>JBBPCZ010000019.1:14781680-14782706 GCA_037974445.1 Brycinus macrolepidotus | reverse complement strand
AGTAACAGCTGCTGTCTTTCAGTCTGTTTTTTTTAACCTTATCAAACTAGTGAAAATGTACAGCTCTAAAACTCAAATGTCACAAATGTTTAAACAAACTGCCTTCTGCAGAGGCGTCCGAACTTTAAGCACCAGCCATGCTAGCCTGTAATCAGCAAACTTTAAAATTGTCGTAAAACGTGAGCAGCGTTCAGTCTCGCGAGAGTGAACGTCACTCATGTTCACGTTCATAATTTGTAAACTGATTCGTTCAGTTCAGCGTTCACAACACTGGGAAGCAGTTTATACTGTGTACTGATCAAATACCAGTTTTCTACTTTTAGCATTTGTTTGTCTCATTACAAGGAGTTTTTTTATTTGTTCATCTGTATGCAAAGCAACATGGGGCTGTAATCTAGGCTGTTAATAATTTTAAGAATTTAAGTGACTAAGACACAGCATCAAATGTGGACCGTTCATGTTTGGTCTCATTACTCAAGTATATTTGACCAGTTCATCACTAATATGGAACAAAAAGAGGGAGACATATTGCAAAGTTGTTGTGCTATGTCTCACTCTTTTTGCTCCATATTAGTGTATGGGGACAAAACCATGCATAGATCCTGCATGGCCATGACCAAGATTTTTTTTAGAATTATGCCTAGTTGTGGTCAGTTTAGTGCTACTGCAGCAATGCAGTTTACTTCTGCTGCAGCAATGCGCTCTGGCCGCAGCCCTTATAGCCACTGCTCTGGACAAACTGTGTGTGCGTCAGAGTGTGTATGTGTTTGGGTCATACAGGCCACACACTCTTCTCATGTTTATGGTGTTGTCTGTGCGTGGATGCTGCAAATTTCCTTTGCGTATAGGCTCTAATTTATTGCATTGTCATGTAACATTGATTGTCTGTGTCTGCCTTGTCAAAAATAAAGTAAAGAAAGGAATGAATGAATTAATGAAGGCATTTGAGAAGTGTTCTGCAGTGAGTTGTGCTCATGATCTGCTCACTGAAAGGAGCTTGTACTGGTGGAACAGAAATGAGGAGCA
>JBBPCZ010000019.1:14771680-14779180 GCA_037974445.1 Brycinus macrolepidotus | reverse complement strand
TTGGGTTGAGATCTGGGGAGTTTGAAGGCCAAGTAAACACCTTGGACTCTTGATCATGTTCCTCAGACCATTCCTGAACAGTGTTTGCAGTGTGGCAGGACGCATTATCCTGCTTAAAGTGGCCACTGGGATTAGGGAGTACTGTTGGCATGAAGGGGTGAACTAGGTCACCCTCAAGAACTGACTCTTCACTTGCTGCCTAATAGATCCCACCTCTTGACAGGTGCTATTGTATCAAGATAAACAAAGCTGTTCGCCTCTCAGTTGTTTACATGTCTAATTTACAGTGTTGCAGTCTATACTATATACAGTATTACATAACAATATAATAAGTGATCCCAAACTTTTGAACATATGGTGTATGTGTGTGTTATATTATGTGGCAGGGCTTTATGTCGGCCCCTGCACCCTTGTTTGATAAGCATCAGCTGTGGTTAAGGGAAGGTGTTCTTTTTTAAAGCAGTTAAAGAGTGTCATTCCGCCGCTGGCTGTCTGCTGCTTTTGGTGGCTAAATTCGAGGACTGTGTTAGTCTTGTCGTTTTTGGCACGGTTGTGTGATCCCTCCCCTCCCACCAGTCTCCTCGTCACAGCACTGATTTCCACGTTGCCATCAGCTAGAACTGCCACATATTAGCGCGTGTCTGTGTTGTGTTTGTGTGTGTGTGTGTGTGTGTGTGCATGAGTTGCTGTGTATGGCAATGTTAGCGTTTAACACTGCTTAAGAGAAATGCAAATAACACCCCATGCTCGTTCCAACCCCACAGTAATTACTGAAGAGGAATTTCAATAATATAGAAATAAATTGTATGTGTGTGTTTGTGTAAAAGTGTGAGAGAGAGAGAGAGTGAGAGAAAGAGAATGTAAGAACCCCTTGAGGGAGAGAATGTTTTTTTTTTCTTTCTCTTTGTCTTAAGTAATAGTTTAAAGAGAGAGAGTGTGCCGTCCACCCCTGCAGTACTGTTAAATATCAGGCCTTTTTCTATGAGTTATTTAGGCTGCTCTATCTAATTACAGATGCAGATATAATTACACTGGTTACAAATATTATTTAAGGCATGCATTTCAATTGTATAATAGAAGGTCAGTGATTACTTGACAGCATGTTTGATGATAATGTACATGTTGTGTTCTTCTATTAGTCCATTGATGGAAATAAACAGCCTGATATAAACATTTGACACATTTTGATGCATTTTCGGAAGCCTGTTGAGGCCTAGAAAGGCTTCATAGTTTTTTATTTTGTTTGGCCTTTTTTAACCAATTCATCATCAAATTCATCAGTTACTCAATTCATCGTCAAAATAATTGGCTGTTTATTAGTCTTACTAATTGAGGGTGATAGGAAGAGACTGTGTGAGGTTTTTGAAGATGGTCATCTGTTGCAGAGTCAGTATGTATCAGTGGTGCTTAGCACAGGTCAGGGGACGCCATTTTGGATCTTGAAATGGAAGCCGAGTGTCAGTTTCTCAGCCGCCTTCCGGGCACTTGTGCATTTGGCACCAGCTGCAGAGAACATTAAGGAAAGCGAGGGTATCCAAGGTAATGTTTTAAAACATGCTGTAATCATTAGACCATGCACCCCACTGTATTAAGTATTTACAAGCTGGTGCTGATGTAGGAAGGAAGCCGGGCTAGCATGGAGCTTTCACCACTGCCATTTATGGCACTTGTGATGAATTTAGCTCCACTGTACATGACTTAAAGCTTCATTACTGACTGGTGGAAAGTGGAATGGATGATTAACGTATACGCACACTCTTTAGAGGATACACCTGATCACCTGACACGCCACCTGTCTCTGACTGGCTGAGTGTTTACACTCATTTAATGCCAACAGAACTGATATCGGCGACCGAAAGTTGCACTGACAAACATCATAGTATTCCGACCTCTTCATGGGTTACAGCCCATATACTCATAACTTACGAAAAATAAGTTTAATGTGTTTTAATGTTCATGTTCACATACTGTGAGGGTATGGGCAGAGGGTGATATCAAATAGTGTTAATAAATAAACAAGTTTATTAAAAGAGTTTACAGGTTTAGAATGACTGTATACAGAAACTTAATTTTACATTAAACAAAGGCAAATTCGTTTACTGAATTCCCGTCCCTGTTTTCAGTAAAAATGTCATTATTTTCTATTTGCAGACTTATTGATATATATTGTTTACAGAATTAGCCAGCTTTTCTTTAACCTTGTTTTGCATAATAAATTGAGCTCCCTGATTGGCCGATTCTGGCCTTGGCTTGTCCACCCTAACCTGTGGCTCCACCTCCGAATACATATACGCACACATTCTTTTACTGCTTCTCTCACCCACTCTCCTTCTCTCACACACTCCCTCTGGTTTGAGCACAAGCCCGCCCCCCTCCCCACCTTCCACATGCTGGCATCAGAGTTCACATTAGCAGTGCTATGTACACAAGGGACATTGTGAGGAATAAATATGAGAAATATATAAATATATCCCCCGCGCTAATGAAGGAGAGCGATTCCCCACAGGAAAATCAGGAAAACGCTCTTATTAGAATAGCATTTTTTTTTTATCTCTTTCTAATGATGTTTTTTTCTCTTCATTTCTCACTCTGAGCAGGAGTTTTGAGTTGCTTGCTGGAGATCATAGTGTGAGGTCCTGATATCCTCTACAGAGTCTTTTTATTCATTTTTTTCTGGAAGAGTGGAGGGAAGGAGAGCAAGAAAGAGAGAGAAGGAGGGAGAGATCTTCCACTTTGGGAGATCTATAGTGCAGCACTTCACATCTGGACGGCCCATCCCTATAGTCCCACCTCTCCCTGTGTGTGTGTGTTGTCTGTATTGCCTGCTTATTACTAACCAAAACACTGTGGCCTTTGTTGTTAATATGGTTTGATGAAGAAATCCACACTTGTGGTAACTATAACATATATTATTTAGTAAATAAAGTAAGTAAATCTAGGGCAATATAATACAGTATAATAACATACTCTAAATAAATACTAGCATAAATATCAGTCTGTTCATAAACATGACAGCGAATTTTAAGCACTGCTCTGATTTATTTGCGTGTGTGTGTGTGTGTGTGTGTGTGTGTGTGTGTGTGTGTGCTGGTGCATGTCTTGCTTGGCCCGAAGTCCAGTGTTAGTAGTGTGTAGGAGGTCTGGGTCTGCTAGTGCCGCCGGCTGCATTGTTTTTAGTCAGGGAGCTGGGCTCAACTGTGTGTGGTGCTGTTGTACTGTAGCCTGCAGGTGAACAGAGCCATGAGTGCATGTGTATTTGTGCGTGTGCGTGTGTGTGTGTGTGTGTGTGTGTGTGTGTGTGTGTGAGTGATGCAGGGCATTTGTCTAGCGTAACCTCCTACCTCCTCCTCACTCCTACTCTCTCTTTCTCTCATTCTCTCTCTCTCTCTCTCTCTCTCTCTCTTTCTCTCTCTCTGTCTCTTTCTCTCTCTCTCTCTCTCTCTCTCTCTCTCTCTGCCTGACTTCACTCCAATATCCCTCTTCTAATGAAGCGGTAAATAGGGGATGAGTGGTTCTCTGATTGGGGGTAATTTAGCGTTTTTCTCTTCTGCAAGGAAGATGTGTCTTTAGGAATCTTTTGGGGAGAGTGGAATGCTTGGGTTAGATTAGTCTCCATTTTCAGGACATTGTATCTTTGGGATATCATCTCCGCTATTCTGGGGAAATGTCAGTAGGAGAGTAACATTACGTTATGAAACAACACAGAACGATGCAAAAATCTCCCAGCTCCAGGCCTTCCTGCCACCCAGCTGTACTCTCATTTGATGGTGCAATGACGTGGATATTGATTCATGAATGTGTGTATCTGAAGTTGAACTGATTCGTGAGCTTAGTTTATTGTTTGTGTTAGTAGTGATGCAGTCTAATGTTGTTCTATTTACACTCTCCATTCCTTAAAGGATACACATGAGCAGCTGCAAAACAAGTATTTTGTTAATCATTATCACAATACTGACTTTTGTCACTAATGTTGCAGAAGGCAGCAATAAGCCCTTTGATAAATTACAGTAATTTTCACTGTGTGCTGTGTCCATCAAGAACAACCTCAGTTGTTCCAGAGTAGTGTCTGTGTTTTGATGAATCAGTGAATCAAGAGATTCACGATGATAAATTGTTAAAATAAAGCAGGCAGTTAATTAACTGTGTTGCATCAGGGGTTCACAGGTGTGTTTAATGTATTGAAAGGTGTATCAGAATTGCATTGTATTTTAATACAATTGCAATGTGGTATTCTGTCCATATTGTGGAACACAAAACATGTAAGTTTCATTTTTTTCATGTTAAAGTGGAATATAATAATATCTCAAGTGTGTGTGTGTGTGTGTGTGTGTGTGTGTGTGTGACATCAAATGATGATAAGCTGTCCGGATCCAGTGGCAGCAAAAGACCCTCAAACCATGATAGTGCCACCACTGTGTTTTGCCAAACACGAAATCCTCATTTAGGTCATAACGTTCTATTTGGTATATTCAGTCCACATGATATTCTTTCAGTAGTCTTCTGGCTCATACAGGTGGTTTTTAGGGAACTTTAAACAGGTAGCCGTGTTCTTTTTGGACAGTAGTGGCTTCTACCTTGCTGTCATTCCATACACACTGTTGTTCAGTGTTTGCCAAATTATGGACTTGTGGGCACTGACAGTAGCCAGTACAAGAGAGGACTGCAGACTTTACCCAGGAGTTCTTACAGTCACACAGAACATTATACGCTTCACTCTTGGAGTAATTTTTGTTCTTCTGGGGAGGATAACAGTGGTGTTGAATTTTCAATATTTGTATATCTGCCTAACAGGATTGGTGTTCAAACCCTTCAGAAATTGTTTTGTAACCTCTTACAGCCTGATGAGCATTGACAGTTGTTTATCTCAGGTCTTCTTCTTTCTCAAGAATTCTCCTTTGACTGAAGCATGGCATGTACTCACCAACCTGTGTGTGATGAAGAACACACTGATAGTGAAGACTGATGTTTTATAAATAAGGCAGGCAGTTCACCCACACTCGCACTTTGTCATTCAATAGATTGAAACTCCTGACTCAAATTAGGCCTCATACCAAATCATTCTAGAGGTTCACATATTTTTGCCCTCAAAGACATGACATTTTGTTTAATTGAATTGTCTTCAAATAAGTTATGTCATAACAATAGATAAAGATCTGATCAAATTTTCAGTCAAACCTATGCAGAAATTCAGAGTATGCCAAAGATTCACAGACCATCAAGGAGAATTGCTGAATCTATACTCTGCTAGGAGTCTACTCCTAGGCCCTTGTAGCCTAGTAGCAGTAGCTCTGTGTGTGTGTGTGTGTGTGTGTGTTTGTGTGTGTGTGTTTGTGTGTGTGTGTGTGTGTGTGTGTGTGTGTGTGTGTGTGTGTCTGTGCGTGTGTCTGTGCGCCTGTGTGTTTGTAGCCCACAGTCCAAGACTTTACAGACTAAAGGGAGCGTACCACAAAGCCAGGGGGAGGCAGGCCCAACCCAGCACAGCAGAGAACAAGAGAGCAAGATCTGACCAGAAAAGCCAGCATGGTGCTTTTCCCAAAAAATAGTACAGCTCGGCGTCTGAGCAGCCAAGCCAGGCCAGCAAAGGAGTTAGAGAAATATGGACTGTGATGCTTTCTGGGAGTATTGTGTGAACATCACTCACTCACTCACTCACACACATGCACACACATTACATTTACAGCGGCTTGCAGCCATGAAAGCCAAATGACTTGTGAATCCAGTAACATCAGTAACAAAACCAAGTTTGCCAAGGACAGGATGTACTTGTTGCATGTGTCAACATAAATTTCAATAAAAATCATATATATAAATAAGTAAATATTAGGGATGCAACCAGTGATTTTTTTTTATTGCTAGCCCTGTTTCCCAGTTTCTTTATAGCCAAACAGGCCAATGTTTCCTAAAACTCACAATTTGTGGGCTAAAAGAACACATAAAATATACTAGCAACACTTCCAATACTTTCTGTTTGCCAGAGTCACAACACTGCTTTTTAATAAGCCAAACTGGCATTTTAAATCCTTAAAAAAAAACATTTTCCTATTTATGTAACATAAAGTGCTAGGTCAGAAGTAAGAGATGACTGGCTATTCAGCACAGGAACAATGAATAATTATGGTGAATTTTAGTACAGGTAGAGCAACAACATTGCTCCCCCTCATTATTCACCTTCTTAAATTACAGCAGAGAATAGTTAAACAACTTAGAATAGTTTATGAATTTGTTTTAATAAATAATACATTTAAATTAGCAGTTCAGTTCTGAATGTGAGTGAAGTATAGTTTGTTTATGCAGTTTTGATTTAGGAGTCTAACAGCCTGGGGGAAGGAACTGTTCTCCATCCTGGTAGTAGAGGCCCAGATTCTGTGAAACCTTCTGCCAAGACGGAAGGAGGAAAAAGAAGGTGTGGGAGGGGTGTTTGGGGTCATCCACAGTGCTGGTGCTGCGTGCGGTGTAATATGTCTACAACAGAGGGGAGAGAGACCTCAATGATCTTTTCAGCAGTTCTTACCGTCCTCTGTAGGGTTTTGCAGTCTGATGTGGCACAATTTCCATACCACACCAGGATGCAGCTACAAAGAATGCTCTTTGTTATCCCTCTGTAAAATGTAGTGAGAATTCTCCATGATGTGAACACCAAAGAACTTGGTACTGTGGATGGTCTCCACTGAAGAGCCGTTGATGTTTAGCAGAGAGTGATCACGGTGTACTCTTCTGGCATCAGCAACCGTCTCTTTTGTCTTGTCCACATTCAGAGAAATTTAGAATCTTTTAAATATTTCAGAATGTTTTGTGTCCCACTTTTATTTAATGATAGCATGCACTCAACGTGCACATGCTTATGCAGGAGCCTCTGATGAGTAAAGGAGATGAAGCAGATTATCGTCTGAAAACATCTCAGTTTAGTGAAAAGGATGAGACTCAAAACATTGACCTTTTTGTTCAAATTCCATAACATGGTCACTGTCACATCCACGCAGTTAAAGATGTAAAAAGTTAAAGCGGGGAAACAATGTTTACATTTTTATTTAAAGTGCACATCTAGCTGTTGACAGAAGAGGGGTATGGTACCGGTAATTGTTTAGGAGGATTAGAGCCTGACATGTATAGCAGATATACACTAATCAACTGGTTACTTAGCGTATCCCTACTATACATGCCAGGTCATAATCCTCCTAAACAAATACCCTTACCACACCCCCCTTATGTCACAATTATACACACAGTTAAAGACATCAAAAGTTAAAGCAGAGGATATATTATATACATTTACATTTAAAGTGCACATGATGACAGAAGAGGGTTTCAGTGAGGGTATTTAGAAAGATTATGACCTGGCATGTATAGTAGGTGTACACTAAGTAACCAGCTGATTGGTACACCCAACTTGTACTTACACAGTGGCTATTTTATCAGAAACACCTACCTTTAGGTACTTTCGTATTTAATTACTGACTGTTGTACAGTGTAATAGCCCTGTCTATGAATAGAAAGGGGCCA
>JBBPCZ010000019.1:14745890-14760058 GCA_037974445.1 Brycinus macrolepidotus | reverse complement strand
TTTTTTCGATACTCGATAGTATCGAGACGATTCGGTCGGTGCTTAAAAAGTATCGAACTCGATACCCAGCCCTAGTTGTAAATGTACACTGTGAACTATATACAGCAAATGCTGTACCAATAATGGGCTGAACCTTATGAGGCAAAACCTTAATCAGCTGTGCATAGGCCTATGCACAGGATATTGCCTATTAACAATATTGTGAGTGTAATTTTGATACGACAAAAAAACATTGGAAAAAAATGGAGTTTTATTCCATCCCTATTCATCCCTATGAAAGGCAACAACATTTAAAAAAAATCATTTTTTCCCTCATGATCAGGGCATTGTAATTATCTTTTTTGATCTCGGCACTTCTAGCTTACATGGTAATATCTTTTTTCTTGATTTGATTGTCTCTTTGTTTCGTAAACCTTCGAATTGAACCTCTGAGCTACACAGAAGCCTCAGTAATTGGACTTCTGTGATAGCTTGCATTAGTCGCATGGATTTTAGCACTGGCAAAGTGGACGTGGCACATCTGATGGATTCAGCCTGATCTTTGAAAGTTTCCGCATGCTGTGTCTCAAAATGGCACTTAACACTCTAAGCTCAGCAATAACATGTTCAAAACAAAAAGTACACATAGCATGGTCCTTCTGAAAAACAAACCTGCATTCTTCTGTCCATGAAGGCTGGAATGCTGAACTTTGACTTTCTTAGCAAGCAGGGTTGTCATCAGCTACCAAACCTACACCGCTGAACTGCAGACTCACCTAGGACAGTGATCCGGAGGGACAAGGAAGAGTGTGTGTCTGTGCGTGTGAGACGTATGTATGTGAGTTTTTTCCCATTAGCTGTGTCCCATACATTTACATACAATGTTATCTGGGTAGTTTCCTATTGCTACAATATCTGTATTATTTTTATATTATTTCAGACTGTGACTTTCTACTGTTTTTGTGAGTTAAAGAAGTTGGTCTGTTGAAAATGGCAGTCATATCTGTCAGCAAAGACCTGTTCAACTAAAACTATTAGAGTCTAAAATTAAAACCTTAAATCTAAATGTACAGAGATGTTAGTCCATATTACTGGTTATTTAAAATTTTAACCCTTTAAAATCATCATCAGTATCAGTTGCACAATGTTCATATCAGTCGAGCCCAAAAACTATTACTAACAGATACACTCAAAGTAAATAAACATGGCTGTGTCAAAGCCTTATATCAGTCTCATTCAGAGTAAATACCAAAACAACATAAAGAAGTGTCCAAGACTGACTGTAATGGTCTTCGTCTACACAAATCTACACATTCACTCACTGGAAATGTAGCCTCAAAGAGGCCCAGCCTAAAATGTAAGAAAAAGAGAGAGGTAGATACTCCCCTCTTTTGTTCAACTCTATTAGCAGGCAAGAGAGAGCCTTTACTAGTTTTCAGGGACAGGATGTGTAATGGATTCAGACAGGTAGGCTGTGTTTAAGTGATGAGATCAGACATCCCTAATCGAGCACAGGGCAGCACTGCCATCTGACTCATGTCCTCAAGGAAGAGAGAAACTCTTTGGGTCTGCGACGCTTACACATGCTCAGCCCAGCTGATCCATTTTACACTTGGCCATTGCCCGTGTGTGTGTGTGTGTGTGTGTGTGTCTGTGACATGAAAGGTTGCCTTGTACTGTAGATGTTTTTATAGGGGGAAAAAAGAGCAGCAGTCTTGTTGAAGTTGGAGCTGATATTTTTTTCACAGCGCAGAACAGCAGTGTAGATGGCCCTTCTGTTCAGGCAGAGTGCATGTGTGCGTGCAAAAGTTTGTTTACTTTATCAGTTCCAAAAACACTAACATTAAGTGTAAGGTTAGTGTAAAGAGTAAAGTTAGAATTAATATGAATATTTCACCGATACAATCCAGTACCTAGGTTGTCTAATCAGAGTTTCATTCAATTAATTCAGGAGCTGCTGATGGAATTTAACAGATCCATTCAATGACTGGAAAGCGCAAAGATGTCAGGAACCAACCCTCGGTTCTTTTAACTGTATTCTTCTAATCAAGACATTAATAATGTTTTAAAAACAAAAAAAATCAATTATACTTTTCTTCACACTCTCCAGTGGAAAGGGAAATAGAGCTTTTGGTGATGGGTTGTAAATAGAGCTCCCTAGCCTGGTCTTTTGAATATGAGGTTGTTTGATTAGGTGCTTTATGAGAGTTTAACAACTGGAAAACAGTATCAAAAAAGTGAAGTGTAAATTTTAAAATTACATTCTTAAAACTCACTTGGTCTATTCTTGAATTGAATCTTGACCTCAGAAGTGAGAGTTGCTCTGAATCTGAAAGTGTGTATCGTTACACGTCTGCTGTTCCACGTACCTGAGCATCTGCCCAGGTGTGTGATGGAATGTGTGTTTATTACTGCTCCAAATTTGCTATGTGTTTGCCCATTATAGCATTGCTTCACCGGCACTCAGCTACCAGCTGCTTCCGCACTCGTCATGACGTTTCTCCTGTCGTTTGTCATTTTTTTCGGAGGTTTTCTTTGGCGTCCCTCCCCTCGGTGTGGTGGATGCCTCGCGGTGTCCATAAAGCCTAGCGTCACTCCGTCGCTAATTATTTTCCCTCTCTCACGATGGAGGCAGTGCTGCACTGTTAAAAAAAAAAAAAAAAGAAAAGAGAAGAGGGGGGGAAAAACATATCAACCTAACGAGGGGTAATTAGCAGGTCCCTGCAAGGCGGGGCTGTGCTCAGCTACACGACTGCTCTGTGGATTCTACTAATTCACTTCTCCTCATCTAATTACCCCACACAAACATGGCTGTTTGTCTTCCCTCAGAGAGAGAGAGAGGGAGAGAGAGAGGTGGAGGGTGTGTGAGTGTGGGAGGGGGGGCTGCAGTGGTATCTAAGTGATTGCCCACCCCCCCAACACGCACATACTAAGCCTGACCTGAGGCTTATTTTAATGTAAAACTAACATGACTTTATGTAACGCAGAAAGATAAAGGGATTGTTAGTATTACTACTAGTGCTACATTAGTGCTGCTTTATATAATATTAGCAGTACATACCATCATCAAACCATAATTATAACAGTAATGTCCATAATGAAAATAATCAAATGTGTAGAATTTAAGGAGAAGCAGATTTTTTTTTTACTTTCAAAAAAACAAATGGAATAGTAGTTTTGCGTTAAACATTTTAAACCCGTGTCTCACCATTTCTACTAGATCTGAGTCTCTGAGTCATCCACTAAATCTGTTACGCTCTACTGATGTATTACACATAATGAATGTGTCCTCTGTTCAGAAAGGCTACAGCTGTATTCGTCTGGTTTGTGAGCTCGTCAGTCTGTTTGTTAAAAGCAGCGAGTGGCCTGGGGGTGTGTTGGCTGTGGCAGAGTTGTAGGTGTTTGAATTATATGCTGTATTCAAGGGTAATGTAATCATTTTATGCATTGCCAGAGTTGGCCGGTATGACTGTGCTCTTGCCACAGTCTGATTCTGAGTTTATCCGCTGGCTTCCAACAGGAGTGCTGGAGTGCAGACTGTTTTGTAATGAACGGCAGCTAAAGCTGCAGACTTGATGTGCTTCCCTTTCATAGCAAGGTAATTAAATAAACACACACACATAACTCTTCAGTATGTGAATATTGTTTTTGGATGGCATATTATGAGAGAGTTATTGCTGTGAATTGCTTTAAATGTCATTTCATAATTATTGACAGTCCTGTAGTGAATTCGCATTAAGTTTGCACTCCGTAAAGAAAAGTTTTTTTTATTCATTTAGTTCATTTATGTAGCAAAATGTAAGAACGTACACACAATGACAACTTTCCATTTTTCAAATTGAAATCATAATATCTCATTTTTTATGTACAAACACATGGTATCAAAAATGTACCATTTTCACTTGTTTCAGTGAGCTATGAGTGAGAAAAAAGAATAAAGAAATAATATCAAATTACACAATCATGGAAGATCACTGTGACTTTTAAGGATTAATCTTTAATCTTTTCCTGACTAAGTGAGTAAAATATAGCCAGTATTCATAAGGATACATGACACATACCCAAGCATTTCTTGACCACTGACTTAAACCTTTATAAACATTTACGAAGGCTAATTGCAATACACATTTTTGTGGTGACATGGTGTCAGAATCGAGAGCCTTTATGACTGACTGACACTTGCCCTGTTTATGTAGTTTTTATTTGTCATGAAAAGTTACGTGAGTGTCAAGAAGACTTATGAATTTTGGTCTTCAGTAAAGTTGACCTTTATTGTGATATTAAATATTTTGCAATTAATATTTCTTGCAAAGACAATGTTGCATTTGTACCACATTTAAAATATAGATGAGCATTTCAAGCAAAAATACTCTTTGATATTTGCTGGGAACCATTAAGATTCATGCCCATGCGCTACATAGGTGCAGCAGTCTTTAGCTTATTTCTCCTATTTGTACAGTAGCATCTAATCTTACAATGCCACACATTTTACCAGGGCGTTCGTCTTCTTTTGTTGGCAGTTGGCAAACAGCTTTTAGGTCCATTACCATCATCTTCTGGCAGTAGTAATGCATTACTGTGGCTTGTAATGCCAGTAAAAACAAAGAAAAAAATATTTTTAAGACCAGATGATAGTTCCATGAACTTTTGCATATTTCATCATTTAATGGCTAATAGAATTTTCAAAAATCATGACCCATGCCTAATTAAAACCGTGTGTATCCAAGTATACTAATACTGATATTTCTCCAATGCTTTAAATGAGCTGGTTTTAATTGAGACTCTTCACTTAAGATAAGAGTCCTAAAGTAGGCTGTCATGATCAAACTATTGAAACACTCTAGTACCCCATAAAAGGTAATGGCGCACGTTTGTATGTGTGTTTATTGCAGATAAAAAGGTAGTGTAAATAAGTGTTGTGTGTGTATAAATATGTGTGCGCGAGTGTGCATGCGTGTGCATATGAGGGTTCCTGTCGCTGGGACGGGCTGTGACTCAAAGATAATGGCCCACTGAAGAGAGAGGGCCAGGGGCTCCATCTGGCTGAGGGAAGCGTGAGGTAGGCTGTGGGGGGGAGAGAACCCAGGGGACCCCCAAACTCTCATTAACACACTGCTCCTGCTCTGAACACACACACACACACAAACATACACCACCATAAATTACTGATTTAAACACATGCATCCACATACACATTAAGGAGTGGAGGTATGGCAGAGTGTGTGTGTGTGATCGCTCATGCATGTGTGTCATCCCTGTGATCCTGTGTTTGATGGCTCTTTATGTCTGCATTGATGTGAAGGTTATTTAGCTTACATGCTGATGCAGGTGACTTCCATATAGCAGTGCTGATAAATGATGGGCTCAATCAAGGGCATGACAGCGGTTCACACTGAAACCTCTACCACTGAAGAGAGTGTGTGTCCGGCCCGGTTCACACCTACACCCCCACACAGTGGTCAGTCTCAAACCTCATGTGTGGAGTGTGGAGTGGCTGTCCTTTACTGCAACTGTCCCACAAGGACAGGAAAAAAAGAGTCAAGGAGAGCCATACTGAAAAAGTCCTTTTACCCCTTAAACTGCAATACAGTCCCTTAACCCTTAAAGTGGATTTTCACAGTTTTACTTAAAGTGGAACTTCACATGTTTTTTTTCCAAAATTTCAGTTAACTTAACATGTGAACAGAATCATTCTGAGTGGTTTGTGAAATGAATGTGAAATGCTCCATTCTAGAGGAAGTTTTATAAAGCCACAATCGTCCACAGTGGTGGTGACTGGAACCAGAGGGTCGAAATGTTTTTAGTGCCTCTGCAAGCCTCCCTCACATAAAATGGTTACAGATATGTTGGCTGATGAATGAGACATTGGCCTGAAATGTCTTTTAATAATCCATTCATGGCAGAGACAGGCATACAGGGCATTCTAAGGCAGAATAATTCCCAAAAGAAAACATGTTTTGTTCTTTTTGTTTTTCAGATTTACAACTATTTTATTGTTAGCAGCATTGCATATAAACACTTGGAAGACATGTAGGTTCACTGGTTGTATGGTGTTTAATCTGAGCAATCATAATTGTTTTCTTCTGCCAAAAAGGTGCTAAAAGGTAAAAGTTTTGAGCTGAAGGTAAAACTCAAAATAGCTCAGCCTGAATATTTCTAATGCAGTGCTACTCGCACTGTTTGAGGTGTTTCATCCGCTGATATGGAGTCCATGACTTGCTTTCCATCCTCCTGTTGAGATGCCAGCTGTGAGCTGTAATTTAATTTGAACCATCACAGAACAAACATTTGTTTAGTTTCAGTGTTCTCCTCTTTTATTATGAGAGGAAATCACATGCAAATTCGCTGCTCTGTGACAATGCTTGACTTTAGAATTGGCATCAGAGCTTTGCAACACATAGACTCCTAGCCCTACTATAGAAGCCAAATGTACTATCAGTTTGTCAGAAGTAAGGTATGCATGTATGTATGTAAGCCAATAGCGAAGCGATCAGGGGAGAAATGTGGACTCTCTGAACATATCAGCGGACATAAAGCGGCCTTGTTCATCTGAATAGCTCTTTAGAATCATTAGTCTCCTCGGACTGCGCTCTCCTTGCACAGCCCTCATTTCATTTGGCTTTCCAGCGCTGCTGAGTTATGTTAAAAAAAGAGCCTCATTTCTGAACGGCCCTGCCGAGCCTTGTTAGCCGTGATCTCGGAGTCCTCTTCTCGAGACGTAAGCCCTTAAATGTTGTGTATATTTTGAACGTGTGTGCTTAAGAATGTGTCTTTTACCAAACAATAATAAACAAAAATAAAAATTAAAGCAAGTGCTTCTCTCCATCCTGTCATTACTTCAATTTTTAAATTCTGGTGTTATTCTCATATGTAGAATTACAGTACCAAAGCAATACCAAGTCAAAGTAGTGTTAGCTTAATTAAAAGGCAGATGTCCTGTATTTTTTTCTACATTTAATGTGTGATATTGAACTCCACTTATGATGTTTGATGTTTGCGTACCAAAAACTGCCATAATTAATTTTTTCATACACAGCAAACTGCGATACGCTGTGTTTGGACCAACACAGTCTGATTTTGAATGACATGCTTTTTAAATAAAGATTTGTTTACTATGTTAAAGTATTGAAAAAGTATTGAACTTCACACAACACAAAAACACACACACATAAAGGCACAGATATAATTTCACCAGTGACCCTTGGGCGTGTGTGTGTGTGTGTGTGTTTTTATTAAGGCCTCTGCTGGAGCTAGGAAGAGTGCAGCTGGGGTGCACGACACATGTATATCAATCTAGCACATAGAGAGAGAGAAAGAGAGAGAGAGAGAGAATGTGCTGTAATGGCAGTGGCCCTGCAGTCTAAATGGAGTGTGTTGTGGAGACCCCCTCTGGAGACCACCTCCCCCTCCGGAGAGGAGGAATGCTTCTTGGAGAGGATGGGAGGATGATGGCAGGCAGGAAAATGGAGGTGAAATCGAGAGATATGAAAAAGGAGAGAGGATAGAGTGGGCGAGTGAGTGTCACACTCACTAAACGTGTATGTGCGGTTTGGAGCGATGTGCCAGGAGCTTTTATATTCCGCCTGCTGTCCTACAGTGCGCAGCAGCATGAGCCAGCCTTGTTCAGAACGAAAAAAGATGGAGGGAGGAGAGGAGGAGAGGTAGAGAGGGCCGGAGCGAGGTCCCGTCTGGCTCCTCCCTTGTTGCCATGGTAGCAGGTTGTGCTGGCATGTGCCTTGGTTGGCAGTGCCCATACCTCTGGCATCAGGGTACCTGAGGGAACGATGGTGTATGTGTGCGTGCGTGTGTGTGTGTGTGTGTGTGTGTGTGTGTGTATGTGTGTGTGTGTGTGTGTATCGAATGAGGCGAGGGAGGGAGTGAGGGTGTGTTACTGCCACTATCCATTTTCACTGAGATTAGAACCTCTCATGGATGAAATAGTGCAGTTAATGCACCTTTGTTTGTGTGTGTGTTTGTGTGTGTGTGTGTGTGTGTGTGTGTGTGTGTGTGTCTGTGTGTGTGTAACAGCAGCTCACAACTCACAACTACTATCAGTGTAGTGTCAGTTAGGGGCCTTTCTCCTCCCTGTCCAGACGGCACTCTCACCACTGGACAGATGGCCATCCCGCACACACACATACACACCCCACACCCTCCAAAACCTCCCAAATGCTCCCACCTTCACCCTTAGTTCTCTGGGACGGGGGAGAGAAACTAGATCACCTCAGCACTCTCTCACTCTGAAACACCTCTCCGGACCCCCTACCCTCTCCATCCCCCCACCCCTTACCCAGCCACCCGCTGCCCGAGCTGGGCTAGAGCCCAAAGTGAGTCCCAGGCTGTCCTCTGGCCTACAGCCCTGAGCTCCAGGCCCCATTAGCCAGTAGAGGGGCTAGTGTAGCCGGGCCGGGCCAAATTAGAGCTGCTGATCAGAGTGTGGCGAGCAAAGGAATGGCCACCTCCTGCTTCCCTCTGATTGCACAAGTCCAGGATGATTAGACAGGATGTTGAGCCCGGGGGAGCTGCTGAGCTGCACCCCCCCCCCATCCCTCCCTCCACTGCTCTTTTCTCCTCTGCCCTCACACTCCCTTCTTTCCTCACTCTGTTTCTCTCTGTCTCCCTTTTTCAACCTCCATGCACCGTCTTTAGACCTTTCCTTCTCCTTCTTCTCTTCATCACCTGTGATCCTTTCACTCATTTATTTCAGTCTCTTTTTTCATTTCCCCTTCCCTCTTCTTTCTGTCTCTCTTCTTCCTCCTCTCTATTGTCTTCTCCCCTCTCTTCCTCTTTCTGGCTCCTTTATATAGCTGCTAAGAACTTTAGGCCTTTCTTCCTTTACTCTAACTTCCTGACATTCCTCTTTACCTCTCTTCTCTTCTCTTCTCTTCTCTTCTCTTCTTTTCTCTTCTCTTCTCTTCTCTTCTCTTCTCTTCTCTTTTCTTTTCTTCTCTTCTGTTCTCTTCTCTTCTCTTTTCTTTTCTTCTCTCTCTCTCTCTCTCTCCCTCCCTCCCTCTCTCTCTCTCTCTCTCTCTCTCTCTCTCTCTCTGTCTTTGCAGTCTCCTGTGCAGTCCTTTCAGAGCGCAGCGTTTAATGTGATAATAAGGTGTGAAAATGAAGCCACAATGGCGGAAGGAGGATTGCGCTGGCGGATTTCAGCGCCACAAGCAAGTGTGTGGCACACAGGCCTGGCTAGAGCCTCAGAGCTCTGCAGCTTCTGACTCTTGAGCCTGCCATGCTCCGGACAAACAGCTCGCTGGGGCTCCACACGCACTGTGGAGACCGCAGTACAACTGCTCTTTTTGTTTGCTTGCTTTAAGTAGTGCTGCTGCCTTTGAACAGTGTGTTTAGAATTATACTGTTACTGTATTATTAATTTTTCTTCTGTGACACTGTATATACTGTATATTTTTGTCTATACTCTGTACTTGAGATGGCACAATAGAACTTTTTTCATTCCCGATACTGATATTGGCTTTGAGTGTCGATAGAAATCCAGAATTTTTTCTAAGTTTTCGAAAAAAAAGCTTTCAAATAAGCACTTCACTTAAGGTGAGCATTGAAAAGTGGGCTATCATGCTCAAATGACTCAAACACTCTACTACACCACAGGAAAAATGCACAACTGACAACCGGGCATCACACAGTGTGAGTGTAAGCTTTGTCAAGCTTGTCTCTTTCTAGAACTAGATTAAATTCAGTCTTTTTTCCTTTTTTGTATCTGATCCAGCATTTTTGCTGATATCAGCCCTACACCAATACCAATAGATTCCAATATGGCATCATTTCCTTTACTTATTTATCTCATATAAGGTGTGAAAAGATGACCTTGTGTTGTTTAAGCATGCTCAGGTTATGCATAACCAAAAAGTTGCCTGTGCTAATGCAGTATGTGTGTGTGTGTGTGTGTGTGTGTGTGTGTGTAGATGCCGCCGTGCCGGAGCGTGACTCTGAGGGGAGGGACAGGCCTGGTGGTGAAGACGGCGAACACAGTGTGACCAGTCATGATGAGCGAGCGGGTGAGGAGGATTTGGATGATGAGTCCATCTTCACCTGCGACAACTGCCAACAGGACTTTGAATGCCTGGCTGACCTGACGGAACACCGCACCAACCACTGCCCTGCAGGTATGCTGCATCTGTGTGTGTGTGTGTGTTTATGTGTCTGGGTGCGTGTGCCCTTCATGTCCCTTGGGCCTTCGCATTCTCGTTTGTGATAACAAACCTTTCTGAACTGCATGTGGATCACTCCTCAGATCCTTTTTGCTATTTTGCTAATTTGGCCTATTTTGACCTTCATAGGATATCATAAGATAAGATATCCCTTCATTAGTCCCACGGGTGGGAAATTTGCATTGTTACCGCAGCAAAGTGGACAGTACAGAAGTAAGAGCAGCATAACCGAATAAAAGCTTAGAATAAATAGAATAAAATGACGCATAAGTATAATACAAAAGCATGCACTATACAAATATTATATAAATATAAATGTACAAGCTTGTGTGTATGTATGTGAATGTAATTCTAGTAGCTCTTTGAAACAACAAGCATACAGAGTCAAAATTTTTATTTGATACCACATGTGTTCAAAAGTAGATGGAAGACACACTATATGTGGTATGTGGATTCCTCTCCTAATTAGTAAGTTCTGTCACACTCATCAAATCATCAAATTACATGGTCCTGTTATCTCCATACACAAACATTGACAGGATGGCACCTGTTTAAAGTAATTCAATTGAATTTCTGCCCTGCTAGATTTGCCTGGTCAACTGCAAGTGGTGTTGCTATGAAATCAAGGTGCCTAGATGCAACAACAGCTCAGCCACAAAACCTCACAGAGCAGGGCCACCAACTGCTGAAGAGCACCAATTTTCTGTTACATTACTACAGAGCTCCAAACTGCCTCTGGATAAGATATCAAGGTTTTGAAATTAAATGTACAATGAACTCATTTGCTGAAATTGTTCATTATACACATTTTTGCTATTTAAATGTAGCTGTTTAATTACATAACTAGTTACATAGTTAGTTACTCTATGAATTCATTTGCATTGCATTGCATATCACATTTCATACATTTAGGTCTGCACATTTGACTTCTTTGTGTTAGTTTCAGTATTATAAATGGCAAAAACACAATGAACAACATAACTATAGGCTCCCAATGGTTAAGGGAAAGTAAATATCAATAAAATAGTCTTTTTAAAGCACAAAAAATCTTTACATCGTCAGTTCTGAGTGTGTGTTTCTGACACCAATCAGAGCGTGTGCTTTCTGACATCTTTCACTTGGGACTTCCATGTTGCTCTTAGGCCATTAGAGTCAGTGAACGTAGTCAGTGTGCATGTGCTCGACCCTGTGTCTCAGTCTGACTGTCTGCTGTTCCAGCCTGACTCTTATCTCCTCTCACCATTTGTGTCAACATGTCAGGGTAGAGTTCGCAGTGGCTTCTCCACCGGAGTGCCATGTGTGTGTGTGTGTTTGTGTGTGTGTGTGTGTGTGTGTGTGTGTGTGTCTGTGTCTGTGTGGAGGGCCTGCTCTGGGCTGCTCTGGAGTCAGTGGTATCCCACAGGAGAGTGGTGTTTTAAAGCTAACACGCTGTACATGCACACAATGCCCGTTATTACAATCGCTGTAATTAATGAAACGCTGAAAGCGGCCCTGCAGGGGCATCTGCTTCCTCGCAGATTAATCAAGGGCCTCTCCTTAACGAGCAGAAATGGCACGTGGTGGGGGAGAGAGAGGGAGAGAGAATGCAGTTTGATGGCCCTACAGTAGCCCATTTGTATGTGTAAGAGCATGTGAGAGAGGAAAAATGCAGCATATTTTTTCTTTTCCTTTGAATAAAATATGAAATCAGGCTTTAATAGAAGAGGTGTTTAGCCATGGACATGAGTCCTCATGAAGTCTCCGAATAGCAGGGCCGTGTTTCTTGGGGGACACAATATGGCGTGACACACAAGCCTCTCTCTTCCCCTCCCCGTTTGGCTGTCTGGCGGCAGTGTAATGAAATCAAGGCCCGGGATATGAGATGCGCTCACTGTTCCCCAGCCGTCAGACAGCTACGTGTTGCTAAGCGGAGGGGAAAAAAGAAAGAGAGAAATGAAATGAATTGATAAAACACAGCATCCCAGGGGAAACAGTGCTGGAGATTGCGGAATAATCCAGGGCTGCAGCAGGGGGATCGCATCTCTGCCTGCGCCATCCTCCCTCCTCAACACACACACACACACACACACACACACACACACACACACACACAAAAGATTCAGGCTTTATTATTATTATTGAAAAGAACGGTAAATTAAAAAACACTCACTGGCGAATCCTTTTAAGTTCTCTGTGTACCACTGGGAGACACTCTTATGGGGGAAAAGAGCTGTATGCTGAACTGCAACTGCATCAGATAGGGCATGAACACACGCCATTTTGTGTGTGTGTGTGTGTGTGTGTGTGTGTGTGTGTGTGCGTGCGCGCATGCATGCATGTGTGAACTGCCATGTTGTGGCGAATGGTTGGCTCCCTTGGCTCTGTGCACGGCCTGGCCAATAACACTATACCAACAGAAGGCTTATAAACTCCACTCTATCAATTTAGCATTATTACTGTGAGCACATGGCACTCAGTGTGGTAATATGGTCCAAAGCAAACTTAGCCTTGTCACAAAATGCAATAAAATTTAATTCCCCTAACAATATTACACGCACTATAGGATTAAACCTGAAATCCCATAATGTGGGCCACATGGGTTTGTGAGAGGGTGTATGTGAGACAGCGTCGTGCCGACCTTTCGTTTTCAGGACAAGTTTTTGCCATCCTTGCTCCCATGTCCACTTCAGTGTAAGGGACTGTCATAAAATGACCAGAAGAACCAGGTAAATGTTTTGTGGAAATTTTAAAAAATTCCCTGTTTAATCAGTTACCATGGTTATTTTCCACATATTTCCCAGACAGCTACATGAAAGAGATGATTACCGACTTAGGCCTAGGTAGTGTTGGTATCTCATATCTCTTTGATTTCTTGTGTGAGTGTGTAGGTGTATTTTTGGATTTTTCTCGGTCCATTCTGATATATAAATGTCTAGTCTCCTATGTGTATTGTGTACATGCATTTATATTTATATAGAGTTTTTTTTTAGTGTAGGTTCGTGTGAGATACTTGTGTGGGTGGGTGTGATCCTGTGTGGTTGGGTGTAATACTGTGTGTGTACGTGTGTGTGTGTGTGTGTGTGTGTGTGTGTGTGTGCGTGTGTGTGCGGGCTGAGTCTGGGGGGAGTCTCTACAGGAGGAGGAATCTAGAGCACTGGCTCCCTGAGGAGCGCTTGGAAAAAAACTCAGATCAAATGGAGAACATTCACTGCTCCGCTCCGCTCCAGTGCCCTGTGACCGGCCAAGGTTGCACTATGGCTGTTACCAGCCCCCCCTCTCTCCCTCTTCCCCCATGTGGCCATATGCAGCTGACCCCCTCACCAAACACCCTCAGCCCCCTCCCTATTGGTCAGGTCTCCAGCTCAGGCCCTGCTGACCCCATAAGTGTGCTACAGAGGAGACCCAAGGTTAAAATCTCCACAGCAGAGCCTGCAGGCCTGCCGTTTGGCACCCACACCTGGTCATGTGGGCCAGGGGGGTTGAAAACTTTTTTTAATCAAGTGACCCATATTTTTAAAATGACACTTTTCAGGTGGATCTCAAGTGATGAATCCATCTAAGGCTTCACCTTAATGTCAGGTAGATGCAAGTTTGAAACCTAACAGTTTGAAACTGTTGCCATAGCAACAGTGTGTGAGAGTGTGATTGGCCTTTACCCTTTGTTTACTGCTCCCTCTATAACTTCCCTCTAGCATCGTAACAGAGTTTGCTTATGTAACAGAGCTTAACTGTTAGCACTCTCCTCCAAGCACATTCAGCTGTATAACAAAATAGTGAAAAAAACATGTTTTTGCTGGTTTCTCAAAACTTGGAATCATGAAAAAGGAGCATGTTAACCCTTGTGTCCAAGCTGGGTTGCTAGGAACCAGCATCCATATATTATGCACTTATTTGATGACATGGGTGGTGAAATCAGCATTCCAGTCTTTATAAGCCTTTTCAGCCAACCTACCTTTTTTCTTGTGAAGTGTCAGAGTGAACATGCATGCTAGCAGCCTCTTAACTTGGCTAGTAGGCTCCAGCCCCCGCCCCTACCCCCCC
>JBBPCZ010000019.1:14723740-14739380 GCA_037974445.1 Brycinus macrolepidotus | reverse complement strand
TCTCTCTCTCTCTCTCTCTCTCTCTCTCTCTCTGTGTCTGTCTTTCTCTCACACGCATATATACACACTCATTTGTATTCATTGGCTTGAAGAATGCAGTGTGTACTTATGAATAAATGTGCAGATAATAAAAGTTTACAATTACAAATCTATTTTTCTATGTATACCTACACCTATATGCATAATTCATGCGTTGCATATTTGCGCAAGCCTTGGCCATACGTCTTTATATTTCAGCATTGGGTTTTCCTGCGGCTAGTCTTGTATCTTTCACTCATGCAACTACACATAATACACTCACATTTGGTTGGGGTAGCTCAGCTATATACAAAAATATCTCATTTATTATGTAAATTACCATCTGCCTTTTAGGGATGTGACAACATATCGTTTTAAATTGTACAGCACCATATCGTATTGTTCATTTTTAAATCATGACTAGCATCTTAGCTAATGATTAGTATGTTAGCTTGTGGCTAACATTGCTTGTTGCTAGAGATTTAAACTGGGAAACTAGAGCACAACTTTTGTTTCAAATATTGTACCTGCTTTAATGCTCTAATAAGCTGAAAAAGAAAAGGTTAAGAGAAAACCTATTTAACCAAGCGTTGTGCTGGTGATCCATCTAGAGAAGTTGGTGGTTGCCCCATGTTGGCTGCATCAACATGCCGAATCAACGTATTTCTTTGTTCTGCTATGTTTTGTATGAAAGTTGCACAAGACTTCTTTTATTGTCAAATGTTTCCGAGTGAGTCTGCAAGCTCATTCAGAGCATGTTATTATTCTATAATTATTGCATATTATTGCTTTCTTTAATTAGAGAATCAATCAAATGTGACCTTTGTGCCTATTTGTGTGTTTGCTTGCTCAAAATTTAGTATGCACGCTCATAAATTTGGCTTGTGAGCTTTATTGAATTTTTTTAATCATATAAACATCAGCAACAGACCTGAGAAATCAACACATGACGTCCTGCAAGAGGCCAATTACGCTCTTCTGAGCGCCCAGTCTCACGATAATAGAGAGCTACTGAGAAACGTTTTGTACAACTTTGTAACCAATCTTGCACACATACACCCAAGTTATGCTCCGAAAAGCATATTCATGCTTTTTTTATTCAGACTTTTTATATTCTTTGTTTACATGAGCACCAGTTTCTGTGAGACAAATTTCTTGTACATGTAAAAGTTTACTTAGCCAAATGATTCAAATTCAGAAATAGCGACTTGTGTCCATTGAATCTCCACCCCCACCCCCAATAAATAACAGAATTATGGAGATGATAGCTGATGTTTGATTGCGACGCATGTAGTTAGGATACTGCACTGGTCCAAGTGTGTATGAGAATGTGACCTCGGGCGGCAGGCGTGACCTGGGTGACCCCGGGTGCCGGAGAATAGAGCTGTCACCAGCCCCTTCACAGGGAGCCACAGTAATGAGGAACAGCCTCAGTTCACTCAGATTCTTGCACCCCTACAGCGGCTGCCCTAAATCTCCCCCTCTCTGTCTCTCTCTCTCTGTCTCTCTTTTTCTCCATCTCTCTCTCTTTCCCTCGCTCCATCATTCCCTGTAGGCTTTATCCCAGTCACCCCTTTACTCCTGGTTGCCGTACGCCCCTTATCCCCCACAAGCCCTCTGTCTCTCTCTCCAGAGCTCTCCCGTAGAGCAACCCCCCCTTAACCTGTCCTCCTTCTCCCTCTCTCTCTAGCTCTCCTGTGGTTTCTTTTCTCCCTCCCTCTCTTTCCTTTCACTCCCTCCTTCCCTCCTGTCGAGCTTGGCTTAGGCCTCCTGCAGGCCTCCCTCTCTTTCTCTCTCTCTCTCTCTCTCGTTGTGTTTTGAAATGGTTCTTCAATCATTGTTCCCTACATCGGAAATCAGGAGCATTATGCAGAACACTGTTATGGGGAACAGACTCTGTGATTTGTGTAAACAATTTTGTACACTGGACTGGACTAATGTTATGGGTTTGCTCATCACTCTACAATGTATACGGCACAGTGCATTAGGGGTATAATTTGTACATCATTTCTACACTTTGTGATGCAGTGTACTGTGAGATTTAAGAGTGCTCAGGATATGTTCTGCTGTGTTGCCCTACAAAATAGGAAAATGCAATGTACAGAAAATATGTAATGAACATATATGTTGGCAAAAAATCAAACTTGTTGATCAGCCAAGACATGTTTGGAGCATCAGTCATAAATATGGAGGAATCTGGTCCAAGTCCTCTCCATCCTTGGTGTTGTCTAAAACTAAGGAAGGAAAAACTCCAAACATGTCTAATGTCTAATCGACTATATCTAGGGTCAGTGGAAAACCGTGTAAATTAGATTTTTGGCTGAACTATTCCTTTAAATCCAAAATGCCTTATGGTATTACCTATAAAAACCTATTTAACACACATCTGTCTAATAATGGTGGATAATGGCAAGTGAAACATTTTATAGCACTAAAATGTTTTGTGTGTAAAGCATACTCCAACCAGTTTATTTCACTGGGAAAAAAAATAATGACAGTTGCTTTATATGCAACCACACTCTTTATATATTTCTTTTTTTTGAGTGGGGAGTCCACTTTCCAAGTAGTACTCTAAAAAGTGAATAGGGCACTGTTAGAGCATTCTCTCTCTCTTTCTCTCTCTCTCTCTCTCTCTGCCTGTCTGTCTGTCTGTGTCTGTCTGTCTTTCTTGCCCCTCCATTTTGTGTGCCACGTTGTGGCACTTCATCCCTCACCGCCTCTCTTTAGCAGCCCGAGAGTGGCCACTGTGTCCAGTGGTGAGAAGTGGACTCTTTAGGATCATCATTATATTCTCTCCTGGTCCGTCTGCATTTGTCCTTGCCGGACGCCAACACTGAGAGTGATTAGGTGGCGCCTTGTGTTAACACACTCAAATCCCCCTATAGCAGCAGAAACCATGTATGTGCTCACACGTGCACAAGCACACACACACACACACACACACACACACACACACACACACACACACACACACACACTAAAATCCATAACCCCCTTACTCTTTCACTTTGTCCGACTCAAGGGGCTCAAATCTCTCTCTCTCTCTCTTTCTCTCTCTCTCCCTCTTCTCTCTCTCTCTACCTCTCTCTCTCTCTCTCTCTCTCTCACACACACACACACACACACACACACACACACACACAAACACTCACAAGTAAACAGAACACATAATTTGTTCTGTCCCCCCCCCACTCTCTCTCTATCTATCTGTAAAAATATTATGAAGCTGACATGTACAGTTGTATGCAAAGGTTTGAACACCCCAAACTACATGTTTTGTTGATTTCCTAAGTATTCATCCTCTACAGAGAACATGTTTATGTATTTTCCCCTAATTTTAATGCACAATTTTTATTTATCTCCAATTAAAAAAAAAAAAAAAAAAAATCACAACACTACAATGACACAATGCAAACTTCTACACAGGCCTTATTTTATATATATTTTTTTTCCAGTATGTTAAATTCAGCAACGTATTAAAATGTGTTTTCTGTAGAGGGTATGTACTTATTTACACTTTTGCACATATAATGCTGAGATGAAGTAAGATCAGCAACCAGCAATATTTGAGCTTTATTAGCATAGATGAACACAGACTCAGTATTTGGCAAATAATAGGTCACTACATTACAAGGTATTTTTAAGGTAAGAGTAGTCTTATTGTAATTAGGTACTACTTACATTGTACCTCTTCTTAAGCAAAATGCTGTTTGTGTTTCTGCCTTTGACTGTGTGTATGAATTGCCTTTGGCTGTGTGTGTGTGTGTGTGTGTGTGTGTATGTGAGGGGTTCATGGATGAAAATTGTTTCTTGCATTTGCTGTGCAGGATCCTCTCTGTGTTTTGAAGCATCAGATGTGTTTGAATCTCACACAGGGCAGAGGCCACCGCAGGCCATGAGTTAGCACCCAGATAACACACACACACACTAGAAGCTGAAAACACTCATACCTGCTACTGCTAACACTAGTTGACAGTTAGCTAACGCTTAATGAGAGAGACAGCGAGAGAGAGAGAAAGAGAAAAACAGAAAAAAGGAGAAGAGAGAGAGAAAAAGAGTTAGAAGAGGAGCAGTGTGGCCAACTCTCATGTTTCTGGCGTGAGACTCAGGCTTTCAGTTTTGATCTCACTCTCTCTTGCTCACGCAAGAAGTCTCAAGACAAATCCCCCTTCCCGTCCACAGTTATCAAATCTGCAATCTGAATTTGGGCTTTCATTTTAGCTAAGTGAAGCATGTTTTAGAACTGAATCAGTAACTGGAACTCTTGCATTGCACTCTTACCACTAACTAAGGACCTGAGTGTTGTTCACACGATGATGGGATTTCTAACTTTTACTCTAATGTTTAACAGGAGCTAGAGCTAGTTTGCTATGGGCTACTCTACCCACCCAGAGAGAACAAAACCGAAAGTGCTGTCTTAGATTCCCAGCCATGGATGGCTCTTGAATATGAGAGAGAGAGAGAGAGGCAGAAAGAGAGAGGGAGACTGACAAATGAGTAGTCTTTTTGACTCATCCACACGAAGGGGGAATTTTTATAATTACCTAGTGGCCACTCGTCTGTCATGTGTATTCATAAAATGTTTAAAACAGTAGTGTTAAATATATTACAGTAGACACACAACCATACTTTCCCATAGTTTGTCTCTCTTTCTGCGTCACTCTCAAATACATTAGCCATCCATGGTTGGGAGTCCTGAAGAGCACTTCTGTTTTTATTTTCAACAGGAGGGCTAATGGAGAAAAGTCCCCAGGTTGTTATGAAAAATCCCCTTTCATGATGAGTGAAAAAGACCACTCGTTTATCATGTGTGTCTACTGTATCATAATTAACCGTGCTGTTCTACACATTTGTTTGACAAATGAGTGTTTTTTTTCACTCATCCAAATGAGGGGGGTACGACCTACTGACTTTTCTCCATTAACCCCCCAATTGAAAAAAATTGCATTCACACATTAACCCCCACGACTCCCCTTCAACAAAAAGCTCACTTCACACTGAACTCAAAGGCCGACAATAGTGGAAGCCTGTTACTGTTGTGTAGAGTTTAAATACTTATCTAAACAACAAACTTGTGTTTTTGTTTTCCCTAAAAGTTTTAAATAAGTAACATGTTTTGACTTTGAAAATGTGAATTTTAGAGCATATGTGTTCACAGTGAAAGGAAACTAAAATGACGATGTGTTAAAGGCTTTTCAAACGGCGAGCGACAAATCTGAAAGGAATGAAAGGTCAGAGCTCACTTACTGGTAAAGTCGCAAGTGGGAAAAGTCTGCCCTCTTTGAGGAGATATGTGCACGTGCCGTAGCCAAAACTTGTAAAAAAACACATTTTGTTTGTACCTTATTATGCCAAGTGCTACAAACCACTTTGTCAAATTTCAAAAATTCAAATACATTTTTGAAATGTTAATGTTTTTTTGTTTGGGGTTTATTGGTCTCTTCCTTTATATGACTGGAACTATTTCCCATCTGTGTTACCAAGTACATTTTGTACATTGTGTGCTTCAAATGGAGACTTTACACCCGCACAGTCTGTCGAGTATAGATTACATACCTAGTTTATATCAAAAGAAAAATTGCAATATTAGAACTAAAAATAAATATCAAAAGCATAGAGCCATCAGCTTGAGTGAGACACCTTCACCAAAATCTGTGATTTCAGTCATGGAGCCTGTAAACAACAACCGGTGTATAGTCGCTATATAAACTGCAGAGTAACATTTAGCTGACTGGGTGGCAGCTGATTATGACATCATATTATTTTGTTCATTTATTTTTTTCACTTGTTTATGTTTTGAGTGTCATTTTTGCAATATTTCAAAACTACTACTAAAGTATGTCTCTGCTGTGTTGCAGATTTGCCTGTCCTGATTTGTTGACAGACCTCGGCACACAATGTTGATGCATGTCGGGCGTATTATTTGTAATCCAGAAAGGTCGATCATGACTGCAGTTAAACTGTAAATGAAATGAAAATTTGGCTTTTGGTACAAATAGAGTCAGCTGTACATGTGAGATTATTGCGGTATGAGAAGCTAACGTCATGTGTTTGCAGAAACATGGCTTAAGGACATGTGGTATTGTGTTGTCGGCTCACACACTCTCTGAGTCACACACACCCCCACACACACTCACACATACAAAGCCACTGTCCCCTGGGTCGATATGGATAAGGAGACAGGAAGAGACTTGTTCTTGGATTCTTTAGGGATAGGATGTGTGTGTGTGTGTTTGTGGGTCCCTTACCTAATTTTACAGAAACACACACATACAGCCTTACCCTATCTAAAGCCCTGCATGTTCTTAACCATGTGAACATAGTTCAGTAACGCAGTGGTGCCTGTCCAGACAGAGTGATTTGGCCTCCCTTATCAGATAAACATACTAATTCCTTTGGCTAATCTGGCAAATCTTGAGGCGCACCCACGCACTTCCCCTCATTCCCCAGTCATTCATTTAGTTGGTACAATTGCTGCTTTTTTTTTTATTTCTTCCTAAATCATTACGCTTAGCAATTCAGTGCACGATGCCGTAGGCCTCTGTGACTATAAATGCACAGTGTTACGTTTAGGGCATAACTAGACTTGAGGACACTAAGGTCTGGACCCAGGCAGCTTCTTCCGGTTACGAAATTCTGTGTGGAACCAGACGTCCGGAGTGTAGCATACCTTGTGGAAAACTGCATAGCAAAACCGTCAGCAGTGACACAGCTGATTCACAAATGACCTCAGAGCGCCTGTGGTTTGCCCCTGGACTTAACCGCCCATGTTTGTCTCTGCATGAGACGCTACCCTGCACAGAAAGAATTAAACTATGTTCACGTGGTTAAGAACATGCAGGGCTTTAGATAGGGTAAGGCTGTATGTATGTGTTTCTATAAAATTAGGTAAGGAACCCACACACACACACACACACCCATCCTATCCCTAAAGAATCTAAGAACTAAAGAACGACTTTAAATTTTTATTAGGATGTACTGGTACATACAAACTAAATGCTAACGTATAAATGTCAGTAGCATGTTGGAAAAGCCTGAGGAAATATGTGCCTGTGCCGTAGCCAAAACTTGGAAAAAAACACGTTTTTTGTGCCTGATTTATGCTTCAAACTGCTTGAAATGTTAACATTCAAAGACTTTTAGTTTGGGGTTTATTGGTTACTCGTCATTCAAAGACAGTTAATGGATTGCTCTTAGGATATAATATGATTATTATTTACACTGCTCATAATGTTTCAAGCTAAATCTGCATGCTGATCGGTTTAGGCTACAAACTAGTTTGCTGTATTAGTAATTAAACCTATTTCTATAGAAGGTTTATATTGTTGTGTTGCATTATCTACTAATTCCTGATCATATCTACTCTATAGCAGTAACAGTGACCTGCGAAAATGTGCTTGGATGCCACAGATTGTAGTTGTGTTTATCATTATTACACATTGATCTGACTTTAACTTGACAAACTGCTTATATTTCAGTTCAGCTTGATTCTGCTAAATCTCAGTTCGTCTTGTTTTCTGTAGCTGTTTTCTGTTTTTGCCCGTTTTCCCTGCTTCCCTTGTCTTAACATGACCATGTCTGAGCCTGACCTTTTTGAAGATTATGATCATGCTCTTGCACATAATCACTTTTATAAATAGCCAGATGGACCCTTTTTGTTTATGTTGGGAATACCGGATTGAGAATACCATTTTGGAGCCAACAGGGGAATGCCAGCCACAGCAGCGTTATGGAAAAATCCGAGCACTAAGTAGTCTTCCAGCTACTTAACTCAGAATCTAAACTAAACAAAGCGGAAGTCTGCTGTAGTTGTTTTATATAGATTGGTCACTTTCATGTTTCAACACGGTTAAAGCTTTGGACGCAGCAGCAGTGGTCACAGAGGACGTATTTGCAGGGAGGACCAGGAAACATCGCTGAGGGAGACAGCTTGTCGCCATGTCGATGGGATAAACAAGCTGAAACTGGATATTTCTCTGGGGACGGGTGGGAGGGGCTGTTCAGATCTGAGTGATTTTCACACTGACCCGGGAGCCGTCCTTCTGACTCTGCTCTAATAGAGAATGGCTGGGGTTCGGGTACTGCTGGGTAGTATCGATACGGTTCAGTATCATGATTTTTCCAAACATTTTACAGTATCAGGTGATCTCTAAGTTTGTGCTAATAGACTTAAGAAACCCATGTTTCCGAAAGGGTACCTTATACACTATAAACAGTGTAATTTCCAGAGAGGTAATTATTCATTTGTGTGCAGGTTTATTGCTATTTCACCTTTAGTCCAAGATACTATGTACATTAAAATGCAAAAATAAATAAGTTTAAGTAGTAAGTATAAATAAGAAGGACTAAAAGGTAAATATATGTACATATTGTTCTTTGTGTAGTTTATGTTGTTTTTGTGGTTTTTGTGTTTATATTCAATTTGAAAAGTTCTTTTTAAAACATTCGGAAGCGCATGATTTGCATTTTATAACATCAGTATTCATAATATTATTATTATTATTATTAATAATAATAATAATAATAATAATAATAATAGTAATACATTTTATTTTTGTACCACTTAAGTTTGCTTTACAATACAGTACATTGAAAAAAATCCACTGAAAATAATATACGAGGTGGAAAAAGGACCGAAGTACTGTTTAAGGGAAAAAGAGTGTAGAAGAAACTGGGGTAGGAATTCCACAGTCACTGAAAGAGGAGAGTCTAGCATAAGACTGCTGTCAGAGGATCTGTAGAAACAAGAGGGGCTGTAGGAATGGAGAAGCTATCAAAAATGTACAGGATCAAGATTATGAACAAGTACAGTACTATAGGCTACTACAGGCTACCGATATACAGTGCTGCTGACTCAAAATAGGGTGAGCAGATGTTTTGTTGCAAGTTAGAACTCGCATTTGCTGCAGTCGAGGTGAATGAACTGAAGTTTGTTAATGTTTTTAGCCAGGAGACCAGTAAAAGAGAATTACAATAATTAATACAGGAGACTACGAAAGCATGAACTAATGTTTTGGCCTTAGTACTGTTGAGTAAGGCAAGATTACATAGATGAAAGAATGCAGTTAGGGTTAGTGACAGTTTTTATTCCGTATTTAATTTTAGAAAATGATCATTCTTTGAGAGTTTTAATTTATGGCTGCATGCTGCCAGAGACTTGGATGAACAGTGAGAAGTGGAATTTGTTCTGACATCATCAGCGCAGCAATGGAAACCAAGATTATGCCTGCAGATAATTTGAGTGAGGGGCAATATGTAAATAACAAAGAGGAGGGGACCGAGAACGGATCCTTGAGGTACCCCACGGGTAAAAGCTCCAGTAAACGATCTGTGTTTGCCAGTAGTGATGAATTGCTGCTTGTCTGTGAGGAAGGTATGGAATCTAATAATTGACCAGTTAGACTTGGGTACATTAGCGTAGCAGACATAAGCCAAGCAACAGTAAGCCTAGCATCAGTATTGTAAAATGACACTGGTAAAGGCGATATGTTTTGACCCGGCACTATGTTTTGAGTCAGGGGAGCTTCTCTTGGCTCAGCCTAAAAGAACAATTTCTTCTCGGAGAGAAAAGTCAGGGTGTGTAGAGTCGAGAGAGGGCTAGTGTTGCTAACAGCAGGGGTGCCAGCCAGCAGCGACAAGCCTAATAAGGATTGTGAACCAGCTGGCAGAAGATTTTGGCTACTGTTGGTAGGCATGAGCATAAGTGTAGCATGAGGCTTAATACTGAATGGATCTGACTCAGTGTTGAACTATGGAGGCCATAATGACTCACTCAGTTTGCTTTGTGTGACGTTCTTCATACACAGCAAAGTTACAATCCGTGAAAGTGGCCAGACTGCTTAATATTAACTACACATTCTTCCTATGAAGGTACTCACCATGTGGTGCCATCCATAATAAACCGTAAAGCCAGCTGGAGTCGTATTGCATTGCAGCATGCCCTTAATTACCTGGGCATTCTCACTCTCTGGAATAAACGTGCCTATTGTGTGTTATTGCAGAGGCAACTACCACATCAGAGACTGCAGAGGATTTTGTTCTCGGGGTTAATGTGACCCCCATTCTTTAGGTATCACTGTACATGGCACTGCTGAGACCACTGATTAATGTCTGTAATGACCTGTTAGGCATATTGTTCAGTTATTAATCCTAAAATGTCACAGATGTAGTCAGCTATAAAAGTATGTAATTTATCATTATGCTAAACTTAGTCTATGTAGCACCTGTCATACATAAAAAAAATAACAGAAATAAACCAAAATATAAGGAGAGGGAGTGAAAATGAACGAATCAGGAGCATAGTGATAAATTTCTTGTTCCAGAAAGCAGCATTGCTGAAGCAGTTGGAATAAGCTGGAGCTTTCCTGTAGACTTTTGAGGGTGTCCAGCAAAAAGAGCTTTACAACGTTCTAGTCTGCTGGAGATGAATGCAGGGATCAGCTTTTCAACATCAGACTTGGGCAAGAAGACTTTGACTATTTATAAAATCCTGTTTTATGTATTATCTTTCAACCCCTTTTAACATTAGGCTTATTATTCAGAGGCTACTTGCACAACACTGCTAACAGGCTAAAGCGTGTAGATGTTCAGACTGGCCATTTAAAGCCTTTAATCATTTTATATGAATTATTTCTGATTCGAGGCTCATTGAAATAAATGGAGAAGATTTGTGGAAAGTGCAGATTCTAGAGTTTAGAGAATAAGACAAGTTGTATGCAAAAGTTTGGGCACACTTGTTAAATTGATGTTTATTGTTTTGTTGATTTAATAGATATGAATGAAAACATCCTCTGCAAATAAAAGCCCAGGTTAATGCACAATTACTGTTAAAGGGCTGCATTTAACATGTTGGGAGAAAAATTGAGGCCTGTGCAAAAGGTATAGCCCATTTTGTTTTGTCTTCCTGTATTTTAAGTTCAGCAGACAAATAGAATCTGCTGAAATTAGCGGAAAATGCTATATTTAGGTGCGTTCCCTGTAGAGGACATGAACTTATTTTCACAAACAAAATGTGCAGGTTGACTGGTGCTGTTTACCAGGCTTTTGTTATTCCCAGAACAACATCAGACTAAACAAAATCCAGAGCCAATCCATAGCACTCTTTCAGTGATGAAGAAAAAAATGGTTTTACTCTCTAAATACACATTACTACTAATATTCTCCTCTTAATGTTTGTTTTCTTGTATTATAGCTGAAGTGGAATTAATAATGCTGTGTCGATTGTAAACACACACGTTAAAACATGTAGACATTCTGTGACCATGAGCATTGCCACTGAACTGCATGTCATTCAGAGTGTGTGTGTGTGTGTGTGTGTGCGAACATGTGTGAATTCTGCCATGGGGATTATTGGCCAATGGCCTGAGTAACCAAGCAGTTCCTTTTGAACCCCTGCATCGCCCCACTACTGAGAGGTGAGGTGTGTGTGTGTGTGCGTGTGTGTGTGTGTGTGTGTGTGTGTTTGTTGACAGGGGGTTATTATGCTCAGCTGAGGTCCTATTAGAACACTCTCTCTCTCTCTCACTCTCTCTCTCTCTCTCTGATGTTCTGATGTTCTGGGCCAAAGACAGCTGCTCCCTTGCCCCCCCTGTGTGTGTGTATGTGTGTGTGTGTGTGTGTGTGTGTGTGTGAGGGAGTAAGTGAATGAGTTTATTTTCATGCATTTTTCAAAGACAAAAAGGGACTGACCTACAGGACTAACAAAATTACTTGTAAAGTGTTCAACTAAAAATCCTTGTTGCATTTGTTTAATACTGCAAAATAAACCGGAAACATTTATTTTTTTGCTCCTAAGGTTATAACTGTGATTAATTGTAGGACCAGGCAACTGTGTCAAAATAGCTCAGTTGGGAAAGCTTTAGAGTGAAGATCTAAAGGTCCCTGGTTTGATCCCGGATTTTGGCAGAGCGTTGAGTTTTTTGGGCAGCTGGTGGCCTAGTGGTTAGGGAGTTTGCCCTGAGATCAGAAGGTCGTGGGTACAAATCCCTGGACTGTTAGTGGCACCACTGAGGTTCCCTTGAGCAAGGTACTGCCCCCACACACACTGCTCCCTGGGGGCCCCTCGTTGGTGGCAGCCCCCTGCTTCACTTGGTGAATGAGTTAAATACAGAGAAAGAATTTCACATTGTTCACACTGTGTGCTGTGGTGTGGTGTGTTCACACGTGACTATAAGGGGCCACTTTACTTTACTACATAAACCTATGTACAACATACATCGTTGAAACAAAACCCCATATCTCCCACATGACATTTCAGCAGAGCAAAAAAAACATTCTTAACTTAAAACAAAAGAAAACTTAAGAAGCTAAAGAGTGACAATGATATTTAATAATTATATTATATTGTTTTCTATACCAGGTTTCATAGTCATCAGGTTGTTTCAGTCAAATGATACTTTTAAATGAAAGTTGTTTATGACTGTTGCTTGGTGTGGATTGTTTTTTTTGTAGGGTAACAAATTAATACTCCCATAAAGGTCAAAAATGTTCTTTAAAATTCAATCCGTAGAGCAAAAAACATTCATTTGCGATGATTTTTCAGTGAAAGTAGTAATGCATACCGCGGTCTAAACTAAACTAATCCAGCCACAGAGGCAGCAGGCCTGTGGAGATGGGAGATGAGTGTGTTTATGTGTGGACTGGCTGGATTCTTGAAGCAGAATTGACAGGAGCGTGGAGGGTGCTGGTGAAGGAGGCTTGCTTCACTGCCTGAAGTTGGTCAGAACAGGTTGCATCACAGAGCTCAGTGAACCGAACTGGAGGATTTTTCCATGGAAACGTCGCTGTCAGTGACGACTTCTGACAGACAAGCAGCTTCACACAGGGAGATGATATTGGCCACTGGCTCCACGTATCAATAAAAATCAGTCTGCATCATATTTGGATGCAAACACTGTCATCTTTAAAGGCACTGCAGAATGCATCACAATCAGGGGTGTAGGATAGGGGTGGTAGGAGCCTAGTGGGTAAAACACTTGCCTGTGAACCCGATGACCACAAAGTTGTGGCTTCAAACCCCCACTTTCTACTGTTGTGTCCTTGAGCAAGACACTTAACCCTCAGTTGCTCCAGGGGGACTGTCCCTGTAACTAATGATTGTAAGTCACTCTGGATAAGGGTGTCTGCCAAATGCCCCCCTTCAGTGATCACAATTAGAAAACTTTATTGATCCTGGAGGAAAGTGCTTATGCTCTGACTGCACAGACACAAAGAGACAAAGACAAGAACAATATAAAATATAGGTCAAAGTAAAACTCTCCAGAAAAAGCTTTGCTTTGTTTTATATCCGCTTTGCTTTATATATACTAACTATGTATGTGGATCAGCATAACTGTAACGGTTTAAAAAGAAATGTGTAACTGTGTTATTAATTCATTACAAAGACTAGGACTGAGTTGCAGGAATTTCTGTGCAAGTTTTGAGTTCATTTTTGGTGTAAAGTTTCAGCAAGTGTTTTTTTTTTTTTTATTATTATTATTAAACTTGGTTGAAGTCTTATCTTACCTGGTAAGCTCTAACTCGAGCATACACAGCGAAAAACATTTTAACGTGTCGATTTCATGTTCAGAACAAGTTTCTGGCATTAGTTACCACAGAGAAAAAAATTGAATTGACAATTCTGATGAATTATTTTCTGCTGGGCAGTTCTAGAAATGTTCTCCTTTTTTCTAGCCCGAACAGTGAAGTCCTAGTTTTAATAGTAGTAGAGATTGAATTACAGCTAGCATGATGATTCTGTTAAATAAGAATTAAAGTTCCTAAAAAAATCACCAAGGCCTTGGAGGCTTCGCCTCTGGATGAATCACATTGCCATTTCAGTGGTGCTATTAAAGAATTATAAACTATGTAGGAACTGGAAACATCAAATTTCCGAATGCATTTTTCATTATGCATTGCGTTACAATATCAGTAATGCGCATTGTTATATACTAAGTAATAGTATTAATTATCTTATACCATCTTGTTTTCCTGGTAGTAAATAAAGCCAGTAAAATGTTGATTTTCTGTCTTTTTTTTAGGCTCCTTATGTGTGATGGTGGCCACGGATGGCCTTGATCGAGCTTCCGGCTCCTTTGCCCCTCCTCCCACTTTCTCTCTTTTTCTCTCTGTCTTTCTCTTTCTTTCCCTTCTGTTCTTCTTCCAACTGTCCAAAACCAGGGGCCTCCAGACACACCTTCTTCAGTCATGGACCACAGGTGAGGAATTCCTATTTCGCATTTTAAACAAGATGTTTTGAGTACTAGAAGAATTCCATTTCAAAATGTTGTGTATGTATGTTTGTTGGACTTAAAGATATTTGAAAAGAATAATATCTGACGTATGGCATAAAAGGCATTTCTCTAATAGAGGTGGTATTAAGCATAAAATAGTAGTCATAATTAGCGCGTGTGTAAAACCCATCCCCAACCATTTATATAATGAAAAAAAAGAAAATTTATGAAGTGTTTGTTCTGATAGTGTCTGTTGACTTGATTGAGGGAAGGAGAGAAAGAAAGAGAGAGGGAAAAAAGAGAGAAAGACAGAGAGAAATTCTAAACTCATGTACAGTATGAAATGTGATGTGGGAAATCTCTCTCTTCCTCCTCAGGTTAACACCACGCCCCCCCAGGCTACAGGGCAAATCAAGACCACCTCTGCCTCCATCACACAAACCCCACTCCCACCCCACTCTCTTTTCTACTGTTACACCATGAACACTTTAATCAAAGGAGTACACACAAGGCTAGCTTCGAAAAAATCACTGCATTTGTGCTGCCTGTGGAATCTGCAGCATGACGGGTACACAGTTATCCCCTTGAATTCTGGGCTATTTATTCAGCTATGCCACTTGAGGCTTATTATACTACAAATTATTCAGTATCCATTAAGAATCTAATATTAAGTTAAGTAATTACCCACCTATCTGTGCTCCGTCCGTTCGTAGCTGCTGTTGCTAGGTTTACAGAACGCTCTATCAAAAACTGAAGTGGAGACATCTGCCTTTGTCAAAATATGCAAATGTACAGTGCTATCGTTATTAGGGTTATTACTTAAAAAATATTTATTTTATATGCACATGTAAGGTCACACTTAGGATAGATTGGGTACAGGTCTTTTTGTTGTGTAACTGAGCTAATTTTAGCATGATGGCTAATTCAATGTCGTTTCCAATCTGTTTGGATTAGCGACAGTAACACAATTGTAGCATAGCATTTTAACCTGGAACTCAACGTTATGTAGCAACTCTAAACAAATGTAGCATTTCTGAGTGAATAATGTACATATTTTAACAAAACATACACCTTGTCTTAACAGCAAGCAAGCATTATAATGTTGTATCACATCACAAAGCCATCAGGAGGAAATGTCACATCTCTGAGGCAAGTCAAAATTATACTTCAGACCTATCAGCTCCAAACTGGGAGTGTCTGGTTTACACAGGTTTTACATTTGTGTATTGCAATGAAACGCAATGGCGTAAGTTTCCATTTGCAGCATTTGGCAGATGCTATTGTCCAGAGCAACTTACAATTTTTACGTGTCGCAGATGAAGGTGAACATAGTGTTAGGAGTCTTGCCCGAGGACTCTTATTGGTAGAGTGTGATGAGCTGCGCAGATTAGGATTCAAACCCCACTCTCCTG
>JBBPCZ010000019.1:14698454-14722661 GCA_037974445.1 Brycinus macrolepidotus | reverse complement strand
TGTGTGTGTGTGTGTGTGTGTGTGTGTGTGTGTGGGAGAGAGAGAGAGAGAGAGAGAGAGAGAGAGAGAGAGAGAGACTCTATTTTGCTCTGCATCTTCCCATGTGGAGGGACTCCCCTCAGGGACCTGGACCAGCCTCGGGCAGGCTCTCACACACACACCCGCTACAGCCCCCTAACACACACACACACACACACACGCACACATGCACACAGTCTGACGTCAGTGATGTGACTGGCTTTGCTCCCCTGGGTGCCAGGAGCAGTCTTTGTTCCCCCTCTCCCCCTTCCTCTGCCTGTCCTTTGTCCCTGGAAATAGCTGTCCAGCTAAGTGCCTGATCGCAATCCTCCATGTCTCCGAAGGCTCACACGAAGGGGGCATCCGAAGCTGAAATGGACAGAGAGGGCAAAGGGAGAAAGATGGATGGATAGGTAGCGAGAGGAAGAAAGAGAGGTGGGTTTGGAATTAGCACACAATACGGAGCTTAATTGAGCAACGGAATGAGTGTAGGTGAAGGCACATTGATTCACCAGAGCCTGTGACACTGGAGCCTCCCAGGAGAGAAGGAGAGAGAAAGAAAGACAGGAAGAGAAAGAGTGCATGATGGGGGTTGGGCGTTCAAAGCAGAGGGACGTCTATTGGGGTTAAAGATGTGGAGCATCCTTCCTCTGCCGTGCGCCCAAGCCAGTGTGAAATATTTAAACCTGTTTTTCATTTGGGTGCAGTGTGGAAAACACACTGCTGAATAAGTTAGTAGAGGAGTGAAAGGAGTACTACAGCGTTTTTCAACCCAGTCTCTGTGTGTTGCTTCTCTAGTGTACAGTCCATTGTCCCTGTACTTAGCAACAAGCAGAAAACGTTGACTCGAAGCACTTGAATAGAAGCCAATGAACAGTTCTTACATTCATATATCCTGGAGCACTAGCCCATTGACTTCTATTGTGAGTGGGCTTAGAGGCAACAGGCTTTCAGTTCTTTTAGGCCTCAAAAGTACAGGTAGAACTGATTGTCTGTGGTAATCTCCCAGTTGATACAGATACAGCAGGTCGAGATCAGGTTGGAAAACACTGGAGTTTTTTTAAAATAGGGGTTTTTGGAAGAAACCATCCGAAGGCTCCTCAAAAACGCAGCCGATCGCAACTGAGTTATTAAGCCTCGCCTTGCCGTGTCGCCCTCCCTGTCTCTTTCCCTTTTCTTTAGCTTTTCTTTTTGTGTCTGTCCTTTTTTTTCTCCCACTCTCTCTCTCTTTCTCCAGCTCTTTTCGGTGCGTTTAATGAGTGCAGCTCCAGCGAAGCGCGGTGGGGCCGTGGCTGGGCCTGCTCTCTGGCTGGGCTGGTGGGAGCGCCCCTGCTCGAGTAATGAACTCCCCCAGGACGTGGCACAGCAATGCGGGCCACTTTCCACGCTCCATTCCCTGGGCAGCCTGGGACTACTGCTGCTGTTGGAGTCAGGGTGGGGGGGACTGGGGGGAGGGGTGCTGAAGGAAAAGAGAGAAAAAGAGAGGGAGACTCGCCCCCCCAGGTCTGCTGCCAAAGCGTGCGGCCTGCGAGCTGGTAGATAAAGTGGGATGGGAGGTATGGAGGAGAGGGACTGGGAGAGAGTGCACGCTTGTATGTGTGTGGATGGTGGGGGCTCTGACAGCTGTGGGGGCTCAGGGCTGACTGGTGTGGGTCTGATAAGGGGTCGGTGTGGATCGAGGGGAGTGGGGAAGACTAATAATCCACCAACACACACACACAGGCACCGTGAGGAAAAGTTAAGGAGAGCTAACGGGAGAGATGAGAGAGTGGGTGTGTTGGGGTGGGAGGGGTGATGGATTGTGAATGCCAATCTTGCCAGGTCCCCCTGACAAGAATCACCACACCTCAGGCTGAAGGTGTGAGATTTCTTCATCCGTCCTGTCTTCAAGCCCTTTTGGACTGGACACTTCTTTTATGAAGCAGTTATGTTAACACCATGCACTGTAACAAAACATTGTCCATCTGGGGCGGACAGTGTTAATATTTTTTTTGTACCATGATAAACTGAATCACAGTGCACCACAGTTTACAGATCATGAGAAAACCATGCATATTGTCCATGTTTAAAAGAGGACTTCCTCTAATTTTTAGAAATTGGACAATTTTATCAATGACTTCTGAAAGGTCTAAAGAGAGTAAAGATACGAAATGGTGCATTGTACAGAAACTTTACAGTGGTGCTAATTGGAACCAGAGATCACATTGTCTGATTTTTTTTTTGGTATATTTTTATTTGCTAAAATGACCAGTAAACCTACATGATGTTTATACATGATGTTGATAATGGTAAAGCAGTGGTAAATCTGAAAAAAAAAAACATTTACCTCGGGTACTGTTGGGCTCTTTGTAACCCCTTTTAAAAAATGCATTTTAGGCCAACACCGTATCTCATCTGCTGTAAAACAGTGTCAACGTATCAGAAGCATTTCATGTAACACCTTTGTGAGGCAGCTTTTAGAGGCATTAAACTTTTTAGAAATCCTGCCACCACCACTGTGCATAATTTGACTTGGTTTCTCTACCACAGTTTCACCTCGGACCTCTCTGTATGAGTTTGTTCACATCTTAACCATTTAATTATGCAGACTTTTTAAAATATATGCATTTTCCCTTTAAAGAACACAATCAGACTGCATGTTAAGAGAGGTTAATTAATCCTGTTTAACTTGATTTAGTGCAGTGCAATATATGAAAGGTTTCTGATTGTACTGAGTTTTTTTATAGTATGTCGTACTGCTGGTTCATTCCATCTGTTCCAACTTATCACATCTAAGAAAAAAGATATATTATGATTACTTTCATGTCTGTGAAATGGCTGAAAAAGTGTTGTGATATTATATCTTTGCCTTATTGTTTAATCATATTTGTATCTCTGAAATGGTAACTTTTCAAGGAAAAGTTAACTGGTAAATTTAAGGAATTTAAAAACATTCTAAACTTTTATGTATGTAAATGTAAAGAGGTTTTATCTCTTCATTAGAACAGCAGTGGTCTACTGTGAATGTTCAGTTACTGCATATAAGTAACAAATATAACAATAACTAGTATCTCCAAAATGGTAACTTAACAGAAGGATCTACATAAGGTGTGTGTTACTATCCAGAGTCATTATTTCAACTAGTTTCTAATAGTCCATTCATCATGAAATGTCCACTTAATGCAAAGACCAGCTGCTGCTTTCAACTGTTGTAGAAAAGAAAGACGAAATGTGTAAACAGTGATATACAGTGTATAGAGCACTTTCCTAATTGCTTCACACTCCGCTGTCCTCACCCACACACACACACACTGTCACAACACTATATATCTATAATCACAACACCATGTTCCATTCTTTCCGCTAAAAAAGGAAAACACTGCTTTCAAATTAAATACGATTCTAAATATTAAAATAGGAGTTGTTTTCCCTCTCATGTAATAATACTCATACTGTATGTCCTTAATTATTCATTTTTAGTAATACAGTCTCTTTAATGGCTTGAAACACTAGTAAGTAATAAAACACTTGGGGGTTTGATTTAATTTAATTTTTTCCATATTAATTTAATTTTGGGGCATGTGTGTGAGTGTGTGCTGCGACAAAGCACGCCCTTCCTCTGTGATTGTCTGGTGTGTGTGTGTGTGTGTGTATGTGTGCGCACATGTGCATGTGTGTGGCTGAGAGACTGAATTAAGGTGAGATACAGGTCACAATGAAAGTTGGGACAGGTGTGTGTGCCAGTATGGTTACATATGTTATAGTTATAGCACAGAATAGTTTAGTTTACTGTTTCCTTTTTGTCTCTATCCTTTTTTTCTGTTTCTTCTTTTCTCAACACTCTCTCTGGCTCAATTTCTATTTGTTCGCTTTCTATTCAAATGTTTCCACATGTTGATTCCACTCATATTACACAGTACACACAGTCACAAACTGATTCTGTATAGATCAGCCATAAATAGATGTCAGGAGTGATCTACTGGTTCAAACCGCACAGTAATGTAATTGTTTTTAATGGTAAAGTTAGGCAGATGATCTGCCGTTAAATGGGGGCTTACCTTTCCTGCTGTTCTGGGGCCCGATATGAGGATGAGGGGTAGAGGTGCGGTGGGGGTTTTGAAAGCCAGCGTGGCTGCCTCTGCACGTCCATATTTGAAGTCATTTCCATGTTTCAGTTGTGGTGCGTTATTAAAAAGTGAAGGTGGGGTGGTGTTTGATGTCAGGATGGTGCTGTACTTTTAGGCTGGTCCCTCTGCAATCCTTTTTTCTGCTGCAGAGTCCGAGCAGCCAGCGGCCGCCATTGATCTGCTGCTCCTGCCATGCCTGCCCTCCACCACACTCTGTGGGAGAGCCCAATTGTGTGAGAGTGTGTGTGTGTGCGTGTGTGGTTGTGTGTACTGGCATTTGTACTTGTGTCAGTATGTTATTTTCATGTCTTTAGGTATATGTGGGTATGCACATTATCAGGATTAGTGTGTGTGTGTGTGTGTATGTGTGTGTGTGTGTGTGTGTGTTGCATACATGTTAGTATAGCTTCATAATGCGTGTGCGGTGTGTGTGAAAGTGTGTGTGAAGGTCAGCTTGGTTTCTCCTTCCCAGAGAACAGCCCCTGGGGCGATGCCAGAAGTTTCCAACAAAAAGTTTTTTTTTTCTGTCTTTTTTTTTTTTTTAATTTCTGCCGGGCAGTCACAGCGGACAGCCGTCCCCCCCTTGGGTCAGCAGGAGGCTCCCTGCGTGGGTTGGGGCCTTTCCTGCGGAGGGGGAGGGCCAGGACGGGATCTGGCAGTGTTTGTATGGCCCTGTAGGGGTTTGGTGTGTGTGTGTGTGTGTGTGTGTGTGTGTGTGTGTGGAGGACTAGTGCAAAGGCAACCCCAGGAGCCAATGGATTGGAGAAGTTTTTTGCGGAGCCCTCTTCCTCCCTCTCTCGCGCCCCACGCTTTGGCGGATGTGGGCCGTAATTACTGGACCCCCTGGCCTCTCTTTCTCCCAGCCCCAGCCTTTGATCTGTTTCATGTTGGGCAGATCCCCCCCAACCCGGTCGCTCTACCTTTGTCTCGTCCTCTGGTTCTTTTCTCAGCCCGCTCCTTTCTCTCACCCGGACGAGCCCCCTTTGATGGAGACACTGTGCTCTCTTTAATACACAAAGGGGCTACTTTTTTGCACCCCTCCTCCTTTCTATTTTGTTTTAAAGTTAGCTCCCTTTTGTTGATGGCTACATTGAACTTGATTCTGATTTTCTTTCTGTGTCTTTTTTTTTTTGGCGGTGTGTGGCCGTGACCTTGATGAAAGGCGGTAAAGCTCCTTTTTTTTTTGCCGTTCCGCACATTGTGTGCAAGTGCGAAGGAGGAACACCACAAAGCTAATGGCTTGGCCACTCCTCAGGCCGTCCCTGCCTGTTATCGTTGTTTAGGATGGCTCCCTGACTTTAAAAAGTCCCTCTCCTCATTTGAACAGTAAAGAAAGGGATGGGACATGGTGGGGCTGCGCTCGTGTGTGTAGGAGAGGGGTCTCGGGTAGCGCATAGGTGTTGCGGAAAAATAATAACGCAATTATGAAAACAGACCAAAGTGAGTAAGCGGCCCCCACCTGTTGGCCGTTGTTTAGCGCGCCGTCCTGCGGGGCATTGATCCGCAACCTCCCACGCGCGTTGGGGTGGGGGGCACGTTTGTTTGTAAGGTAATGGCATTGTTAGCATAATGCTCTGTTGATTTGCCATTCACTGTGGTTTGATGCAGCTATTCTTTTGGGCTAATTGCCACCCCACATATCGCTCGGCGCTGTTGAAGCGGCTGGCGTGACTTTGTAAGAAAGCTTGAATCTGATAGGCATTATCAGCGCTTGCGTGTGGGGTCCGGTGATTAGCTTTTGTTAACACAGGCTGAGTAGCAGTTCTGGTGGCTAAAACCAAATGTTGCAGCTGAATATAGGATTATGTTTGTGTCGCACTGTTGAAGAACCTTCATAAGTCTTTGAAACAGCTTAGTTTTCTCACTTTCCTGTACCCGCTTAACTCCTGTATGTACCGTTCTATTGATCTGATCTTTATTGCATCCTGTCCTCTCTCTCTCTCTTTCTCTCTCTCTCTGCGTATGGAGAAAGAGATACAGAAAAAGTGAGAGATGGCATGTTCATCTGTAATGACATTTGTGAGGCAGAGTTGTGTGTGTTTGTGTGTGAGTGCGAGAGAAAGACACAGAAGTTCTTCTGTAGTGACAGTGGTGAAGCTGTGTGTTTGTGTCTTAGTTTTTGTATAATTTTGGGACAAAAATGTCCTGACTTTTAGGAAACCAGACCAAACCAGCAAACTATACGCTCGGGGCCAGCACAATTTCATTTGTGGAAGCGAACGCATGTCTTTGGTCACTGAAGTTAAGATTATGGTTAGGTTTAGTGTTAGGTTTAGAAATTACTCGCTACATATGGAAAGTTACATTATGTTGCACCAAAGTGGCAATCTAAATTTTAATGGAAGTTCATGAAATAAGTTTTTTTTTCCCATGTTATTTTAGGCAATTAATATTGGCCCATTCATCGTGAACTTCTGACACACTGGTGTTTTCAAATGACGTTACAAAACAGCAAAAATTAGAGATACAATGTTTTGTTGTATTATGACAGGAACAGCAATATGAGTGATAAGTAGAATTTTTGACATTTAACATGAAATTATTTTTTTTATGGGGGTGTCCTCCTTTTGCTTCAGTGACTGCATGCACTTGAGCTGGCATGAACAATCCACAAGTTAGTGCATTTTTTAAAATTAAATAAAAAGATCTCTTAAACCTTAAACGTTGGACAGAATTACAAAGATAAAAATTCCAGTGTTTTCACTGACCAGCTAAAATGCATTTTCTAAATATAACCAATTCTGGAATTTGATGCCTTCAGCACTCAGGTTTGGGGCAGGGCCATGTTTACCACTGTGTTACATCACCTTTAATTACACTTATTAATCGAGAACTGAGGATACTAATTGTGACAGGTCTGCAAGTGGACCATTCTTGCTTGATACAGGATTAACAGTCCATGATTGCCATTGCCTGATTAGATCTGGACTGCGGGTAGACTGGTCAAGCATACACACTCTATGTAGATGAAATCATCCTGTTGTAGCGCTTGCAAATTGGGGCCTGGCATTATCTCTCTAAAATCCCGGTGTACACGTCTGCATCAATGGTGCCTTTGGCCTTTGCACCTTTCACTGATAACAGTCCGGGTGATCATTTTCATCTTTAGCACAGAGACATCAGTTTTCCCCAAAATCCAGCTGAAACATCGTCTCATTTGACCACAGCATGTTTCTACTGTCTTTTAGTTTATCTGAGATAAACTTGGACTCAGGGATCTCTGCAGTGTTTCTGCCTAAGATTAATGTATGGGTTTCTCTTTGAATAATACAGTTTTGGGTTGCATTTCTTGATTTAATGCTGGACTTTGTTAAGTGACAGTGGTTTTCGATGTTTTTAACGTAGCTATATTTATCACAGTAGCATGACTGTTTCTCATCCAGTGCCTTCTGGGGGCGCAAAGGTCACACACATTCAGCAGTGGTTTCCGGCTTTGCCCTACACAGACTGGGATTTCTCTGGGTTTCCTGAATCTTTTCACAATATGATGTACTGTAGATGGTGAAAGTTGTACGCAAAGTTCAGCACAAAGTGGTGAGACACGACCCATCTTCGCTTGCAAAGTCTGAGCCTTTGGTGGCTCCTGAACATGGAACCCACACCTGTTACTAATTCACTTGCTTGTTGTGGGATAATTCAGAACAGCATAACTTGAACATTCTATATGCTTTTCACTCTGCCCCGTCTCAATTTTTTGAGTGTGTTTTAGGCATCAAATTCCAAATTTGTTTATATTTACAAAATACAATCAAGCTGGTCTGCTACAATAAAAGTAATTTCTTTGTACTTTGTACTTTTCAGTTAAATAAAGGTTCAATTTACAGAAGGACTCTGGAACAAATTCAGTCTAACACACGTCAACTGCTTTCTTTTAAGTACGAAATTCTTATTATTTTTTGCATTGTTTGTTTACGTTGATTCTGATCTTAAAAACTTCTAATGCTGACACAAATGTTTTTAACAATTTGTTAAAGTGCCTAATTTTTTGAAAAATTGAAATATTAATACTTATTCAATAACCACTTTAAGTCACGTATCAGCATCAGTGAGCCAGTAAGCATGCTTCTTGATTAGTCTGTCATTTCTGGAATAAACCGCATCCACTTTCGCTAATGTAAGAGAAAGAAGTATCGTTCAGGAATCAGTACTGAAGTCAAGGTATCAATATCAAACATTTTTGAATGACATCTGGGGGGAGTCTGGGTGACAGTGAGTGAGACACTGTAATGATAGTTGTGAGGTGCAGCTTCCTCTCACTGTGTGTTCTGTGTGTATGTGTGTGTGTGTGTGATAGTGTTTCTGTAATGACAGTGGCAAGGTGGAGGTGTGTGTGTGTGTTCTGTAATGACAGTGGTGAGGTGGAGCTCTCTGTGTGTCCTTGAACCTCAGCTGGTCGCTCTGGTGTCACTCTGGGGAGAGCAGTGTTTAATACCACAGTAATTATCCTCTCCTTATTCACTACTGCAGCCCAGGTGTCTCCTTCACCCCACCTCACTGCACATGTGAGTGTGTTTGTGTGTGTGTGTGTGTGTGTATCTGTGCCTGTGCCCTGTATTTTATATTCATGATAACATTTCATTATCTCATGTGAGTGGTTGGGTGGGTTTCAGTGTCTTTGGTATTTATATGTCCATGTGTGCCGTGTTTACTTAAATTTTGGTGTGGCTCTCCTTGTGTGTGAGTTTGTGTGGCTTTGTGTGGTTGAGGGATTGTGTATGTGTGTGTGTGTGTGTGTGTGTGTTTGTGAGTGTGTGTGGTGTGTGTGCGAGTGTGCATCTCCAGCTTGCCGTCTGTGCTCGTCTCCCAGTGTGTGTCACTAATGGCAGGTCCAGGTGTTCCGCTCAGCTAGGGGGTCCCTGGAGGTCTTAGGGGGCTTCTAGGGTGATAGTGGGGGCAGGAGGTACCTGCCTCTCACTGCCTGTATGTGAGAGTCCCTCCTGGGCCTAGGGGCCCCCTTGAGAACCCTGCCCTAACCCCCACTCTCAACCCCTCGCTTCTCTCCCCCAACCCATCCCCTGATACCAGCTTGTGCTGTCTGTCCAACCGCCGCTGTCACCTATGACTTGTTCATCGAAAGCTAAAGAGAGAGAATATACTATATTCAATGGTTAAAGGGATTCTCCAGTACTTTTCAAAGTAATCTATGTCCACTGCACCTGCAGCATACCGGTCAGTTACCACAGATAATAATTTGCCTTATAGTTTGCCAAATAGAAATCCTTGTTTAGTTGAAACACACTTGAACAGTTGAATTCAGCTACCCATTGTCCTCTGTTGAAAATGTGTCTAAGTCAACAGGTTTTTCTGTTCTAAGCACAGACAAAAATGACTGTCTATGGAGATCTTATGCTACAGAAGCAGCAGATAGAGATTAGGTTGAAAAACACAGCAGTATTCCTTTAAGCATATAAGGCCCTTTGAATAATACTTGCCTGTGCTCCCATAAACTTTAGGCTCATCATTCCGTTATTAATGTCCAGGCTTGTTTCTCAGCAACTGCTCTGAATTACTTTGAAACTGATATAGAATGTAAGTATAAGAGAACTAAAGTATAGGCCCACATATGGCTCTTGCAGTTTAAAAGGATAAAACTACACCTTGTTATTCAGCCTCATTGATGCTAGTAGTCATGTGTATGCCAGTAAGATGCACTTCCCTCAGTAGAACTGTAGGGGGTGATGTGCTAGTCCCACACAGAAGGCAAGAACATACTGGACATTCATGAAATGCACAAACAGTGGATTTTTCCTCATTTAGACATTGTGTAAAGCACCTAGCCATATTTGAACATACATGTCTTTCTGTATGACCTGCTGTGTCCATTTTGGGCTGCTGTAACAGTTACTGGATTACTGCAGAGGCAACATGTCAGCAGGGAGTGTTTATTTGAGAGCTCGACATGGATTAAACACTTGTCTGAAACGAGGTGCTTAACCCAGCTTGCTATATGCCATGCCGAAGAAAACAACTCTTACCCAATCAGACGTTAAAGTAAATAGGCCATATAACACAGGTAACTGGATATTAATGTGGCCATAGAAAGCCTGTGTAGGTGTGTGTGTGTGTGTGTGTGTGTGTGTGCGCGCGCACACACATCTGAGTCAGTATGACACATTCTCCATTAGCTTCCTCCTGTAGTGTGGCAGCCTGCGGGCACACAGACTATTTTTAACAATGAGGTTTGGCTGATTGAGTTCAGAAAAATGAGAGATGGCCAAAGACAAGAATGGCTATCCACTGAGCAAACTCAGCTACCGACCACACACACACACAGACACACAAACACACACACACACACACACACACACACACACACTTGCTGATTGCTCAGCGTCACACACATGATTTTTGATTCAGAGGTCAAATTTATTTCAAATTCAAATTTAAAAATGTTAAAGTTGGTTCTAAAAATCACTATTTATTTATTTTTTTTACCAACACAATATGTTTCTGCCATTAACTATTTAGTAACTACTTTGTCATTCAGAAACCAATATGTAAGTTATGCAGTGATAAGAGTGGGAGAACAATGCTACTTTTTTCTCTTCTAATACCGATCAACATTTTTCCTGTAAAATTCCAAGCTTTAAAGTGATCCATTTTCAGTTGAAACAGTTCATTTAAGATGAGCATCTAAAAGCTGGCTAACATGCTCAAACTTCTCGATTACTCTGCTTCCCATCAGAAGAAGTACACAGCGAACAACATGTCATCACACAGTAAAAATGTGTGCTATTTCAAGCTAGTTTTGTTACAGAACTGGATCGGTGCAACCTCTAGTTTAAATTACAGTCCCAACAGTTACATCATTATAGTACTGTCAGTTTTGTATGGCTTAGTTTCTCCAGTCAGATGTCATTCAGTAAGGTTTCAGTTGTGTGCCTCACTGTGTGTGTGTGTGTGTGTGTGTGTGTGTGTGTGTGTGTGTGTGTGTGTTCTGGTGGGCCGGAGCAGGGGGAGGCAGGCAGTGAGTGCAAATAGGGGGAGCAGGTGAGCCTTAACCTGACGCCTTTCGGCTTCTGTTTGATCAAAGAGGGCCAAGCGGCAGACTACAGTGTGTGATCTCTGCCTAGAGCTCTGCTACACAGCACACACACACACACACACACACACACAAAACTAGTGGGAGATCTGGAGAAGTAAGGAGGAAAAGCTGTTGTAGGCCATTCAGTGGCTGTATAAAGACAATTATCTTTGATTATTTCGTTTTGTTTATTTTAATGTGCCCTGTATTTGTGTGTGTAGTGTGCCCTGTATTTGTGTATTTAATGTACCCCTCTAAAGTGGGAAATAATAGTTTTTAAGGACAGTTTTTGCATTTACTGACTGGAATGCAGGGACTAAGCACAAACGGGGACACACTAGAATAATGTTTTCACATAATCAGAATGGTAACTAGCAATTTAATCTCATTTGCAGCAGCACATAGTCGTCCATTTTATCTCTGACCGAGGACATTCATGCTGTCAGGTCAAGGTCAGCGGCTGTTTTGTTAGGGCAATAGTAGAGTTTATTTTCATTAATTTATTCTATTAATAACATGTTATTTTAGGGACATGTTATTTTGTGTCCCAGTGCTTATGTTTTGAGGGTCTGACCTGGTTACTTCTGACACCGTCTGCATGTCCTCTGTCCATAATTCCTGGAGCACACACTCAGGTTAGGTGGGCCAGGGGTAAAGTGAGGCTACTCATAGTTTCCTGCATGGCTGCGTAAACAGCTGTTTCCCATTGACTCAAGGTTCAGAGGAAACCTGACTGTTTAAAGAAAGACAGACACATGAGAGAGAGAGAGAGAGAGAGAGAGAGGGAGGGAGGGAGGGAGAGAGAGGTAGAGAGAGAACAGGGACTGTCTATAAGAGAGTCATCAAAGGAATATAATCTGAGGGCGAACAAAAGACGGAGGTCGGTTTGTTTCAGGTGGGGAAAACAAGCGCCAGGGCAGGAAAGAGAGGAAGATTATGATGGAGTTAGTGAAGGAGATGCTGAAAACGATGTGCAGTAGAAAGCAGGAGCAGATGCCAGATGTCTTGGCCTGCCGACGCTGGAACAGCGGAGAGCCTTGTTTTGGTACACTTCACATGTAATTAATGTGCAGCTGTTTAACGGTGCAGGCCCCCGCCGCTAACACACACCGCGCAGCACCGGAGTCAAACGCCTCTTAACCACTGCCAGTGCCCCTGTCGTCACACAACATCTTTCTCTCTCTCTCTCCTCACCTCTCCTCTCCTTTTCTTTATCACATACTGCTTTTTCATATACTGCTTACAACTGTTTTGTTTTGAGCAGCACAGAACATGCTCTTTTTTTTAAATGGAAAAACCTTCTTATGTCTGTGTTTAATAATCATACACCAACCCCATAACCTAGTAATTATTACAAAATAAATATGGAAGTTATGTAGTTAAGAGAGAGGAATTGAAGTGTAGACCTTACACAGACTGTCTATGCGGTTAGTTAACAAGGTTAAACTAAAAGGGGTCCAGTGTGGGGGCACACTTCAGTTCATCACAAATCCTACAGCCTATGTGGATAAAATTAACCTGTGCTGATAACACTTTAAGGCTGACACCAAAGAGCTGTTATCTTTTAACATGATTTCTCAGTGTTGTGTTTATTTGATAGGTAAACACTATGACTGACAAGCCAAAGGTTCATACGTTTGTATTTAGATTGTGTCACAAATATGCAAATGTTTTACTTGAACCAGCACATGTGCAAGTAGGAATATAAATCAGTCAAATTTTATAATTACTCTGATTAAAGAGAGAAGAGCTTACTGATCTCTGATAAACTTGTGCACTCAGTCATAAAAAAAATCGCAGCTCGTAATAATAAAGAAAGCCTCATGCTACTTATATTGATGGAAAACACAGTGGCACATGGAATATATCCAGTTCTATGCTCTGATCCTGTGTGCCCATGCATGTGCAGTAGGCTTAAAATCATCAAGTCAGTCTTATAACTACACTATTCGTGACACTTTTGTTTGTAGATGGGTGAATAACAGTGGTTTTGCTGCTTATTTGTCAGTGTCTCATCCTAGATGCAGAATATAATAGAGATATTATAGTAGTTATGGAATAATTCTTAGTAGTTGCTGAATAATCAGATTATTCAGATTTATTACTCACTAATTAGCCTGAAGTTAAGCGTTTAAGCTATTCTACTGACAGTATGCCACCGTGGAAGTGTGTGTTATGGAAGTTGTTAGATGAACTTTGGATGCTAAGCCCCTAGCCTTCATATATACTGTCGCCATTTTTGACCATGCTCACCTGGGGTGCCTCTAGAGGGGTTCTATGGAGTAGTGGGTCCGGCTCTCCGTTGCTCCCATGTGTGTGTGTCCCATTCGCGGCCTCCGGCCCCCTGCCCTTCACCTTCTGCCCTGGGAACGAGGCCGGCTGCTCAGACGCTTTTGGGCGCCAACTGCTCCATATGGGCCGTGGGCAGCGTGTGTGTGTATGTGTGTGTCCTCTAGGACTCTGGCCCCTGACAGACTGCCTGTGCAGTGACATCAACATTGTGTGTGTGTGTGTGTGTGTGTGTGCTTGTGTAGGTGAATGTCCTCCAGGATTTTGGTCTCTGACCGACTTCCGGCCCAAATGACATCACCCGTGTGCGGAGGTGTTGGTCCAAACTGTGTTTGGGTGTGTTTGTTTTCAAACATTTCTAGCACAAAAATGGAAAAAAAGGGCTAACCTACAGAAACAGAAAAGTGTTTTGGGTTAGGCTTAAATAGGCTTACTCTGTGTGTATATATATATGTACTGTATATATAGCACATATGGGACATATGTGTTATCCCATGTCCTGACATAGTATAAAAATAAATGTGTATCCTCTAGGACATGGACTCTAACAGACTGGATCCCCTGGGCTCCCTGTAAGGCAGTGAGAGTTTTGCCAGGGTTCTGGCATGTACAGACTGGAGTGTCAGCTTCATCAAGCAAGCACTGTTAGTGGTTAAGTGTGTGTGTGTGTATGTGTGTGTGTGTGTGTATGTGTATGTCCAGTAGGAGCAGGCCCCTGACAGACTGTCTCCCTTGAGCAGCAAAGGGGCACAGAGCAGGCTGGGTGTGTGTCAGCATGGTTACCCAAGGGAACAGACTGGAACAGTATGGAGTTGTATGACTGGATTTTGTGCATTTGTTTGTGTGTGTGTGTGTGTGTGTTTGTGTACTTATGATTGTGTGTGTATTTCAGTATCCCAAAACAGGTGTTTGGTCTCATAGACTGCTCTCAAAGGACTGTTGACCATGTGGTCAACTCCTGTGTATTGCCCCCCCCTCCCTTTTTCTCTGTCTGTCTGTCTGTCTGTCTCTCTCTCTCTCTCTCTCTCTCTCTCTCTCTCTGTCTCCCTCTCTCTCTCTCGATCTGTCTCTCTCTCTCTCGCTCTCTTATTCTCTGTCTTTCTGTGTCTCTCAGCCCTGCTTTGTCTGCTGTCATGTTTGTTTATGGCTGTTCCATTGCCTAGGAGAAAAAGGAAGGAAGGAAGACAGGGAAGAGGCCTGCCCTTAGTGAGAGAGAGAGAGAGGTAGAAGAAGAGTGAAATGTGTAGGTGTGGTAACAAACAAAAGAATGGGGTAGCAAAGGTTAAGACAAATAAAGTACTTATAGGGGTGAGAGAGAGATAGAGAGTGAGAGAGATACAGAGAAAGAGGAAGAAAGAACGTCTTGCAAGTTTGCTTTCCCCTGGCTGTTGCTCCAGGCTTGTCTGAATGGCGTGCTGGTCTGCCCTGTGGGAGCTCTGGGTGGAAGTTGTTTTTCTGCCCCCTACGGTGCGGCTCTCCAGCCCGGGGCAGTGGGCAGAGGGCCAGGGGGAAGGGGCTGGAAGCTGGGCAGGGGGGCTGCTGGGAAAGGTGGAGGCCTGGGCAGGGGGCCAGGCTCAAAGGTAGAGGCAGTGAGGGTGGGGGAGGTTGTGGAATGTGACTAGGTGAAGGCAAAGAGATACACATCCTGAGCCTCCTTCTGTAAAACAGAGAATTAGGCCTGTTTCTCCACTTGTATTTTTTTCAACAGTGCTTGCTCTGATTAGTATCGGCAGGGCCCATGCTAATAGCATTAATGTGATTGTGTCTGCAGTCACTGATGACTGACTAGCTTCTTTTGCGCCATCCTCTTAGGCTGCAAGCTGTTTCTGAAAATGTGATCAACAATATGTCTTAGTATTGTGGTTTTAACAACAGAAGGAGTTGACGAGGGTTTTTCTTTTTCTGAATGATGGATCTACTTTAAATAGTAGTTAGGTGCTAACTGCTGTGGCTAGCCATGATTTAACTTTGACTATCAGGGAAGCATGCCATTTTTTTTTTTCATTCTGGGTGGCACTATACAAACTCACAGAAATGCGATTCAGGTAGTAGGCACAATCCAGTCAACTCAAAAGCCACCGCAAGAAGACAGATATTGAGAATTAAGTAAGACCAGGACCTCTTCTAATCTAGATTTATAATACAGTTGATGTAATCAGGATGTTTGCCTTCAGTTTAACCAGAGGGACTTAGTTGGATTATGCTGGAATGAATATAGCGTTAGGTGCAGCCATATTAAAGATGCATACTTATTATTGTCTGCTCTGTAATATGTGTCTTGACTTGTGTTAACTATTTTGGAGCTTTTGTAATTGCTCATGTGTGAGATGGCTCGGGATGGCTTGGTGCTGCTGTGCTGCATGTTGTCAGTGTGTAAGCCTCCCCTGAATGTTTCCAAGCCTTAATGAACAGGCCAGCCAGGCTGGTTCCCTTTAGTAGGGCCATTCACAAAAGCCTTAGCCCTGGGATAGTTCTGCGAGATGGAGGGGATCCCTCCATGCTTTTCTCTTTCTCTCTCAATCTCTCATTCACTCCCCCTTGTCCTTGTGTCTGAGCAGGATGAGGACAGACGTCAGACTGGGCAAGTCTTCATTACAGCTCATCCACCATGTTTCTGGCCCAGCATGCCAGCGCATTGGCCAGCCCATTAGCCAGGCCAGCGTGGTCCACTCTGGCCTGGGTTGATGGCGGCATGGTGATGTTCGTGGGGAGAGGGGGGTGCTCTTGAAGGAGAAACGGCCACCGATCAGGTGCTGCTGGTGGCTGCTTCTGTCACCACGTGTTTCCATTATTGCATCCCCCAATTATCGGGCCTCAGCTCAAAGCAGGGTGGCTAGTCTGTCCCTGGACATCAGAGTGTGTGCGTCTGCTGCTTCTGTTCCCCCCAACCTCCTTCTCTCCATCCTTCCATACCGCACTCCTCCCCTCCACCTGGGACGGGTCGGCAAGTGAAGGCCAGCATCACTGGAACAGCCACCATGACAGCCTGTTAATGCAGTAATGGGTCACAACATGAAAGACAGTTTGGAGACAGAAAGTAATGGAACAGTGAAAAAGGGGGTGACAGAGACGGAGAGAAAGAGAAAGAAACAGGCTGACAAAGGACGGCTGTCGGCTGCAAGAAGCACAAAATAAGTGGCACAAAATAAGGAGCAGTGGAGACTTATGAGTTCCTGTCTTTCAGCTGCCCCCACTTCCCCTCCCTTTCGCTTTTCCCCTTCTCTTTCTTTCTGTTTCTTTTCTAATTTAACTTTTCATTGAAATTTCTTACCCTGTTTAGCGCTCTTGCCAAGTCCCCCGGCGGACGGATGACAAAAGCCCTCTAAAAACCATGTGATCTTCCATTTTCCGAACAGCCACACTTCTGAGGATTAAGGCTATTTAATGACTATAATCTCCCTCTTTCTCAAAAGTGATTTCTCACATTCTGTCGCAGTCAGAGGGATTGCATTAGCATTAATAGATTTATAATTCGCCAGAATGACCACATGTGCCAGGAGTTTTTTTTTTCTCTCCCCCCTCTTCCTCCTCTGTATCCATTCTTCTTCCCTCCCTCCTAGTTCTTTTCTCTTTTTTTGCCTCCTTTTCTCTGGCTCCATGCTTGAGCAAGTGTTTCTTTGTATCTCTTGCCCTGTGGTACCACGCACGGCTGTACTACAGCAAGCAGGCTTACCTGTCAGTCAGCGTAAAACCCCCTCCTGTCTCCTCCCCTCTTCTACCCTACTTTCCCTTCCTCTCACCTCCATAGTGTCCAGATCAGAGGCTGGTCTGTCAGGGGCCACGGTCTTATTGTGTAGCCAAAGAATTCACCACAGTTAAGTCCCTTATGGGCTTTTATTCGGGGCTCTTTCATTGGGGCGCCGAGGCACTCTCTCTCCTGTGTCGCCAGGGTTTAGGTTGTTTTGGGATGGCTCTTATCCTGACATGGACACAAAAGCTTGTGGGCTGGGGGGCGACTATAGTAACTGGAGCAGGAGGCACAGGGGGAGTCTTACTGTAATCTGAGAAAGTGACAGAGACTGAGAGAAGGAGAGGAACAGCACAGACACAAACATCCATGCTGTCAGATTTCTTTTTTAGTAAATGTTTGCACATTGCTGCCATCTCTCCAAGTTGCTTGATCAATGTCTGTTTTTATTTTATTCACCTCTTGCTCTCCTTTTCTGTTTAACTTAGTGCGTAAACCTTTTCATAATGATAAATGTGACACTTTTTTCAGTATCTGCTCTGATACTAATATCTCTATTTTTAAGGGGTTTTTTTATTCCTGCAGTCCCTGAATTCATTTATTGCTCGGAGCTAAATTCATAATTCATGGTTTTACAAATTTCTGCCCACAAACCCCCATGGAGATTTATTTGTTCTGCACAGCACCTACATTTTAAAGTGGATCGATTCATCACATGAATTTATTTTCCACAAATTCTGCTGTGCTCACCTTTGTGCGCATGGGGGTAGTGGGCGGAAGTGAAATCCTGCTATTGCCATATGGAGTTACAGTTATTAGTAGTTCGTACAATACAAGCTGATGTGAAGCACTTTTCTTTGTACTTTTCTTGCTTATCTTTATTTCAAAGCTGGAGCAAAGCTTGCAACATTGTTTCAGCATTCTTCAAGGTATTGCTGAACTGTGTTTAGAACATGCAAGTTTACCGTTACATTAGCTCATCGATGGAGTTTCTGGGGGCTGAAGAGTGGAAGTGGATTTACTCTCTGTAAACATTTGGGTTTTTGGAATGTGAAATACCAGAGGCTTTTTTTGCAGCGCATTAACAGTGAACATAAAAACTCTGTGAAATAAAGCAAACAAACAGGCAGTGATAGAAAATTCTATGTTTGTCTGAGCCACAGTGGGACTGTGCACACGCAGCAGCCCTGCTCAATAAGTCATGAGCTCTCTCCCTTGCTTTCCTTTGGAGGCTGCTAGTCAAGATGCTAAATAGATGACGTTTGGACTGTGTCAGGCCCCATCAGATTGCACAAAACAGGGCAGAATTAAGTACATCGTGCTTGGTATATATTTGTATAATATATGTGTGCTGTAAAAAAGACTAGCCATGTGTTTGCACAAACAGCAAAAAAAAATGTAAATAATCCAGTGTTTTGATTTTGCACACATTGTCCTGTAAGATGACCTCAATGTTTTCGTTTGCTGTAATCGCTTTGGATAAGGTTTTAAATCTGGTGGCCATAATGAAAAATATGATAAATACAAATTTGGAGACGGGGTGAGCTTGTTTGCAGAGAGAGCATGGAAGGATAAAAAATATATTTCTGTCCTTATTTCTCTGCTCCTGTGGGATTGGATGTCTTTAGTCTAGTTTTTTAGTTTAGATCATTTTCCTCCCTCTTTAACATTTTAATTCTGTCTGTGTTTTGCATTGCAGATGGCGACGATGACCCGGGGCTCTCCTGGGTGGCGTCCTCTCCCTCCAGCAAAGACGTGGCATCGCCATCGCAGATGCTGGGGGATGGCTGCTGCGATCTGGGCATGGGCACGGGGGAGGAGGAAGGAGGCTCTGGCCTACCCTATCCCTGCCAGTTCTGCGACAAGTCCTTCAGCCGCCTCAGCTACCTGAAGCGCCATGAGCAGATCCACAGTGACAAACTGCCCTTCAAGTGCACCTTCTGCAGTCGACTCTTCAAGCACAAGCGCAGCCGTGATCGCCACGTCAAGCTACACACCGGTGACAAGAAGTATAGCTGCCAGGAGTGTGAGGCTGCTTTTTCACGTAGTGACCACCTCAAGATCCATCTGAAGACACACAGTTCCAGTAAGCCCTTTAAGTGCAGCGTTTGCAAGCGTGGCTTTTCTTCCACCTCATCGTTGCAGAGCCACATGCAAGCCCATAGGAAGAACAAGGAGCATATGGCAAAAAAAGACCAGGGCAAACGTGATGGGTCCACGGGTGATGCTGCTGACCAAGACCAGGACCTTTACATGTGTGATTACTGCGAGGAAACCTTCAGCCAGACTGATGAGTTAGAGAAGCATGTGCTTACACGCCACCCTCAGCTTTCAGACCGTGCAGAACTACAGTGCATCCACTGCCCAGAGATCTTCAGTGATGAAGGAACCCTGCTCACCCATATCGACCGAACACATGCCAACAAGAAACACAAGTGCCCAATGTGTGCAGAGCAGTTCTCATCAGTAGAAGATGTCTACTGTCACCTGGACAGCCACCGCCAGCCTGACTCTAGCAACCACAGTGCCAGCCCTGATCCAGTGCTGGGAAGTGTGGCATCAATGAGCAGTGCCACCCCTGACTCCAGCGCCTCACTAGAAAGAGGGTCCACCCCTGACTCAACCCTCAAACCCACACAAGGCAGGCGCAAACTAGCCCCGTCCTCTGATCATGATGAAGGAAGCTGGTCAGGTAAGGTGACATATAGTTGTCCTTATTGCTCCAAGAGAGATTTCAACAGCCTAGCTGTTCTGGAGATTCACCTGAAGACTATCCATGCAGACAAACCTCAACAGAGCCACACCTGTCAACTGTGTCTGGACACCCTGCCTACTCTATACAATCTAAATGAGCATGTGCGCAAAGCACATCGATCAAGTGGGGGCTCTTCGTCCAACTTTCCCCTTCTTCAGTTTAGCAATGTGTCTGCTTTTCACTGCAACTACTGCCCAGACATGTTTGCAGACATCAACAGCCTACAAGAGCACATTCGTGTCTCTCACTGCTTGCCTAGTGGTGTGGTCGCTGGCTCCACAACTCTGGAGGGCAACCATGCCTTTTTCTGTAATCAGTGCTCAATGGGCTTTCTGACGGAATCCTCCCTCACTGAACACATCCAGCAGACTCACTGCAGCAGTGGCGGTGGTGTTACCAAAATGGAGTCTCCTGTATTGCAGCCTTCCCAGTCCTTCATGGAAGTATACTCCTGTCCATACTGCACCAATTCTCCAATCTTTGGCTCACTTCTCAAGCTCACAAAACACATAAAGGAAAATCACAAGAACATCCCACTAGCCAACAACAAGCGCAAAGTCAAAGTAGCAGACCTGAGCCCTGCTTCCTCTGATGTGGAGATTTCCTCCCCTAAACGCCACAGAGTGGCAAGTGATGCCACTCAGGCAGGTGCTAATGGGGACTACCCTTGCAACCAGTGTGACCTTCGCTTCACCAGCTTTGAGGGCTTCCAGGCCCACCTTAAGTCCCACCTGGAAGTCCTACTGAGGAGACAGTCCTGTCCTCAGTGCAACAAAGAGGACTTTGACTCTCAAGAGTCCCTCCTGCAGCACTTGACCATCCACTACACCACCACCTCTACCCAGTATGTTTGTGAGAGCTGTGACAAACAGTTCTCGTCTGTGGATGACCTGCAAAAGCACTTGCTGGACATGCACACTTTTGTGCTCTACCACTGCACTTTGTGTCAGGAGGTATTTGACTCCAAGGTCTCAATTCAGGTCCATCTGGCTGTCAAACACAGCAACGAAAAGAAAATGTACCGCTGCACAGCATGTGCCTGGGACTTTCGCAAGGAGAGTGACCTGCAGACACATGTGAAGCACACTCACCTGAGTCAACCCACTGGGCCTGGGGTTGCTGGCAAAGCTCGCAAGTGCATATTCTGTGGGGAGAGTTTTGGCACAGAAGTAGAGCTCCAGTGTCACATCACCACCCACAGTAAAAAATTCAACTGCCGCTTCTGCGGCAAGGCCTTCCATGCCATTGTCCTGCTGGAGAGACATTTACGCGAGAAGCACTGCATGTTCGATGGAGGAAACGGCAATGGAAATGGAGGAAGCCAGAACGGAACTCCCAATGGGGTAACTCAAAGCTCTAAGCGTGGAGGAGGAGGTTCGACTGCAGCTGCTGAGCAGGCTGACCTGCAAAACATGCTCTTGAAGGGAGGGACCCAGGAAACGACAAATAGCCATGAAGCCAGTGGAGGAGAGGAGGAGATGGATGCCTCAGAACCGATGTATGCTTGTGATATCTGTGGTGCTGCATATACCATGGAGTCCCTGCTCCAAAATCACCGGTTGCGTGATCACAATATAAGACCAGGTGAGGATGATGCAGGGTCCCGTAAAAAGAAGGCTGATTTCATCAAGGGCAATCATAAGTGCAATGTCTGCTCAAGAACCTTCTTCTCAGAAAACGGCCTGAGGGAACACGCCCAAACCCACCGTGGCCCAGCCAAACACTACATGTGCCCCATCTGCGGAGAGCGCTTCCCCTCTCTGCTCACTCTCACGGAGCACAAGGTCACCCACAGCAAGAGCCTGGACACAGGCACCTGCCGTATCTGCAAGATGCCTCTGCAAAGTGAGGAAGAGTTCATTGAGCACTGCCAGATGCACCCAGACCTGAGGAACTCTCTGACAGGCTTCCGCTGTGTGGTTTGCATGCAGACAGTCACCTCCACCCTGGAGCTGAAGATTCATGGCACCTTCCATATGCAGAAGCTCTCCTCATCAGGGGGTAGTGGCGGGGGAGGAGGGTCAGCCTCGTCATCTCCCAACGGCCAGTTGCAAGCCCACAAGTTCTATAAGTGTGCCCTCTGCCTGAAAGAATTTAAAAACAAGCAGGAACTTGTCAAACTGGACGTCAATGGTCTGCCTTTTGGGCTGTGTGCTGGCTGCATGAGCCGAGGGACCAACGGTCAGTCATCCAGCGGAGTTGTCACCCCTCAGGAGCCAGGGGAGAAGGGCACTTCTGGGTTACGATGCCCTGAGTGTGCGGTGAAATTCGAGACCTTGGAAGATTTGGAAAGCCATGTACAGGTGGATCATCCTGAGATGAGCCCAGAGACCAGTGCAGCTAAGAAAGTGACGGAGGCCTCACCTGTCCCAAAAGTAAGTGTTCAAGATTTCTTTTATTGCTAACATATCGTGCAAATAGAAATTGCATGAAATCTTTCTGAAATTAAATATTTAGTAAATAAAATCATAGATTTCAATTTCCCATCATGAGCAGAAAGTCTTGTAATTGAGGCCTTTCTTTTGCGTAGTGGTTTCAAACCGAGTGTATATTTTAGGTCATTTGAGATTTTTCTACAACTTCATTTTGTCTCTTCTCATTGCCTTTTTCTCCTCTTTTTATTCCTTTTCTTATTATCTCTTATCTTTTGTCAGATGCATGAGGAATTTTATGGTATGTCTTTTGAAAATAAAAGATATTACCAACAACCATTTTATGGTAGTATTTTTTTTTTTGTCTGACTTCCCAGTGTGTACTGGCTTGTACAGAGATGTGTGAATTCATGACTGCATTACCATGGGCCCCAGAGGGTTCTGCTGTCTCATCCTGCTGGGCCATTGTACAGCCTGTTCGCTCTGTTAGATATTGACAGCAAACTTCCAAGGTCGCTCTTTACCATTGCTTTTGTCTCAGCTCAGTGTAACAGATAGGAAAATCTTGAAAGCAAGAAACCAGGAGAGTGTGTGTGTGAGCGTGCCTGTGTGTGTTGTGAATAAAATAACCTGTTTTTATTTCCAATATGCTGTGTCTTGTCTTGCAGAAGAAGACGTATCAGTGCATTAAATGCCAAATGACCTTTGAGACAGAACGCGAGATCCAGATCCACGTTGCCAATCACATGATAGGTGAGTGGAACATCTCTGATGTATTTGTGTGTGTGTGTGTGTGTGTGTGTGTGTGTGTGTGTGTGTGTGTGTGTATATCTGTGTGTTTGTGTGTGTGCGTGGCTGTTTGCCAGCCGCTCCTCCTGCTCTCCTCTCATGCTCGCTGCCCTGGCCCTGCCCAGCCCTCTCTCTCCCTGCACACAGGTGTGAGACAGACAGGTGAAATGAACAGCTCTATTTCTGGAAGCGCAGACGTCGCTCTCGACAGCTGTTCCATTGTTTAACACTTGACTGCGCAGCTGAGGCCACGGCTGCGGGTCTGATTGCTCTGTTAACTCTTCACCATGCAGCCGAGGCTGGGACTGCAGGTCTCGCTCCTTCTGCAAAGGCCAACAAACAATTAGGTTCTCTGTGTTTTTTTCCCCTTCACTTCATTCCCCGTGCTCATCTTGTGCAATTACCCGTATTGTGTTCAGTTGTGTTTTTCCCCCACTTTGAAAAAAGACCACTCGCACACTTGTTCACATCGTATCTTCTGTAATGGAGTTTGTTTGCTGTATTGAAGCAGTGGCACAATGCAGGTCTGTGAATCTTGCACTTTAGTTATGATTTATTATCTATGCATGCTTGTCTGTGTCTGTTTAGAGATTAAACGCTGACCAAGGACAAGGGTTAGATAGGGTTATACAAAGAATTACCACGAGTAGCATTAGTGCTATCTCTGCCTGTTGTAATTACATGAGACATATCTTCTGACAGTATTAACCAGATGTTAGTGCGGGTTGAAGTGCTGAGTCAGAGTCTGACTGTCGTGATTTCCACCAAGCAGACGGCATTTCCCATCCCCTGGCCCAGGCAGTGGCGGAGTTGTGCTACACTCTTGCCCTGCAGTTGTTTTATGTGCTTCCTCTCTCTGTGCTGTTATTCTTTAAGTAATAATTGCTGCAGCAGCAGACTGTAGTGTAGATTAACGAGCAGGGCCTGTGAGTAATTTCACAGAACAATCGGTGCAACACCCTGAGTCTCAGCGACTTCTTCAGACTTGACAGTCCATACCAGAGTGCAAGAACCTGATATATCTCATTTCTTCTGCTACAAGAAAATACTACTAGCCATATTGATGACAACTGTATTCATACTGCCTGCAGCAAATGTTTCCTCATTCTGATGGAGGAGGGGGGGGGGGGGGGGGGGGTTTTGTCCTTGCTTGCAAACGCCCCGGA
>JBBPCZ010000019.1:14666843-14698354 GCA_037974445.1 Brycinus macrolepidotus | reverse complement strand
CCCCCCCCCCCCCCCCCCCCCCCCCCCCCCCCCCCCCCCCCCCCCCCCCCCCCCCCCCCCCCCCCCCCCCCCTCTACCTTTAATTGAACATGCCCTGAATTCTTTTTTAATATTCCCCCTCTAGTTAAAATTTCCATAGCAGTGAATGGCACCCAGTTATTCCCCTGTTTAGATCCCTATCCTTTACCAGCCAAGAAGGGGACCTTCCTTTACCATCTCTTTGTCCAACTCACTCCACTCATACCTGAATCAGTACCCACACATGCCCTAAAACCCACCACCGCTCATTCAGTCCAATCGACTGTGCCGTAAGCTCACCCCCCCCCCAAACCCCCGCCTCTTCTTTCTTTTTTCCTCCTCCCTCTTGGAACTGCTGATGCTAGAGATAGGGGCCCGTGAGTGAGAAGGGAAGGCGGATCGGCTGCCTTTCCCTGCCGCCATGGAGGGAATTTTGGGTTAATTAACATCGTAATTGTCAGAAAAGCTGGAGGAGATTAATTATGGAATTGAGGCAGATTATTTTAAGTGCTGTTATTATTTTATTATTTTTTCCACCCCTCTTCAAAGATTGATGACGTCTTGGCATAATAAAAAAAAGAGAGAGCAGTGTATTAACCTTTATCAGACGCCGTGTTAGCCGGCAGAAAATTGCAGCGAGATCACAGAGGAGCTCTAACTGCGGCGCACTCTCGCTCCACTCCTCTCCTTTCTGCTGGAGATTACGAAACAATCATTAAAAAGCTACACTATCTGTCAGCTTTGATATATGACTAGCGAGGATATTATAAGGCTTTGATATTCCAGCCCCTCTATTTCTCATCGAAATCCACAAGGATGTGCAGAGCTTTTTAACAAAATGGGGTCTGTAGTTTGCTGTGATATTCTGCCGTTTGCTCATCGGGTTTTGCAACTCGCCAATGAAATCAGCTCACTTCACTGAGAATGCAGTGTAGAGGTCACATGACTTGTCAGGGCAGAAGAAGAATATTACTTATCTAAGATTCAGTATGCAACTAAGTTGCCAAAGACAACTCTGCATTCTTCAGTCGTACTTTATCTATTTAATCAATCATAGATTACCTACAAATGTTCAAATTTACAAACCATCTTATGAATCTCCATAGCATTAGGATTAGGATTAAACCTTGGATTGTGGTTAAGGAAACAGTGGTGAGAAAATATCCGTTGCAATATTACTTTCGAGAATTGTGAATGCAGTTCAAATTAGAATTATTTTATATAAATTAAAGTCCAGGTGTATGTTTTTCTTTCTTGTTGCGAGTTTTTTTTTGCTTGAAAACTGATTATCGCTTGTTATTACATTTTGAAATGTAATAATAACCAATATGTTACAATCTTTTCAAAAGACATCTGTAGCTACAAGGGCCTTGTCTGAGTTTGAATCTATTTTATTTAAACTGTGGAAAAATGAAATTGTTATTTTCCACCTTAGGACCATGTCAACACAGGGTTGTAATAATTCTGGGTGGCTTCTGCTTTGAGAACTTTGTCGCGGGAAAGAAAAGGGAAATTTGGAAGATTGGAAGATGGAGGGGCTTGCATGGTTCCGATTTCCCCAAACTTAATCCTTTCCTTATCTCCAGTAATTCATTTGGGTATCGACAACAACAAGGTGTTTTTCGCAGAAATTCCCTTAAAATCAGTGCATCCCTTGTGAATCTTCTAGAAATTTAGTTGAATAGAAATCAGAGTAAACATCATTAAACAATGATGTAATTTCCAAATAAAATGCTTTTTTATGACTTTTTCATGGTTTGGCTGTTAATCTGTAATCATGTGTGAGTTCTTTCCTCCATGCTGTTCTTTGTCTTTACCATTCAGATCTTGCCCATTTTCACCCCCACGCACTCTAATATATGATTGACATCCCGGTAACACCCCCCCCCACACACACACACACATGCATATACACACTCACAACCTTTTTTACCTTTCCTTCTCTGCATGTTTGCTGACACACCTTCTTGTATCACTCTGCCTCAGCGTTGATGTTTGCGGAGGTGTGATCATACCTCACCAAAAGCCCGTCTCTCTCTCTCTCTCTCTCTCTCTCTCTCTCTCGCCCTCCCTCCTTCTTTTCTCCCGTTTCCAAGTGATCATTACCGCTGAGGTGACACCTCATCTCAATCAGTTTAACCAGTCAAACCCGCAACATCTGCTCCTCCTCTGCTCTCCTCTCTTCTCCTCTCCTCCTCCTCCTGTGATCTCCCCACCGCTGCGCTGTGTGTGTCGTTTCCTTTGGCGTCACTCTGCTCCGCTGGCAGGCCCCTGGGGAGCAAGGGATACAAATGCACCCCAAAAAAAGAAACAAAAAGCATACACCCCCACATGCCTCTCAGTCACAGGGGCTTCCTGAGACGCACAAAGATTTCCAGTGTCGTGTACCATTGAAAGACCAGACATAGATGTCTATGACAAACCGCATTCATGTTAGTTTAAAGTCTCTTGGCTGTCAGCTGCACGTCGTTCAGTGTAAGTGAAGGTGAGTTGAGCGGAGGGATTCGACGCAGGGCTCAGGCTACCACGGTCTGCTGGAAAATAGCTTGATTACTCAGTGGCGGGGAGGAGGAAGGGTGAAAAAAACTGCCTGGTGTTTTAATTAATCCAACTGGTGCGGCAAGCAGACACGATCAGAGCGCCGTTCTCCAGGAGGCGGTGGGCCTGGAGGAATGTGGGTTTATTTTTCCCTCTGCCTGTTGATTGAACCCGTCTGATTATTTAATGTAGACGCGCGCGCGGCTGTGTGGATAGACTGCGTAAAAACGCAGCACCCGCACTCCGACGCGGCAGTGTGTGATTACGGAGAGCAAATTTCATTAATGCACCTCGGATTCCCGTGCATGATCAACCTAACCATGCGCTCACATACACACATGTGGGGCTGCACTGTGTCCTCATGAAAGCATAGCTTGAAAAGACTTTTAATTCCTATAGAGTCTTTACATTATGTGAAACTTCCACATATATCTTCAAAGAACCGTTCTATCAAGCAGCATCAGACCTGGGTTTAGATCTCATTGGCTTGTGAGGCCAGTGTAAGGTTCCTTTATGGTGAAGGTGCAGTTCATGCATTAGGTGAAGGTGATCGTCTCGGAAGCAGAGTTCTCACTGTATGATAAAATCCTGTAAAGTGGTAGATTTGACTAAAGTTGCACTCCTCCCGATTTTTTTGTTAAAGATTTTTTTCTCAAGATGACTAGATAAATGTGACCATTTTGGACACACATTTTCATGTTTCCCATCATGTTTTTGATATTTGGTTCCCACTAAGAGGTAAAAACACGGATACCCATGCATGCATGTGCACACGCACACACACACCCACACACACACACACACACACACACACACCCCTTCAGCTCTCCACAAAACCACCGCCAGGGTGGCTCTGTTTATGATACCTGTCTGGTGACCCATGGACATAATCACAGTAATAATGCTGATAATATTCTGTCCTGTCCACAACCAAGGACTAAATTACTGAAGGGTCCGTTCAGACCCCTTCATTTCCCCAGTAAGTGACAGCCAGGCACTGCGCTGGATTATCATACCTGCTCTTACCACACACTTCCAAACAACGGGGCAGGACAGTCTGAGTGAGAGGGAGGAGAAGCGGAGGGAAAGCCACTTAAAAAGAGCGATAGTGGAGTGATAGAATTTCTGCTGTGTGTTTGAACAGAAATGTAGAAGAATGGCATGCATTTAAAGAGAGCTGTTTTAAATGCACACTGTCAATCCAAACTTTTGGGACATGCTAGCTTATTTGGAAATTATTTGACTGCTGTTTTTAATGAAGTAAGAAAAATCCCTGCTATTTATTTGTTTTTTTATTACCACAAAAAAGCTATTTGGGGAGATTCATCACAAATATTTACACATGATATTGTTGTGGTCCTAACAGTTTTGTTTAGTCTTTAATATCACTTTTTCATCTTTTTTTTTGTTTTTTTAGTTGCCAGTTGCCATTAACACTTTGTCAAAATTAAATGACAAACAGGTCAATATAAATACTCCAGAATGACCTCTGTTTGAATTCTGTTGCATTAACGTACATTAACATTTTTTCCCTTTCTCTGTATGTGTATCCATAAGACGTTATTTTCCGACAGTTATGTTTAATTATGTCTGTTTGTATTAAATATATCTTGAAAAACTAGGTATGCCCCAAATTTTTGATGGGCAGTGTGGACATGAGGTGGCACTACTGTTTCTTTTAGTTTACTGTTTCTTAAATGAGGACGCAGTTATGAGAATGCAGTGTGCAGCTTGGTTCTAGTGTGTGTTTCGGTGAGTAAGCTCAGTGGGTTTACCTTAATTTTAATATAGCAGAGCCCCACTGAGAAAGACCTCCAGGTTCTCTGCTGGCCTACCCCCATGAGGTGTATGTATGTGTTTGCGATTTTGTGTGTGTGTGTGTGTGTGTGTGCGCGCGTGTATGAGTGTAACCACTTTCATGGCGGTGCCTGGGTTTTAATTTTAGTCTTTGTTTAGCGCTGCCCTCCCACATCCCCCCCACCCCCCATGATGCCTACCCGAGTGCTGCGGCGCGCCCTGCTGGTGGGGAGGGAAGCGCATACACACATACACACACACACACGCACACTCTCACACCTGCAGGGGGCACCCCGTGGGTCTGCAGCTGCACAGCGGAAAACAATAAAGCCCGCAGAAAAAGGAGCCGGTGCGTTCCTGAGAGACCCCCACACACAAAGACAGAGAGAGACTGAGAGTAAGAGAGAGAGAGAGAGAGAGAGAGAGAAAGAGACTCTGACTCAGGCAACAAACAAAAGCAACAACCAACATGTAACACTGAAAACAATTCATTGAGGATCCAGGCCTAGGTTGCTTCCTGTGCTGATTTTGACATGCTCTTGACGTTCCTTGTGATAAGGTGGGATGTTCTGGAGCGTTTCCGTTTTGCTAGGCAGCGCAGGCTTGCTCGCTCTGCTCTTTGGTATGTTTGTCTGAGTGTGGCTCCTCAGGGCTCTGCTGTTTTTCTCTAGTTTTCTCATTCTTTGAGTGTGTGGGCAGAATCATGAAGTGCGTGTGTGTGCGTGCGTGGTTGTGTGTGTGCGAGGTCGGACATGAGGAGAGGGAAAAGAGCGGAAGGGGGCTTACTCATTTCACTTCCCACCCTCGTTCTCTCTCTCTCTCTCTCTTTCTCTCTCTCTCTGTCTCTCTCTCTCTCACACACACACACTCTCCCCCTCTGTCTTTCTCTCTCCCTCCCTCCATGCCTCTGTTCAGCACATCATGAGGAAAAGCATGCAGACACTAATGCTGCACTAATCACCAGCGCCCAGAACTCACAGCACGCCCACTCTCCTCTCAATCGCCCTTAATCAGCCAACACATTTCAATTAGCATATTGTGTTTAACCTCACTTTCATCTGCCTTTATTAGTGGATTGAGCTGTAGTCAGCCTCTTCACCCCCCTCTGTCCATCTCTCTCTCTCTCTCCCTTTCTCTCTCTCTTTCTCTCTCTCTGTTTTTCTCTCTCCCGTATTTTGCTGCTTTTTAGACCCTTTCTGTAATAGAGAAAGCTGTTAGGGATATAATCAGAAAAACGGCTTGTAAAGTGTATCGTTAGGATTGTTGCAAGCTCGAAATGCAAATAAGTGTGTGGGCTTCTCAACCATTTTTCACGTGACACTTACAAAGCTGACCTCAACATCCACAGCACAACAATATTTACTATTATGTAACTGTGTAATAAGTAAGGGATTAGAAACAGACCGATCTATCTAGTATCAAGCATTTGTGTATCGGAACACCTGAGATGGAGAAACAAGCTGGAACAAAATTTACTGGCCATCCCATGAATAGCGTGTGTGCAGAGATTACACTTACTGAAAGGAAGGGTCCTTATATCCCTGGGGTGCAGGTGCCAGAAATCACCCAGGAGGAGAAGAGACTGCCAATTTCACAAGCAGGCCCGTCTTGAGTATTCCTTGCACAGACCCATTTTATAAAAGACCTCTAATAATAAAGAAATTGAACTATAAAATAAAGGATTAACACATTGATAGATAATTAACTGATTAAACAAGATTTTGATTGACTGAGGACGCTACGAAGTTACATCAACAACCATATGAACAACTTGAAGAATTGTGAGAAAGTGGGCTTTATACATTTGGTGCTTTCATTTAGTCTGATAAATCAGACCTCGTCAGTAGATTCACATAAGGTTGGTTGGTTGGTGATAGTATTATCTATCACTATGTCCCTATGAAGTGAAGTGACCATTCTGTCATACGTGAACACACCACAGCACACAATGTGAACAGCACGAAATTCTTCCTCTGCTTTTAACCCATTCACCAAGTGAAGCAGCGGACAGCCAGGAACACAGCACCCAGGGAGCAGTGTGTGGGGACGGTACCTTGCTCAAGGGTACCTCCGAGGTGCCTAGCAGTCTTGGGATATACAGTTGTATGCAAAAGTTTGGGCACTCAAACCTGGTCAAATTACATGTTTTGTTGATTTGGTAAAGTAAAAATAAGCACATCCTCTACAGAGAACACACTTCTGCACATTTTGATACATAGCGACTTTTTATTCGCTGAATTTAACATATTGAGAAAAACTTAACAAAAATGTGTCATCTCCAAATGTATTCATTAAGAAAGTAATGCCTTTTAAATTTTTATGATTTTAGTATTTACTTTGAGAAATAAATATAATTTATGAACTACAATTTGCTGGTAAAAGCCATATTTGTGTGTTCCCTGTATTTTCCCTGTAATATGAGAAAGGGTGTTCACACTTTTGCATACAACAGTATATGCATGCACGCTGAGGGAAAACGTGGAATTAACCTATCCACGCTGCACTCACAAGCATGTTCCCATTCAACCTAATGAGAAATTGTAGCGCACGGGTCTGTTTTTGTCATGTGTATTCCTAAAAACCTACACAAAATTACACCTGTCCTAGGAGTGTAATTTTTCACACACCTGCAGAATAAACTGGAAATTAGTGCCACACTCTAATTGTAAGCATTTTGACACAGCGCTACGATTTTTCATTAGGTTCACTATTTTTGCCGACTTCTTTTTCTTGAACATAAAAAATAATTTTCCCAGGCTAAAATCGTTTTTGTGGGCAGAGCATGGACAGGTCGATTAAGGAGTAAATATGAGATGCGTCACTATCCATCATCACTTTCACAGTGAATGCTCCCCACCATTACCCATAATCCCGTTTGTCTGTCCCATGTTTCCCCTCTAACCCCCCATGTGAACATGGAGCTGCTGACTAACTGTCACCCTGCCTTCTCTTTCAACCCCTCCCTGCCTGTCGGACGGCCCGTAGAGAGAGAGCCTGCCCAGCTTCCGCCAGGTTTGTCCCCCATCTCTCTCCATACCCCCCTCAGACACACACACACACACACACACACACACTGCTTGTGGAGTGCAGAGTAAGGAGACGAAAATATGGTGCAGTGTTGTAGAGCAGTGCATGGTTAGATCACTTGTAGGCTGGGACATAGTGTTCAGTTTAAGAGAATGGCAGAAACGTTTACTAGCATTTCATTTCACTTCAACCCCCATTCTCCACTGCCAAGGAATACACATTAAACACACACTCATCCACCCCCTAAGTGGTTGTTTTTGCATGGACTAGGGGCATGAGCGTACACACACACACAGACACACACACCTGAACAGAAACCTCTGGAGAGAGCAGCTAATGACGCGTCTCACTCCTGACTCTTACTTATTCATCCCAATGAGCCTGATGCCTGAAGCATGAACTGTATACGTCGCCATGGCAACACCACACAGAAGATTGTCATTTGACCCCACAGTGATGTCACAAAGCACTTGAACCAGTGTTGCCTGTTTGTGCCAGTCAGTACATTGTTGTATCTACTATTTATACACTATATGGTCAAAAGTGTATTCTAGCAATCTTAAAGGAGCAACTTGGTGAAAAAATCAAATTTACACAAATTTACACTTGATGTAAATTTAGTTGATCAGCCAATGCAATTTTGCTTCTTTAGTATAGTGCCACAGCTATGAGGCTAATGTTGCTAACAAACACTAGAAGTCAATAGTCACCCAAATAGCGTAAATCATTTCAGTCAAAATATGTCACCAAACCTTCTCTTACCCACTTCAGATCTTCATTAATGTTGCGCAGACTTGCTGATGGGGCTCCATGAATACCAGTCCTGATGTCTGAAATGGCTGCCTATAGGGGATGGAGTTTTGTTCATTTTTATAGTTCACATCCACATCATAAGTCCACATCAACAAACCATGCACCACCTTAATGAAGGTCCAAAAGTGGTTTGAGCATGTTGAGAGAAATTTTGGGGATTTTGCAGAAGCGATTTAGGTGACTATTCTAGTTCTGGTGTTTGTTAGTAACGTAAGCCTCACAGCCACAGTTCTAAACCAAAGAAGCAACATTTGGACACCAGATGTATCTTTGGTGATTACACTTAAGGTGAGTGGAAAAACTGTGTGATTTTTGATTTTCCCTGAAATGTTCCTTTAAAGTTATTGAAATCACTTATTAGAAGGGGTGTCTGGATACTTTAGGGCATATAGCATACCTCAGTTATTTCTGCCAGCCAATACAATGTGGCAGTATTCTTGAATTTATAGCATAATGATAATTTCTCTACTTTGTAAGCTCTATCACATATGTCTGTTTCTGTGCAGTTAGAGGAGACGTAGAAAGAGACATGCATGCACATGCACGCAGAGGCTGGTGAAGGGGACCTGGTGTGGTCTCTCTGTGTCAGTGAAGATTTAATGAGGCAGCACACAAGAAGCTTTAGAAGTCAATGGATGTGGATAATGTGGATGACGGTTCACTCCACTGAGTGCCTGTGTGTGTGTGTGTGTGCGTGTGTGTGTGTGTGTGTGTGTGTGTGTGTGTGTGTGTGTGTGTGTGTGCGCGTGTGTGTGTCTGCATCTAGCCTAGGGCCATGTGTGCGTGGCTGTAGACAACACCAGCCCGCTCCACTCCACACACATGCCTTTATTGAGCATTGAACATTCATCCAAGTGTCATTTATTGAAGCCATTGATGTCTCCGTTGTGTGGGGTGAGGTGATGGTAACTGAAGAGGTTTAAATGGCTTTGAACTCTTTTCACATGCCCAATTGACATCTATTGAAATTCAAATCTCCATGAAGCTGCACTTAAAGGAAAAGACCAGGAAAACCAACATGGCTAATAGTGAATGAAAGTGAGCAGTAAAAGCTAGTTAAAGGATTGATCTCAGTGAATGCTCTCACTGTGTGGCACCTCCAGCTTTCATTCACTGTTAATTAGGTTCAAATGCTTCTTTAAGTTCTTGTTAATGTTCTTATTTACAGAAATGCCTAACTCCACAACCTCTAATTTACACTTGGATTCATTAACCTCTTAAATATAAAAGGACTATATGTTGACCTGCATTTTCAGTTTGTAGTAATACACAATAATACAGAATAAATTGGATAAACTAGTCACTGACAAAAATGTTTTTATTCCATGTTTTATGGCTTTTGAGGTATTATATACTGTACATTTTATTCTGCAATCTATCTCCTAATCTACAGTTCGCAGGATTTGATCAAATATGAGGCATTCTGGAGGTTACATATTTCATTCCTGATGCTGAACACTGAGTCAGTGTGGAATCATTTGCAAATCTGTTCATTATTCTAAATGCATCAACATTTTTCTAACTTTTTTGAGTTATTGTTAAATACACTACACTAGCATAATGAATTCATTTTATACATTAATCTGAAATCACCAATTTAGTTTTTTATTAAAAAAACAGTGTTAACTTTTGTTAACATTCCCAACTTTCATATTGATTACTAAATAATTTACAGCAAAGAGAGGTGGGCAATATGGCAATATTACTGTCATTAAAAGCTACTAATTAGTTACTAAAAGCTTGTTTGATTGTCCAATTATATCAAGGTTTTGTCAGAACTGTTAGAAAACCAGCATGTATCATTAAAAAATCAAACTTAGACCATTTATGAAGAGCCTGTAAACAACCAGTGTGTAGTAACTCACTGTGCTCATAGTTTTTCTTAATCTTTTTTAAATGTGCACAGCCATGCATTTTGTTTGTTACAAGTATTGTAAATATTGTGAAATATAATATTCTATAATATTCTCACAGTATTCTTTTTTCCATATCACCCTCCCCTAGTTACTGCATAACTGAATAATAAGCCTACAGTTTAAATGGTCATGTAGAATGATTGTGACAGGTCTCAGTTCAGTGTTGAATCGGTGGTTTTGTTTGTTTCTCCTAGTGCCAGATCTAATGTCCCACACTGGAGTTTACCTGTTTGACACGTACAGTGTAATCTGTAGTAAAGCTCTAAGCTCAGAAGGTACTGAGTAATGTGTTATTTGTTGGAGTGAGGTGAGGTTGGATGAACACAGGTGCTTTGTTTATGAATATGAAAAGGATCCGTTCCTCAGCGACTTGGCGTCCCTGAGCTTTTGGGCAGGGGGGTTTAATGGCTTGTTGGTGGTGTGGTGGTCTCCACTGCAGACAGCGTGTGTGAACATGGGAACAGATGAGAAGCCCCTCATGCACATCCCACACCACCTGGAACTAGCCAGGCGGAACCTCCAGGAGGCCGACGCAGTTGCATTGGGGGCTATCATGGAGGGGGCGCGCTGCCAGAGTGGCTGGAGAAAGGGAAGGAGAGAGAGGGATGAGGAGGAAAAAGGAGTTTGGGGTCTCGAGGAAATCAGCTGGACGCCTCTGTCCTGTTAACATTAACACACACACACAAACACACACACCCCATCTGAAAGACTGCATACCCTTTATACTCCACAATACACAGAGAATGCTGAACAAAATTTCATTCTTTAATGTGTCAGCTCAGTATATTATTTGTAAATCTATTTGATGAATCAGGTTGTTTATGCAATCCAACAAAAACAGATTATTTTGGTCAGTATATAGCATTTCTTTCCCCAGTCATATTATTGTTTCATTTTTTAAAATAATGCAGTCTTTGTATTGCGATTATAATCTGTAGCAATTGAGGGTGTAACTGTGTCATGACATGAGATATTTCAATGTGAAACTGCAACAGTATGCACACAGAGATGTAAAAATGCATAATGGATAATGGACGTCCATTCATTTTTCCATCAAATGCAACTGCAAACGACCAGCAACATCAGCCACTTTCTCCAGCATGTCGCTTGACACACTCCTACTGCCTCCCAGCTCTGGTGCTATCAGTAAGTTCTGCAACAACATGATTGCAGTCATTTGTATTCAATTTTTGTTAAAATTATTCTGAGAATACAACATCTGGGGCTGCTCGAATGTGTCAGTGATGAGCGGTGCAGGAGAGGTGAAGAAGCATCATCTTTTTAACTATTGTCCGAGAAAATGAAAAGAAACTTTTGTGGACTGCAGGCTTTAAGAACAGTCTGAATCCTTTTTCTGCTGCTCTGGACAACTAACATGCATACCCTCATTTTCTAGAAATCAATTACAACTGAGAGCATTAGCAATCCGCAGCAGTAGGAAAGGTATGTAGAGTTAAGACCCATACAGTCGCCTCAAATAGTTAGGAATGGAATCACCGTGCCTGTCTGTTATATACATATAGTGAACTGTGTGCTAGAGGTGACTAAACAAACATTTCCCCGCTGAGGTGCATCTGTTATATGGATTCATTTACTGTTACTGAAGGGTTTCATTCTAAAATGCATCAGATATTACAAACAATTTGTTCCAGCCCTAATTAAATTGTGAACTCAGTATTGGGAATCATATCATGAATGTATTGGTACTCGTGGGCCTACTCTGTAACATCACCTCTGATTTTCTTTACTGTGAACTATGACCAACTAAGTCAGTACAAATGCCTTGCACATCTCCTTCCTTCAGTCCTTTTCTCTGTTCTCTCTCCTCTTCTTCTCTCTCCTTTCTTCTCCCTCCCATCTCTGAGAAGCCCCCGCAGAGAATGTCATGTTGAAAAGGGAGAGAGAGAGGGAACAAGAGCGCGTGTGAGAGAGAGGCAGCTATGTTTTTTGCCGAAATGTTTGTTTGCAAGGCTGAGTGGCGTCTGATCCCCCCGAGAACTCATTTTGCTACGTTTGCGCTTGATTTGCTTCTTATGCTGTTTATTAAAGGTAATTACAAGCTGTTTGGAGATCTATAAGAGAACTGCTCAGGGGGAGCCTCCTCCAAAAGGTGTGGGAACAGAATGGAAAATCAGTCACACTAGCGGCCAGCGCCGCCGAGACAGAGCGGGAGGGTGTGCAGGTGTGTGTGTGTGTGTGTGTGTGTGTGTGTGTGTGTGTGTGTGAAAAATAAAGGCATACACGATGAAACTGTATTTGCTTGAGTGTGCACATGATTTTTTGTACTAGTGTGTCATTCCTGATCCGTAGCATTTGTTTTGATACGGGTCATTTTTTCTGGGTAGTTGGGGCCTTAGTGGGCTGATTTACTGGTAGTAAGGTGTGGTGTATGTGTGTGTGTGTATATGTATGAAACTCAGATACCTCTGTAAGGGTTGCAGCTGCCCCTCTCTTTCCCCTATCCCGGGCCCTTCCAGGTGTGTCTGAGGCAGCTGCTGTGCAGGGGAAGGTGGGACGATTACAGGAGCCCCCCATACCCTCTCCCCACCCCGCCGAGCTCCACGAGCTAATTGTTAAAAAGACAAACAAGCCTCCCCGCCTTTGTGCGCATAATGAACGCAGGCCAGCCGCAATTAGCTCCTCGCTTAATTCGTTAAGTATTCGGAATTTATTTTCTCGAGTGACAGCGGCATCTGTTGCAGCTGGTAGAGAGAACTTCCGCCCATGTGATTCTGCGTTATTTGTGTGTGTGTGTGTGTGTGTGTGTGTGAATTTGGCAGGGTAGGTGTGAGGTGACACTCCGCTAATCAAACTTTGTGTTTGGTAGAGAAAAGAGGAGAGATGTATGATTGGGCCCTGATCTTTCGTTTAGATTATAAAATCAGATGATATTAAGCTTGCACTGATTTATGAACAGAAATACTGCACAAAAAAAAAAGGATGTCTCTTTAACTGTTGTAAAACAATCAGCTTTTTTAATAATGCTTTTGTGAACAACAGTCGGACGTAATGTTGGCATAAATATATTAGAATATTAGAAATATTAGAAACAGAAAGTGAGTTTGTGTAAGTGTGTGTGCATGTGCATGTGTGTGAATATGGTTCATTTGTGCTATTCTTGTTGAAAAGACTTTAAACGGGCCATTGCTCAGTCATGTCAAAAATCATAGGTTAATGCACAGCACAGCAGTTCAAAGAAAGATCACCAAAAGAAAAATATAAAAGTGACAAGAATATTATTTTATGGTGCAGTTAAGTATTTAAGTATGACGCAGATTTAAGGCAGATTTAACTGATATTTCAAGCTGAAAATAAATGGAAAATTGTAGCTGCTTTGGGGGTTTTAAACATTTTAAACCTAGAGAAATAAAAATAATTCTCCATAATGCAAAATCAGGTAGGTGTAGTACCAATTTTTACACTTTATGTATTAGCAGATCTGTAAATGGAAAGCATCTGATATTGACATTTACTCACAATTCCCATTTCAGTACATCCCTGCCGACACTTATTTATCAAACAGTTGTGAATTGACATTTACAGCAGTCAGTAAAGGAGCATCTTGGGTTTGTTAAGGTGTGCAACTTAGCTAGCAGTAAATTAGTGAAAAGCAGATGTTGATTTAAGTTTAGCTTTACAGGTATGAAGAACAGATGTGGACTAAAGCACTGATGTACGTCGCTCTGAATAAGAGCGTCTGCTAAATGCCATAAACGTAAACGTAAACTTATTAAATAAACAAATTGACAGTTCATTAAATTTTTTAACCACATAAAATTGAAAAAATATAATATATAATGCTTTAATCATTAACTGCCAGTCACACACTTTAATCATTAACAAATCTGGTGTAACTGCCTTAGCTTTAGGTTTAGGTTTAGGATTACACATAAATTTTGGATTAAGGTTAGGTTTAGGTTTAGGGTTCAGTTTAACATAATTCATTATATGCAGCTTAAAACTGAGTTGTGTTTAATACATTTATTTGAATATTATCTATAGAAGAAAAACAAAACGAAGTTGCTGATATCAGTTTTCATAATATTTAATACATTAAAATCTGTATTTGCATATAGTTCATATAGGTCAGGTTATAATGTGTGACAGAGAGAGGTGCAGTGGATACACTGTGAGACAGAGAGGTTATCAGTAGTAATGGGGGGCGGATACCTGTTAGCTTGTTGGGTGTGTGTGTGTGTGTGTGTGTGTGTGTGTAAAGCTCTGCAGGTGAGCATCCTTCGCCCTGCTCTTCCAGCTCCAACTCCACAAATAAAACCCTCTTAACAGCGGCTGATAATTAACATCTGCTGTCTGGTGTGATCTTGCCTCTGCACATCAGCTCTGCGCGTGAGTGGGAAGAAACGTGCGGATGTCGCAGCTCATCAGTGCTCTCCCACAGACGAGCGAGGAAAGGGTCCCACAGCGGCAGGGCGGAGGCCCCTTGTGTGTGTGTGTGTGTGTGTGTGTGTGTCTATGTGCATGTGTTTGCGTGTGTGTGTGTGTGTGTGTGTGTGGGGGAGAGAGAGAGGCCCACCTGGGAATGGCGTCTTCAAAGGCGTCACTCGGAGGAGTGCAGAGAGGTGCCTGTCTGACAGGAGCCTTCCAGCTTTGATCCTGGAGAGAGAGAGCGCTCAGGGGTTAAAGGAGAAGAGAGGATGGAGGGAAGGAGGGAGGAATGAGTGCAAAGGCAAGATAAAGGAGTGTGAGTGCAAAAGAGAAACACAGAGAATAAAAGAGAGAGAGGGAGAGAAAGAGAAAGAGACACCGCGAGTAGTGCACACAAGGCCTTAGGGGGTAGGTTTACTCTCCATTAGATCTGATTTAGAGCTGATCTAAAAGCTCTTTTGCCTTTATGCTATGCCCCGTGTCTTGGCTGTCTTGTTATGGGTACGAAGATGTGCCTGTCTTTTGTGTATTGCTCAGAGCCAGCTTGCAAAACAAAGGCGAAGCGTCTCTTGATTCATTGGAATCGTGTTTATTTCACCGCAGCCTCAGCAGCGCCCCACCGGAGAATGCTGGGGCAAAGTTTCTGTGCAAGTAATTGCAAGTAAAATCTCCAGTTATCACGAACTAGGCCTAATAATTATGCCCTGATTTTGCATTATGATATTTTCTAATAGCTTTCCTGCTGTATGTCCTTGTGGCACCCATGATTGCCCCCTGGTTTCTGTTACTTTTTTTTTCAAGCTATGTGATTGGTCCAGCATTATCCTGCTGTAGCCTGATTGCTCAAATCTTCTCCGAGGTTTCCCCTTGAACTTGTAGAGCAATTTTAGACCTCGGACTGATAGCGAGATGGAGAGATAGAGAGAAGAGAAGGGAGATTACTGGGCCTTGTGGAGATGGAGTTATGGGAGATCGAGGTAGGGAGAAAAGGAGAGAGAGAGGAGAGACGAGAGATTACTGGACCTCATGGAGATGGAGGGATGGGAGAGCAAAGTGGAGAGACACTGAAAGAAAGAGAGAGTAGGGAAGGGAGATTACTGGGCCTTGTGAAGATGGATGGATGGAAGAGTGTGGTAGAGAGAGAAAGGGAAAAAAAGATTATTAGAATTCATGGAGATGGAAGGATGGGAGAGAAAATTAGAGAGAGAGGAGCAAAATGAGACCACTGGGCCTTTGCGGAGAGGGATGAGAGAGTAAGGTGGAGAGAAAAAGCAAGAGGAGAGAGGGGTGATGACTGGACCTTATGGAGAATGAGGGATGACAGTGAGGTGTAGAGAAAGCGAGACAGAAAGGAGAGAAAGGAGATAACTGGGCCTCATGGAGATGGAGGGGTGGGAGAGCAAGGTGGAGAGTGAAAGAGAGCGAGAGACAGTAGGGGGAGGGCTGGATGGAGAGGGATCAGTAGGACAGAGAGGAATGGGGGGAGATTTGGCAGGAAGTGAGGGATGAAACAAGGGGAGAGGAGATGAGAGAGGGAGCAGAGGAAGAATGCCGGATCAGCGAGAGAGAGAGAGTGAGGTGTGGGGGGGTTAGATGGCTAGTGAAAGCGGGTGCTGATGGGGTAGGTTGACCTTCGGAAAGGAGGGATGGAGTGAGAGATGAGGAGAGAGGAGGATGAGGCTTGGGCTGACAGGGGCTCTCCTGGTTTTTGGCAGGAGCTCAGTGTGCGCGGTGAGCAGCTGGACTTCATTAGGCGCTGGTGTTAATTACTGGGACCGGCCTGCAGCCGCCTGCCTGCTCACACAGAACACTCGCCGTAATTCAGCCAGGGTCACCTTGAAATCGATCATTTACCATCAGAGAAAGAGAGGGAGAGGGTGAGCCCATCGATGAAAGGGAGAAACATAGGCAGACAAACAAGGTTCTGCTATGTTCTGATAATCTTTTCGTAGTCCATGTTGGCTGGATCATAAAGTTTGCTTTACAAATGTTGGCTTTCACTGTGCAGGTTTCAAATAGACTTAATTATTTGGTGTCTGACACCGTTCGACATGCTCTGCACTGTAACAATGGACAATGGCTGGTCATAATGTTCAGTGGGAGGCCTGACCTAAGTGACTTATAGCTAATAAATGTATCAGTAGCTCACAGTGCAGAATCGCATTTGAGAGTCCCTTCTCAACTACGCCACTGAAAAATAAAATGTCCAGTAACAACTGGTCACATTTATATGGATATGTATAGAAATGTATGTAAATGTATATCATCTAAAAGTCAAAGTCTAAAGACCGAAGACATCAAGAACAAGGTGAAGAAGGTTCGCAGAATACAGAGTACATGCAGCCTAAATCTTTTTTGGTGCTGCCTTGAGATGTTTTCACACTCATGTGAGCCTGAAACTCCAAAAGATGAACCGTCGCAGACTCAAAACACACACACATACAGAGTCATACATTTACAGTAAGTTGCTGTCACACAGGGCAACATATGGGTTTGTCTTGGCAACACTAGGGTAATTACAATCTACTGTAGGAGGACAAAGAGAGACAAATGGGAGAGGGGAGGGGGCATGAGAGAGATAGAGGGCTAATAGTTTGCTTTCCCAGCGTTGCTCCCTGTATACCAGAGGTGTACAATAGACCCTTTCATTCCAGCTTTTCACAAAAACAAATGTCTAACACTCTCTGCTCCCTATAATACAAAGGTCTAATACAATCTCCTCCTTAATTCTCAACCATGTCAGTTTTTCAGCCCTTCTTTCTTTTTTCTGTCTTGCTCTACCCCCCCCCTTCCCCCCTTCCCCCCTTTTTTTTTTACCTGCCTCCTCCTCCCTGAAGAAAATCAATGCATTCTGATTTGGTAATTTCCCATGGTGCCAAGCTCTGCGTTCCCTGAGCTGAGAGAGGTGACAAATCCGGTCATGGCGGTGTGAACCTCTCTCTCTCTCTCTCTCTCTCTCTACCTCTCTCTCTCTCTCTCTCTCATTTTTCTTCCCTTGCCTGTCTTCCTCTGTTTTCACCCTGCTTTTGTTTTTGTTTCTCTCTCTCTCTCTTTCTCTCTGTCTCTCTTTCTCTCTGGGCGTCTGCGGCGGAGCGCTCACTCGCTTGAATTTGTTGGAATTTCGCAGCCCTTCCCGGCGCTCTGGTGAAAAACACTCATTTGTGACGGTGCCAAGCTGCTAATGGCGGATGGCGGGGTCCGTGCCGAATCCCACCTCCGCTCCCCGGCGCTCGTTATGGCGGCCTCGGCGCGCCGCGCACCCCTCCCCTACATCTGCCAAACTCAGCTGCGAGGGAGCGGCGTAATTATCCCGCCGGAGCCACACACGCCTCCACGCCGTCACAACTGGGGCTTCATTAGAGACCTGCAAGAGTGCCCCCGTGTGTGTGTGTATATGTGTGTGTGCGCGAGTGTAAGAATGTGTTACATTTATTTGAGTATAAACATGTGCTTGTGCACAGAGACTAGTGGAGCGGATAGTTTGTTGGACAGTTTGGTTGTGTGGATGTGCTGCAGTAGCTGGTTGTGGAGATTTTTTGGTTGCACGCGTGTGAGTGCGTATATGTGTATTCCAAGCAAGGCCGGGACTAATATGTTAGTGAGTACACAGTTAATGAGTGTGTAGAGTGTGGGTGTGTGTGGAGCTGATGAGCAGCTCTCAGAGGTAATTTGGTGCCAACCTCCCAGCAATTCCACACCCTCAGCTGCACTGTCCCTAAAGAGCAGGACCTAGATTCCCTCACTATAGCACTCACACAAAGGAACAATGTGCTCAATGACACATGCAGACGCTCCAGAAAATAGATAATAAGGAGAGACATTGTGATCTGTTAGTCGTCTTTATGTGTGCATTAGGCATTGTTAACTTTACAAGCCCTATTGATCAGTTGTGTTTTTGTCTGATCTTTCTGCCGTGATGGCTCGCATTCATGTTTGTCAATGATCCGTATCTGGAATATTAGTGAAGACACACCTGTCCACAGCTGTGATACACTGTAGATAGATGAAGAAACACTGACTGCTCGTATTTAATATGCACACTATTGACCTCAAATCAGGACAAAAGCAGGTCACTGAGAAAAATCTCTTCCCAGATTGTCATCAAATGAAGACTGGAAGCATTGACATGACTTATTCAAAGAGCAAAAGTAACCAATCAGATCATACATAGAACTATAAACAGTAATCCAACTCTGAACATGGCTCATTAAATCTGAAAATATAAATTGCAGAATACGAGATATAAATCATACATTAAATCTGAGTTTTGCTTCATATTTATTTATCTCATTTTCTTTTTTTTCGCTGTTCTGAGATCAATGCATAGCAGATGACTCATAGATAAGGTTGAGTTATTACTTTGTTGTGGGATCAGGCCAGTGAAACTCAAGGTTTGGCCCATCATGTTTAAAAATCTGGGTTCTTACCACTTCAAACACGTAATGTGAAAGAAGCCTTCCCCATTTGCCCTAATTCACTCTGAATTACTCCGGACTGACCTGATTTACACATAATCTGTGTAACATGGGACTCGTCCAAACATTCTTTCTCTCTCTGCCTCTGTCTCATTCTCTATTTCCCCCTCGTTCTCACTTTCCATTTCTCTCCTTCTCCAAAGTGTCCCTGAGACTCTAATTGTGGTGCTGTGGTTCTTTTCTTTTTTACTTTCTGACACACTGTGCTGCAGTAATTGCAGGGTGGTGTGTGTGGTGGAGAGGTGAGGTGTGTGTGGCAGCGAGAGTGAAAGGTTATTACTGTCTCCCGCTCTGGCGGGCTCCTCACTGTGCAGTCCCGTATGCCCGCTGCCTCTCGCTGCACGCCGGCGCATGTGATGCGGCGCTGACTGTGCTGCTGCAGCGGCCGCATGCTGCTCACACACTCGCTGAGAGTCAGAGTGAATTCCAGACAACCAAGAAAAGATATGCACGAAGTGGGCAGTTTATTAGAAACTACTGTCAGATAGGTGCACTTTGTAGTCTTACAATTACAGACCGTAGCCCATCTGTTGCTGCACAATTTATCAGCTAGTGTCTGCCAATGAAAAGGGACCGCCACAGGTCCACTGCTGACCAGATATTACTTGGGTGGTGGACCATTCTCTGCACAACTGTGACACTGACGTGTTACTGGCTTGTTAGCAAAGCTGGGATTTTAGGGAATAATTCATTTTGTTAACAGGGGGAAGGCGTTTCGTTTTGTACCCACGATTATCATTTTGTTGAGGGGGTATTGTTTTGTTGACAGGGGTGTTTTTTGTCTCTTTTCTTGACCCAGAGGATAGTTGCGCTTTATCCTTTTACACAAGGAGGAAGTGGCGCCCTTGCACAATTAGTGGAGCCCTGCACAACTTGCATAGTGAGCGTGTAGCCGGCCTGCTCTGTATGTTAGTATCAGGCGCAACAGCTTTGTTGGAGTTTTTACACACCTCAGAATAGTGTACTGATCAAAAATATCCAGCCAACAGTGGTCTTATGATCATAAACTTACCACTGATAAAGAGATAAATGATGACGAACATACGCTTTGTGTGTGAAAAGATGGGCAATAAGCTTTAAACATCTGCAAGGTAAATGTTTCTGATAAAGTGTCCAATAAGGACCACAATTACTCAGGTATTATTTAGGTTATCGATAATTGATTGACTTGGTTGTCTCATGTTAGTGTGTGTGCTGCACAGGGAGGGTCACACACAGGGCACTGGATCCACACACAGTGCTGCTGGAGTTAGGGAAAATGAACAAACCATGCAGTTTAACTGGGTGTTGTCAAACTCCATTAGCCTTGATGGTACTGTACAATCTACCTAAAGATTTAGAAGAACCACTTTCCACTCATTGTTGCATACTGATGTCCACATGCCCTCCAGAGCAGTTGGATTTTTCAGCTCCAGACAAAGTCCTACAATTTCTCATTGGGATTTAAATCTGGTGATTGTGCTGGCTTTATCATAGGTTGAATTTCCCCTTTTCCAACAGTACTTTTTGAGAAGTATTGCATTGATGACTTGATCCACTCAATGGATTTTTTTTGTGGTTTTCTTCCTTTAAATTAAGGGATAGCTTCCTTCAAAAACAGTTGCAAAAATCAGTGTAGTGTTTGACATGTGTCTGAGCAGTTCTTTTTGACTTCAGTGTTCCTGCAGTGACGGTTGAAATTGACCAGATTACTTTGTACAGTATTAGTGAGTCAGTTTCCCCTCTCAAAGTTTCCTGAGTTCTTAGTTGGCTGGGTTTGCATGTGTATGTGCACGCTCAGATTTTCCATTCCCAACGCGCCAGGGACATCGGACCACCTTGCTGGAACCGCGGGCCCCCTCTGCGGCGGCCTCCACCCGAAGGAAAGCCAGACTTCCTCAGGCTCAGGCCAAAGCAAGCATCCTCTGCTTTTCCAGGCCAGGCCCTCCAGAGTTTGGTGAACATGACGGATTAGCTAGTGTTCATTTGAGGACAGAGAAGCCGTTTAGCATTAAAAAACTTCAGTCAGCCCTGTTCCCCCCACCTTTCCTATTCTCCAGCTTCGAGGCTTATATACACAGTACAGTTCAAGAAGCGCACGGTGAAAACACACATAAATTTAGTAACATAATCAGTGATTTGATCTTGAGTATTTCCTTGCTTAATAATCATCACTGCCATTTGCATGCTGTAATTAGAGGGAAATACAGGGCTCACATATTTTCACTTTGCAGGTGACCTTTTGGAATGCCGAGTATAAGGGTCAGAAGTTTAGCGCAATGCCGACTTACTGTCTTTCCAGACACAATTAACTGCATCAGCAAGTTTATCGATGGTGTTTCTCTCCCGCCTTCCCTCCTTCCTTCATACTTGTTCTCGCTCTCGGTCTCTTCTTTTTCCTCCTGTTTACCAGTGAGACTGGAGGAATTGGGGAAAAAATGAGCTGGAGCGTGGGGGAGGGTGGAGGGCAGGTTTCTACATAAGTGTCAGTCATATTAAAAGCCGCTGACAGCCTTCGCTTCCAGACTAAACTTTGGACAAATAGCTCTCCAATCGATAGTTTCCCAACAGCAATATTTGGTATCAATGCGTGTCCTTCTCATTACACGATGAAGCCAGAGCCTCCCCGGGCCTTGAATAATTTATCCCCCCGACGTGAAGAGAATACCAAAGGAAGGAAGGCCACTCGCTCTCACTCTCCAGTTCCCCCACTCTCCTTCCCTCTCTTACTCCCCCCTCCCTTCGGCCCAGAGCAGACCTAGACCTCACCACCCTCCCTCTAGCACATGCTGAACCTTCAGCCTCCTTCTCTCTTTTGCTTTCTCTCTGTCTCTCTCTCTCTCCCTCTCTCTCTCTCTCTCTCTCTCTCACACACACATTCTCTCTCTCCCACCTTTTCGTTCATGCCATCATCTCCTTTTGGCTCTCTATCATCTCTCTCCCCACCTCCTGCAGTGATCCGCCTCTTCTTCTTAAGTAGCTTTGCATGCATTAAACGTGTGTGCTTTGCTGCTGGCTTGCATTAGATACGATTGAGATGCTGTGCAGGTGAATCTCTTGACTTGGACAGCTACTTCATGCTCATGTTGGAGAAAAGTCTAACATAAATGTAAAATGTGATATACTTTGGCTCAGTTCACATTTTTCCCCAGTATGCTAAATTCAGCAAAATAACTGTAAATAGTGCACTAAATTTTCAAATTGCGCAGAAGTGTGTTGTTTGTAGAGGCTGTCTATTTATTTTTGCATAGAAAAATGAACAAAACATGCAATTTGACAAGGCACATCCAAACTTTTGCCTGTGACTAAAGCTAAAATAGTGGTGGTCTGAATGTCAGACCGCACTGGCGGGAAAGAAGTGTGCATTTGATTTGTGGCTGGTGCACTAGTTCAACATAGAGATTTCTGTCACTGGAAAAAACAGTGTCTCTGGAATATACACAAGACACTGGATACTTTATATCAGAGGTAATGCACCCTCACTGCTGCACCAGCCAGTGGCGTGGGTGGAGGTCAGCCATCTTGAGTGAGCTGTGGAGCATGTTAGCTGTAGACAAGATAATGGAGATCTGGAAGGATGGCTAATGAGTACTAGCCTCTCAGGAATTAGACCCTACTTTTCTCAGTGCAAAAACCAGTTGCAGAAATAAGGAGCTTCCCTTCCTTCCGCTGGCTTCTGCGACCCTTTTTCCTCGACCCCCCCCCCCCAGCACACTTTCCTCTGTATCGTCTCTAAGTATTATAAATGTTATCTTAAACCAGGCAATCATCGTTCCCCCATAATAATAAAGTTTTATTGCCATGTTCCTATTAGCGAGTTAATGTTGTCTGCTGATGGCGTGTAATTGTGCTCCTTCTCGGCTTCGCGAGTCCCGCATTCCCTCATGCCCAATCAGCTACGCACGGGGAGAGGAAATAAATAGCCTAACGCTGTTTTAATTACAGAAAACATAAAGCATCGGGCCTACGCCTTCTCTCGCCTGCTCCGCTCTACCTGCCTGCTGCTTACAATAGCAGCCACTCCCCTTCTAACTTCTAACACCAGCACCAGCACTGTCCAACACCTGATCCAACACGTTGCCGCTTTCCAGAAGACATGAGGTGTCACTGGATGGTGTGAAGGTAAAGGAGATTTTTAGGAATAATTAAGAATAGGGCTCCTCAATTAGGACAAAATACTATATTGTAGTTACATAGATACATATTGAGGTATGATTATTTAGAAAGTCTTAAAAATACTTAATTAAACACACATAAATACACAATATAGCAAAATTCCTCTGGCCCTTATTGTAAAGAGATAAGTAGGAGACTTTCAAAGATCAACTTTCTTGTGAACTTAGAGATGGCAGTGATCCAATATCTTGGGATTAAGATTCAAGATTCTGGATTTTTTTATCTGTCACATACGCAGTTATTCAGGTACAAGGCATAGTGAAATATACCCATGAAATGTCCTTGAGACATAAAGAGAATATTTAAAGGCTAAAACTAACTTATAAAAATATATAGGAAAATATGTTTAAATAAACATTACAAGCATAAACAAGATCCAAGTGTGCAAGTGTAAAAGAATATAGTATGTGCTGTATCAGGCCAATATCAGAAAGTGCTGGATTGGATATTGGAAGGGAAATACAGAACAAATCCAATCCTATAATAGCACATACTTACAAAATATTGTGGATCACTATCAGCCTGTACTTAAGGTTCTGGAAGAGAAAAGTGTTATCACATCATCTCTATGTAACATTCCAGCTAATCAGTGCAAAATCATTGAGAATAAAAATTTAATTCACAGTTAATCATGACATGCCTATCAAAACAGCCTTTTGTGATGTCATTTTTGCAAATGTCATTATTATTATATTATTTTTATAATAATGACTGACACCTAAAGACTTGCACCATTTTATGTCTACATTGTGCAAAGTCCTGTTATTTTCTTGTAGAATCTTCTCAGCCAGTCAGATCTGTCATCTCAGTAAAGTACCACACATATTTCACTCATATATTTGAGTGTAGACAGTTGCAGAGAACACATCTTCGTCTGATGAATGCACCTCCTTAAGACACATACACACAGAAACACAGCGTGTAGCACTTACTGCTGGACTGTGTTGAATAATAAAGACATACCACCAGGATGGTCACTTACTCACATCCCACTTGTGTGTCCACCTACAGTGGTCAGCGAGCGCAGCACACATGCACACACTAAATGTACCAGTAGTGCTCCCTCTCGCAGTCGCACACTAAACACACACCCACGGAGTTGCAGTGTTAAGAGGGAACAGAGTGTCTTTGTGGCTCCCCCTCAGCCGCTGGAGCAGACGCCACTGTTCTTATTTTAACCCACACCTTCACACCTCCGCCAGGGCCAGCGCAATCCCTCACTCCCTCAATACCCAACTCTCTCGCTCCCTCTCTCCCTCGCTCTCCCCGCCAGACCTGACATTCCAGCAGATGTTAAGAGAACTCCTGCAGTAATTAATCTGATACCTGTGCTGTTTTGCGTGCGTGAGTGTGTGTGCAAGTGTGTGAAGTAGGACTTGTGTGAGCACTGAATCCTTAAGGTAGAGTTTTTTTCCCCTCTTCTTTTCTTCATTTTAAATTCCAGCTAATGTTTTCTTCCCTGTAGTGAAGGTAATCGTTTTTTAGCTCTTGCATCTTATTTGAGTTCGAGAGAAAGAAGAAGAGAAGTTAAAGAAAAAGAGTCAAAGGTAGAAAGGATGTTAACTTTATGCAGGGGTGGATAATAACTAGTTACACTGACTCACACTTTAGTAACATTTTGGTGGAGTTGCATTTTCCTAAGTGTTTTCAAATTGTAATGGCTTTACTTGTAAGTGCATTAATGAGGAAACAGACTATTTTTACTAATTTTTCCTTGTTATGTTACATTGGTGACAGCATCTGTACTGCTTTGTTGTCAGTCACACTTCTCATTTTCAATGTTTAGCATTTCATTTTAGACAGAGAGCACATGAGAACAAGAAGAAGAGCCAATCATACAAACAACACCTCCTGTGAGGATAAATGCTTTTACTTGATTCATTATTTCACCAAATTAACAATACTTTTACTTGAGCATGAGTTTAAACCAGCAGTTTTCAAACATTTTTAGCCCAAGACCCCTATGTACATATTCAGTGCAACTGTGCCCCCTAGCCCCTCTCACCCACCTGAACCTTTTAGATTGTGCCAGCTTTCTCTGAAGCTACTTCTGACCTTCTCTTTAAAGAGACATGTTGCTGTTGTGTGACTTTAGGCAATTCATTAAAAGATGCAAGGTGTCCATGACTGGTGATTTACTGACACATATATTTGAATATATTATCCAGTTTAAATAGATATCATTTTTAGATATGGCCAAAGCAGATTTAACACATACATATATATATATATATGTGTGTGTGTTAAGTCTGCTTTGGCAGATGTGTGTGTCTGTGTTTTTGCAGCCCTGAAAAATACTATTCTACCCACTCACTTATAATTGTTAACATCTTGTCACAGCTTTTACAGAACTGCCTGATTCCAAATATTTAAGCTGATTGCAATTATTTCCCCCAGTCTGAATCATTTTCCCCCAAATTATGTTGCCATTACAACCAAGAGAATGCAATGGTACATTTTCACCAGTTGGCTTGTGATAAATTTAAAAAAGAGCAAGAAACACATTCTGAGACAGTATTTAATGTGCTTTAACATGTTTAGACAGTGAGTCTAATGTTGTTAGCAATCGCACTTGCAGAATAAATTCTCACATTTTCACTCTATTAAATGCTGGCTTTGCTTGATTACTCATGATTCTCTGTAACTGTAGACATTTGTGTGTGTGCATATACACAACACTCATTTGGTGTTTGTACAGTGTAGTAATGGCTGCAAAGTAAAGATAGCTAGGATAATCTGCTAATTTGGCTACTTTAGGGTTGTTCTTTAGTAGTTGCATTTGGTGAACAATCATTTTTATGGCAGTTAATTGTCAGCTGTAATCGTGAGAGGCCTAATTGCTAATTTATTAATTTATTTCACATTCTCTGCTGTTACTTGAACATCCCTCCATTGACTTGTGCATATACTCAAAATTAGTATTAGAATGCATGTCCCTTGTGTGTGTATGTGTGTGTGCGTGCAAGTGCGTGCGTGCAGATCAGTGCTGGAGGGCTGTACCGAAGGAGTGGGGTTTTTTTGCCCTGAGGCTTTGCTCCAGTCTGATAACAGAGAGCAGTCTGAATTCCCCTTCCTGCCTAAGTCTCATCACCATCGATCCATGAGTGTATGTGTGTGTGTGTGCGCGTGTGTGTGTGTGTGTGTGTGTGTGTGTGTGTGTGTGATGCACGTGTTCATGCAAATGAACACACCATGCTCATTAATGCTGGGTTAACAACAACAAAGGATGGAAAAATTTTTTGGCATGTTTCTGCTTTGACTTAATGGAGAAAAACTGAGGACTTATCTTGTCCAGTCAAAACAGACACATTGTCCATCCAAGTAGGTCAACAGTTCATGGCCATATTTTGGTTCTGCTGCTTGGACGCATTCGTCCAAATGGGTCAGAGAAATAGAGTTCATAATCAGTAGTCCAACTATGTTTTAAGTTCATACACACACACACACACACACACACACACACACTAGGACTAGGACTGCTGGCTCAGTGCTGTTGTATCATCAAAGCATACTTGAGCATTAAATAGCCCACTACATGGGCTTTGATCACAGGATGATAGACTGTAATGGGGTCCTTTAGTGTGGGATATAATGGAGAACATGCATTGCTCCTAGTAGCTGCATGTATTCAGTACAGAAGATCTAAATATACAATGAAGGAGAGGAGACTGAATGGTTTATAAGGTTAGGGAAGGGTTTGGATAGAAGAAATGCAAGTGCACTTTTAACCTTTAAACAGTAAAAGTTCTGTATGTGGGTCCACACTTCAGCTCCCCACTCTTATTACTACATAACCTGCAAATTTTACTGAATACTACGATTAATAGGTCTAGGGTTAGCCCTTTACTTTTGATATATAGACATATATATCATTTGATTCATATTGTTTTTCTAATATGGTAAACGGAGCAAATAGATAAAAGTTAAAATGTGCATGAAAGTTTCATATATAGGTTTGTTCTCTGTACAGGATGTGTACTCATTTTCACTTAAAATTAACAAAAAGAAATTATTTGTATATGTTATTATAGTTTGTCGCACAGTGAATTACATTTACGCTCCATTACATTTGTATCGATTTACGTTTGTTTCAGTGGAGAAAGAGTTCATATACAATTACATATGTTTTGCTGTTAGCGCCATATCAGCAATAACTGTGTCTTCAAATAACCTGGGGAATTAATATCTCGTCTTTAACACACACGCATATACGCATACACACACACAAACAGCATGCAGAAAAGAATGCTGATATCACACCAGGTTGTTGAAGGTTTGATTCTGTGTGTCCATGCGAGGCCCCAAAAGACTCATCAAGACTTTAACACCTTTATCAAAGCCCAGCTTCAACAACACCTCACAGCACACACACTGCCGCACGTGTGAGTGTGTGTGTGGCCTTCTTTACCGAGCCGTTGATGTGGAAGGGTGGTGTGTCAAAAAAAAAAAGTCATGGGTCCATGGGTGTGAAAATCGGCCCATCTCACTGTCAAGGACACCTTTAATTACAACAGCAGGGGGCTGTTGGTGTGCAGGGAGATGGAAGGGTTGTACAGGGCACAAAGGCACTGAGAACAGATTTTGAGGACTTCAGGTGCTTTTCTATTGCTTTTAATGGTTTGATCCAGATAGTAGAAATGAAAAGGCATGTTTCGGCCTAAGTCTAAATAAGAAGGTTGGAATAATGCACCCCCCCTCTACCTTTTAACAGTACACAGTGTGTGTTCTGCAGCACTTGTCCATCCGCTTACATACATAGGACACATATGTCTGGACACTAACACACTAACACATCATTTATGATGAGGTGCTGAATCACTAATGACCACCATGTTTGGCTCTAATGCTGGTATCCGGATGTCTACCTGATAATTAACCCCAGATGTGTGTCTGTGAGCTGTAAGGTTATTACAACAAGTAAAACCTGACAGAATACCTAACCATAAGGCCCCAAGTAGGGGAAACATGTAAGTAAAGCTAGAAACACCTACTTGCACAAAAGGTGTAAGTGAAGTCAATGTGGCAAGATTTTATCCAAAGCCATTTTTGACCAATTCTGTTCATCCGTTTATCCTGAAATGATTTCAGATGGTGTAAAAACACAGATAAAAGATTTTGATATGACAGTGATGATATAGAAATTGTATATAAAAGTACTAAAGATCAGACACCGAACTCCGCAACCCTTATGGAGCACTTGAGGCATGGCCATAGGCCAACTTACTGTTCAGGGCTGAAGATTAGAAATGAAGGATTTGACGGCATTATATGCTGAGTGGAAGGAAGCAGTTTTCTTTTGGTCCATAAAAAGTATTTTAGAAGTGGTTAATATACCGGTTCATCTGGGGTTCTTCTTAATGTGTGATCGCCTCAGAAGGTTGTAGATGTAAAAATGACTGTATAAGATAAATGACTTGAGAAAGTTAGAAGTGAAACAACATTTAGCACCTTTTTGCCAGGCCTAGAGAATCCCTTCCATGCTTATGTGACACAGGTTTATTTTTGTGTGTTCATTATGTGTGTGTGTGTGTTTGTGTGTGTGTATAATTTGCCCTGTTTTAGAGCAGATATGTGATGTGTTTTTTTATTAATTGTAATGTTCCTCTTTATGTTGGGTCAGAATGTGTCTAAATTACTTTGAATAAAATCTTTTTACGCTAACTTCCGTTAGAAGCTGAGAAAGTTTTTTTCTTTCCTATAAAGTTACTGTACTCCAAGTTAATGTTGGAGTTATGAGGGTTTATTATACTGTATGAACTTTTTATTGTACTGTAGTATAAATTTTAGGCCATACTGCCCTCTACCAAAGGAACCATTACCCTTTTAAATGAAACTATCAAAAAATATTTTAGCAAAACCTGAAAGCGCCAGCTGAACAAATTTCAAATCAGAAACCAGTGTATTCATAAAAAGTCATTTAAAACAGGCCTCTTGTGCATTTTAATACATTGCGTGTATATGTGTTGCGTTCTTAAGCACGCGTGTTTGAAGCAGCCGTCTCAGAAGACAGACATCTCTCCGTTCTCATGCGCCGCTGCCTCGGCTCTTCAAAAATGTGCAAATGTATGCAAAACATCCTCCTGAAAATCTGCTCTTTAGTTCGTCATTAGCGGAGGGTGAAGCTACAAACAGCCCAGACAATACGGGGAAGCTGGAGGAAGCTGGAATCAAAGGGGGTGCGCGAGCTGTTTGACAGAAATAAACACATCCACTGCCTGCTGCCCCGCTCCCTCAGCAGAGCGGCCGAATTAGCATGATAATCATTCCCATCGTTTACAAGGGCGAAATGTTTCAATTTAATGCCTTGCTTGTGTTACAAGCCATGCACTTAATTAGGCAGTAATGACTCCAGCGAGGCAGGAAAAGTGAAGGACAGAAGCGAGGAGGAGAGGAGAGGAGAGAGGGATGAGGGACTAAGGGCACTTCACATCTAAAACCCCAGCCACACTCACACACTCCACCTGTCACACAAACACACACGCAAACATGCACTGCATCCTGTAGCCATAGCGACTGTTTTCTGGAGTCAGTGCTGAACCTGATCCTGTGCTTTCATGTCACTGTGACCTCTGGGCACACATCTCTTTCTGTCTCCCTTTCTCTCTCTCTCTCTCTCTCTCTCTCTCTCTCTCTCTCCCACCCTCTCCGTGTCCCTCTGCCCTCCCCTTGCCCCACACATTTACACATTCTGTGGTCAAGCTGTAAGTTGTACAGGGTACATATTGACCTAGCTCCTTTTGCACAGTACACTCTCTCTGTCTCTCTGTATCTCTCTCTCTCTCTCTCTTTCTCTCCCTCTCTCTCTCTTTCTCCGAATGGACACACAGTCCTACTGAATCCCCATGGGTCCTGTAGTGGAGGGGGTAGGGGGATGGACAGTGCTAGAGAAACTGTAGCTCTTTATCCCGGACGCCCCCACCCCTGGCCCCTGCTCCTCTGAGACTGGGTGGAGGGATGGGCTTCTCCATGTTCCACTCCCTGGAGAACACTGAACCAGTGTGGAGAAGTGGCCCTGCTGCAGAGTATGCTAGTGTCAGGGTCAGCACACAGTATACAAACTGAGTGAAAGTGATAGTTCAGCAAACAGAAACTTAGCTAATTAGTTAATCATTCAATACATTTTTGGGATCTTTAGTTTTGTTCTGGAACTATGAGGCTAAAGTAGCTATGCTTGATCTTTTTTTTACCTTTAACTGCTGGCTACTTTAACATCACAGTTTCAATGCAGAACTACAGAAGCAAACTTCAGACACCAAAGTTGACTGATCAACTATCAGATCCTTTGGAACGACAGGCCTTACCCATCACCCAGCCTTACAGGTCAGGTCCAGAGTGGAGAGTAGAGACCCCAAAGGTATAATGGTTGCTGTGGTCGCATGTGGAAGTCGGCACATCTTTACTAGTTTGAATCTGTGGCAGTGAACTTAGTGTTTAGTACGTTGCTGTGTGTGTGTGTCAGTGTGTGTGCATATGTGTGTGTCCGCGGCGGTTTAAAAGCCTGTTTGGGAGCGGGGCTGTTTGTCTCTGCTGTTGATCCCTCTCACGCTGCTTTGTGCAATGGCAGATAAATGCGGATCTTCTGTCACACACTAATTACAGCAGCTTAAGTGCTTTAACCACTGTTATCACAAACTGTTCCATTCTCTCAACCCCCTCCCTCCCAACCTGCCTGAGTATGTGTATGTGTGTGTGTGAGAGAGAGAGAGCATTCGTTTGTACAGACCGTGTCAGGCACACACTGCAACACATTGTGTGTCTGTGTGTGTTTGCAGGGGACAGACTTATCTCTACATGTGTGATAGGAGAAGTAGAATGTGATGGCACTTGATGTTCTGTCAAACACATTTCGCGGCGCATAATTTAAAAGTTTCCTCCTGTTATTGTCTCCCACCGGTTCTGTCACACCCCCCCCTCCAATCTCTTTCTCTCCTTCCCTATTTCTGCCTCATCTCTCTCTTTCTTTCTCTCACTCCCCTCCTCTCTCTCTCTCTCTCTCTCTGTGACAGCCCCCTGCTCCCTCAGACTGCCTGCGGCCTGCCTATTAGCAGCAGCCTCAGCCTCGGCCATAACGCTTCATTTGCAATATGGATTTAATGTGTGACACAGAGGAGGTGTTTGCTGCTCTAATGTCTTGTCTCTCCATCTTACACTCTCTCTCTGTCTCCCCCCCCTCTCTCTCTCTGGAGTGTAATTGGTTTGTGTCCTGGGCAGCGTCAGTAGCTTTGCATGGAAGACTGAGTGAGACAAACTCCAGACACACAGCCTTGGTGAGGCAGACAGTGCCCAGTAGTAGGCCATTTCTGGGAGAGGTGTGTGTGTGTGTGTGTGTGTGTGTGTGTGTGTGTGTGTGTGTGTGTGCGCGTGTGTGTGTGTGCGTGTGTGTGTG
>JBBPCZ010000019.1:14639095-14656905 GCA_037974445.1 Brycinus macrolepidotus | reverse complement strand
TGTGTGTGTGTGTGTGTGTGTGTGTGTGTGTGTGTGTGTGTGTGTGTGTGTGTGTGAGTGAGTGAGTGAGTGAGAGTGAGTGTGTGTGGGGGGGTAGACCCCCGCTGGTTACCCTTGAACACTCTGCGGAGGTGTAGAGGCAGCCCATGCTCCAGTAGCACATGAGGGTGCTGTCACAATTAAAGCTGCACAACAGAGCTACTGCAGGAGAGAGCCTCCTCACCACACGCCAGCACTCTCCAGAGAGAAAGAGAGAGCGAGAGAGAGAGAGAAAGGGTAAGATGAGAGAGCAGTGGTACAAAGAGAGTGAATGATGCGGAGGGCTGGTGGAAGATCTAGACCAATAAATATCTAAATTAGGAATGGGCAAAGAGTTATAGACCAACCAAGCAACCATGTAACCACCTACAACTTAAAATTTACAAATTGGTTTGATGCTGTCTGAGACAGAATAAAAAAAAAAAAATTACTGTACTATCTCTCAGAGTTACACTTGACCTACCCATGTATCGGCCACAGATCCATTCTTTCCTAGCAACTACTGAGAAGTTGATTACACTTCACGTAGGGCGGATACTCTTTATGGAATCTCATTCAGCCTAACGAATGAGCGTGGATAAGTCAGTTGATTCCATCATTGCGTCTCCTGTTGAACACAAGAGACAGGTTTGAATATGATTGTGTGCACTTCCAGACAAGCCAAATGTGCCAATACTCTGACTGAACTGGAGTGAATGTTCAATATTTTTTTAAGCAGCTACCTTACGTAGCATTTAGTAAAAGAAGTCTGGCGCTATTTCTGTTCTGAAATCAGTGCTGTGAATGAATCACAATGCAAATGTTTTACATGTCAGACGACATGTCAGTTTTTACATTACATATAGTCCTTGACTTGAAAAATTACTCAGTCTAGACTGTTAAAAGAAAATAGATTAGTGAATGAGACAAAGGAAGACAAAAGGAAGGTGAGAGGAACAAAAAGCCAAAATATAAAAGGCAACAAGAGAGTAAAGGGAGGAGAGTGAGGGAAGTTGGAGTGATGGAATGAGAGTGGTGGTGGTTTGGCGGGGGGGGGGGGGGGATGGAATGATGGGAGGAGAGCAAAGGAAGATGGAGTGAAGGGAAGAGAGTGTGGGAGGAGAGTGATGGAGGATGGAGTGACGGGAGGAGAGTGAGGGGGCAGTGATGGAAGGAGAGTGAGGGGGCAAGAAGTGATGGGAGGAGAGTGAGGAAGGAGGAAGTGAGATAGAGGGAGGAGCAGAGGAGTGAGGCAGAGGCAGGTGAGCAGGATGGGGGGCAAAGATGATGTGTGTGGCGCAGTGCAATGGTAAACTGTGTGGGTGTGTTTGTGTGTATGTGTGTGTTTAGTGCAGTGGTAAGCCGTGTGACGTAGCAGTGGCAGCTTTTTCTCTGTCTCCCTCTCTGTCTCTCTCTCTGGGAGCCACTCTTTAATTAGCTCCTGATGAGGACCTTCAGGAAAAGAAGCAGGTGATTGGACTTCTTATCCAAATAATTACCTCAATTAAGTCATTAAAACCTTGGGCATAGCCAAGCCCTGAACTGCCTCCCCTGTGCCCCAGCGTGCATCCATCCCTGATCTCTCTCCTCAGCCGCTACAGTGCGCACACGTGTGTGTATAAGTGTGCAGAAGTTTAGGCTTCTAGCATACTGATGTACATGCAGACCGGTATCTGCCTCAGACCAGTATGTGTTTGCTGTTTATCTTCTTAACTACATCAAGACTGATTTTAGCATTTGTGCTAACTCAGTGCCTCACACTTGTGCACGAACACACACACACACTCACACTGAGGTAGGTTAATTACTCTTAGCATCTGGAAGGCCGTATGTGTGTGTGAGCCCTTGGCGTCTGCATGGGTCTCAGCGGTTCTCAAAGTGCCCCCCTGCATCATAGGGGATTAGGCATGTGCAGTTGTGGGGGTTTGAGATAGGTAGCCCTTGTGTTCAGCTTCTCCGCCATTGTGGTTTTGGGATCTGTAGGGTGTGTGTGTGTGTGTGTGTGTGTGTGTGTGTTACCAAAAGGTAGACCAACTTGGCACCGCACCATGCCCATGCTGACTCCCAGCTCTTTTGTCTGGATGGTGTTTTACTGCATTTGAGCACATACATAAGAATGAGACTAGACAGTGTGTGAGTAGAGACTGGGGGTGTGTTCATTGGGGTTTTTGGTTGTTTTTTTTCCTCTTTTGTTTGGCTGCTGAGGGTGTCCAGGTGTGCTTTAGCTTGCAGAGCATGGAAGCCCACATCTGGATCAGGCCAATGGCTCTCCACCCAGATGTGCTCCGACTCTAAAGCAGCCCTCTCTGGATGTTTTTTTTTCCACACTAAAGGGGGGGAGCATCAGCTGCCTGTCAGGTGTTTGCATAGACGCAAACAGATGTTATTTTGATGAGTGCAAGAGAGAGAGAGTGAGGGAGGGGCAAAAAACAAAGAGAAAAAAACAATAGCGCTAGTTAGACAATTTTAGAACTCCGACGTGACTATGAAAGAGGCGGTGTTAGAGGGAGGGATCAAGTCAGGCATACGGACACGGTGCAAACACACTTGGCCCTGCCTTGACTCCTCCATCTGGCCTGGGTGTGTGCAAGCATCTGGGCACGCGAGTGTTGGCGTGCATGTATGTGTATCATACGCGTGTCAGCCCAGGTTATTACTCCACTTGCATTGTTAAATAAAGCAACCCACTTTGGGTGTTAAAACTTTTGCACACGACTGTGTGTTGGCTTTTTTCAGATATATTTTAGACTAGTGTCTGTTTTAGACTACTCTGTTTATGACCCGCGAGATACCTTAGTCTCATTTTGTTATAGAATTTTGATGTGTTCCTGTAATTGCTAATTAGTTATGTAACAAATTATATGTGCATTCAGTTTACATTGTAGATTGTTTCAGTCTGCACTTTTGCAAACTTCACATTCATGTAGTGTCCTAAAATGACAAAAAGCATGTTAATAACTGTAAGAATGTTTTTTTTTTATGTAAACAGTAATTTTTTTATTCAAATCATAAAACATTCCTCTGGAAATAACTATTTTTGGGTTAACTCCAAAAGCCCTTAAAACCAGATTGAGTTGCCATTCTTCAGTTCCTCACTCTCATAACTGCATAACTACCATATCAGTTTCATAGCAGTTACCAAAGTAACTGAACAATAAGGTCTGAACAATAAGATGAATAATTGGATAACCCTAGAGTTACCTAAAATAATAATAGAAAAACTGATTTTAGGTCATTGTAGTAAAGCAGTTTCAGTTATAGTTAGAGATAGAGAACTGGAAAATTGCATTGAATTTAATTAATTAAAATGTACATAATTTCCGTACAACTTCATAACATCAACACAATTTTGTCAAATTTTTTACCTCTTATGTTCCCTGTTTTTCGTACAGTAGCTCCACCCTATATTTCCCTTTTTCTTATTCAATCCGTAAGTACTACTACTAGTACTGTGGGGTGAGTAGAAGCAGCATAAGAAGATGTAGGAAGAGAAGAGTTTTAACCCCTCTACACAGACACACACACACACACACACACACACACACACACACACACACACACACACACACACACACACACACACAGAGAAATACATACATGCATGCAGTGTGTGTAGGTGACATGCTGAATTAGAGTTGTCAGGCTACAGTGAGCTTTGATTTGGACGTTGGGCTTTTTAGTGGCCCAGATGAGTTCACTCTGGGGGATAAACACACCCCCTGTCCCTGCTGGGGAAAACAAGGGTTATAATAAGTAGTGGAGAAAAAAAGCTCATGACAAAGTTAAAGCGCAAAAGCGTCCTCCAAACAGAGCCACTGACACACTTCCTTTGTTGTGAATGTGTGTGCATTAATATTGATTTTTCCCATCTAGGGTCTTTGAACATCCAGTTTGGTGTCAGCCCCCCAGGGGAGGCCTCCCTCTGCATGCCCTAGTAATGCTTTGTCATCTTTAATAACCCCAGCGCCTGACACTCTGATATTAATATTAGGGTGGATATGTTTTTGTTTATCTTCCCAGTCTTTACTAACCTGAAGAGTTTGGACGAGAGAGAGAAAGTGGAGAGAGAGAAGTGAAAGAGGAAGAACTACAGAGAGTGAGAATAAAGTAGGAAAGAAAAAAACTGAAAAAAAAAAAATATATATATATATAGAGAGAGAGAGAGAGAGAGAGAGGGGGAGAGAGAGAGAGAGAGGATAGGAATCACAAATAAAGAGCGGTGAAATTTGAGTTGATCACCTGTGTCCTCTTTTTATTTTGTTCTTGTACTGAAGAAAACTTTAAACATCTAAAATCTAAAGTAGACTGGGGTGCTCTGACCATTGTCCACTTCTCTTAGTGGTCAGGAAAAAAGATTTTTCCTTCCTTCACATTTGCTGGCGGCTGCAGTCAAGCCAGGAAATACCATTTGCAAGATGGCATGTCTAAAAACCACTGTTATCCTACTACACACACACACACACCAAAAAAATAAAACTCCAAACACATGTATATTTCATCCTTGCCTGGGAATAATTAATGAATCATTATTTATTGATTTGTTTGTATATGAGCATATTTGTAGCAGCAGCTGGGGGGGGGGGGGGGGGGTGCGCTGAAGTCTTTGGGATGGGTGGGAGGGGTTTGAGTAACCATGGCAACGCACAAGTGGCCCAGACCCTCTCCCTGGGCCAGGGTGAGAAGGTGAAGCACGCTGGGAAACGCAGACCCAGAAGTGCGGAGCGAGGCATGTTGAGATGTGCATGCTCAGAGGAAGTAGAACACAGGCGGGGTAACACGCAGGCAGAGAGTGCTTGGCGTCCTGAGGGAGGACGGGACGCTCTTTTTTTCCAGCCGGCTCACTCGTTCCCTATTCCCTAATCTGCAGATAGAACCTTTCCATTAAGTGACATCAAAGGCAGCGCCCTACGCAGGGAATAGCAGTGGCATCTGAGACACAAGCCCGGCTCACAACGAACGCTTTGTGAAACAACAAATGCAGTCCTCTCCATAATGCGAACAATCCGGAGCGCCTGTCAGAAACTTCTTGTCCAAATGGCCTGTAGTGCCCCCCCACTGTTTGACTTGATTGGTCCTTGTATGAATGACTCATTTAAACTCATAAATATGTTCTTCAGGATCTCCGTTTTTAACTCGCTGATGTGAAAAGCTCCACTTCTCCTCGCCTGTGGTGCCCGTACTCTCTCTGTTAGAGACCTTCCACTTGTCTTGCTAGTAGAGATGAAAGGGCACCACTTTTTTCCCGCAATATAGAAACTAATATTGAAACTTGGAGGATTATACTGTTTTTTTCTTTAACAACTGCTAAGCTTTAAAATAAGCTATTTGAAGCACTTCACTTAAGATGAGCATCAAAAAAACATTCTAAAGCACTGTACTACTCAAACACTCTGCTGCCCCACAGGTAACAACATGACACCAGGTTGAGAGTTAGCGCTATATCAGATTTGTTACAGAATTGTATCCGATTTATTCTGTTTTCCTGACAATATCTGATCCAGTGTTTTCTGCTGATATCAGCCTGAGATTGATACCCAGTACTGGATTGGTAACATCTCTACTTAGTAGTTGTTTCTCTCACTGCCGGTTCATACGCTTAAGTGATAGTCTGGCAACAAATTAAATGTACACACTATTCACCTTAACCCGAGTGTACTGTTTTTATACAGTGTGTGATACAGTGTCAAAAACCTCATAAGCTCCTTTACTTGCTGTTCATTTGCTTGTTAAATAATCCTTGTAGCTCCAGTGCAATACTAACCTTGAGACACCAAGCATGTCTTGTCTGATCGACCATATTTGAGGTGATTGGAGAGAGTGTGTAATTTTTTTCATTGATTGTGGAGTAGGATAACAGTCTGCTGTGATGGTGAGGATGGAGGATCAGCTAGTGTTTTAGACAGAGGTTCAAACTCCTGACCTGCACGTGATTTAGGATCTTCTCGAGGCATGAGTGTGCAACTGTAGATGTTTTAAGATCAGATGTCTTCACAGTTGCAGTGGTCCGGTGATGTTTCAGTGGGGTGTGGGTCCCAGCAGTGTGTGTGTGTGTGTGTGTGTGTGTGTGTGTGTGTGTGTGTGTGTGTGTGTGTGTGATGATGGTGCCCAGCACTAAGGTCCAGAGGCAGGACACAGTTGGATGCAAGGCTGGGGCCAGGGATGGTCTGAACACAGCAAGGTCACTCCTACTGCTACACACCCTTACCAACACACAGCCACTTTACACACAGCTGCTTTACTGCCAGAACCCTCCAATCTCTCTCTCTCTCTCTCTCTCTCTCTCTCTGTTTGTCTCTCTGTCTCTTTCTCTCTCTCTCTCTATCTCTGTCTGTCTCTTCCACTCTCTCTCTCTCTCTCTGTCTCACATGTTCATTCCTTTTATCATAGCATTTTTATTGTTTGAGGTTTTTTTTAATTATTTACTTATTTTATTTATTTATTTTTAAGCATATATTCTCTGTTTCAATTATTTCAAATTTATGTATGTTTCTTTTTAATCACAATGTGCTCCTCTCATTCTCCCCCCCCCCTCTCTATCTCTCTCTCTCTCTCTCCCTCTCTCTCTCTGGAGGTACAGATGGACACATTTGCAGGTTAACTTGAACAGCTGGAGGTGCATTATTAGCGTCCTGCTGCTTGCTCATATTTGCTCGGGGTTTTTTTTCCAGCCTTCCTTGGCGAGCAGATAATTCACAACCGGCCAACCAAAGACGTAGTTGGTGTCCTGATAGAAAGGAGAGAGAGGAAGAGAGAGAGAGAGAGAAAGAGAGAGAGTGGAACACAAAGAAAAGATGGACGGCAGGCAGGCACCGTCAACCCTGCTTACCGTACACAACAAAGTGGGCTGCAGTTTGCATATCTACGCAATCAAAAATATGACGGTACAACAACTGTGTTGTTTGTGATTGTCCTCCCTCACAGCTGAGTGTGTGTGTGTGTGTGTGTGCATCAGTGTGTGCATGCATATATGTGTGTGAGGAGGGAGGACAAAAATGAAGTCCCGTGAATCTGGCATATCCCCATGGGCTGAGTTGACAATGAGCAATTGTTGTGGAATGGTTCATGCCGATTGCTTTTGAGCTGCATTTGGGAGATCTTGCGTGGATAAAAAGCCCCCAGCGCACCCAGGGGCGTAGGATTAGGCACACACACATGCACGCGCACATATATACAGCACAAAACACTCAGTTTTATCAAAATTCTTTGCCGATTGTAGGACTACATTGTCCCATTTAAGGGCTGTTGTGTGCTTGTGTGTATTTGATGGTTGTCTTATACTGATGTTAAATGCAGCTGTGTCCTCTGGCAGCCTTTGAGTTCAGAAGCAGCCTCTGACGTCCTCTGAAGGTTGTGTGTCTGATAGTAGCATGTGTGTGTGCACATATGTGTGTGTATGTGTGTGTGTGTGTGTGTGTGTGTGTGAGTGAGAGAGAGCCAGCAAGAGCGAGTGAGATTGGGAATGAGAGGATGGCCAGGAGACCTGCTGCTCAGGAAACTCTAAGCACCAGGCCTCAAATTCAATAAGACTCCTCATAGACCAGGCTTGGCCAGCAGCACTGGCCAGCACACACACAGCTGACCTCTCACTAGAGCCATAATTACCCTCCCTACCGCAATTAACAATCTGGGGTTCCTTCTGTGTGTGTGTGTGTGTGTGTGTGTGTGTGTGTGTGTGTGTGTGCACGCGTGTGCATGTGTGTGTGTGTGTGTCCCACACATTACAAGTTTGAAGCTGGCTGTTGTCTTTGACTACAATATTACAAGGACAAAACTTCACATCTCAAAAAATGGTCTTAATAATTATCACGTTATTTCAGTTTTGAAATGTTGATAAAACTTCACTGATGGACTGTATTTGTGAAAACCTTCAATGACATAAACCTACAAAAACATTTCTAAAATCTTATTTCATCAAGCATCAGTTGTCATAGAAGTTACTTTGATCAATTTTGATGATAATTCAGAAAATGTTATGACAACTGATACCTTTCTAAAAGTTTGTCAGTTGTTATTAAAGTTTTATGTATGTAGCAAAGTCCACTAAAGGCTTACAGCCTTTCTAAAGAGAAGACGTTTAAACTGCTTAAATCGAAATCTTAAATCGAAAATCGAAGCATTTTCATTTTATTGCTTGCCGTTTTTGCAGGAAGTTGATAGAAACATTGCTATTGAAACTGCAGTTTAAGCTGCAGTGTGTTTAAAGAACACTTGACCCGTAGGAATACATCTTTTCTTGTTCCTATCTTCAAAAGCTGCTATTTGTACAGTTTTGTCACAATCATGCAAGCCATTCTTTACCCAAATGAAGTGTTCAAGTGCATTATTTTGAAAGTAGCGTGCAAACTTGATTTCTGCTTCCGGCCTACAGTGGCAGAAAGTAGAGTCATGCTTTATAATGCTTTCTAAGAGTGCTCATGCGCCTACAGTGCAGCCCTCCAGCTACTGCTAAGTGCCTCTAATGAGGCCCTGGCTGGCAGCTGACTGTTCCCTAGAATTTATCATCTATTATTATTCTGCATTTACTCTAACATTCAGGCGTGCACGTTTCTATGGTGATCTGCTGATTTGCTCCATGGCCTCCGATGCCACGGCACTATTGGATTGGCTTCCTTTCTCCTTGTTTTCTGGAGTGCGTTTAACACGGTGCAGCTGAATATGCCAAGAAACAACAGATACAGCAGTTACACGCCTGCTACATGCCAGTCATTCAAATGCATTCCTGGCCTTTAGGAAAATTTATGGAATATAGAAAGAGAAAGAGAGAGACATATAGATTGAGAGGGGATGTACAGAGATTCTCGTGCTTGGAGGCTCAGGGAGTAATGTGGCGGCTTTATTGTTGCGCTGAAAGTCAGACTTACGGTTAATATTCACAAATTGTCATGCTTATACTTTGCACTAGCAAGTTTTCAAGTGTGTACTTGCCTGCAAGGTCATGAATTGTACAAGAAGGTATATACAAGACGGTATGCAGATTTTTGGTGGTATTGTGATGGAAGCTCAACTCTTGACTGAAACAGCAAAGTACAACCGACATAATAAAACTCCACATCTGGTAGCTCCTACAGTTCTGTGACTGTTACACACCAATCATTCAAATTATCCCTGACCTTTATTTGCACATTAATGTAACAAAGTCATTTTGGATCATTCCTCTTGGTTAATTTGTTGTGAAATTCACAAGGGCAGAGCTGTAAGGGTTTAATTTGACTGCAACAAAATGATGGCAGATTGTGTTACAGTGCGGTAGTGACTTTTACACAACAAAACACTTCTGTTCGTTTCTCTAGATATGACAGTCTGCCAGAATACCTATTTTGCTTGTGGGTGCATGCCAATACGTTACCCGCTGGTATACATGTTGACAAGATTTTTCATATGGCCAGTAAGTCTTTGTTCTAACAGGTCATCCTGGTCATTTAAAAGAGCAGTAATGTTTTTGTTTTTGACTCCAGTGCTGTTTGCATGATTATGGCAAGGTCACAGTGCTGTGCTAATGCCCGATGCATGTAGTCTGAGCATGCTTGCTCGGCTCTAGCTCTGCTTTTGGCTGATTTCTCCTCTGCTTTGATTGCAGTGGGCTGCAGGCCCTTGCCCGCTTCTCAGCGTGCCATCTCTTTATCAGTGTGTGTGTGTGTGTGCGTGTGTGTGTGTGGAAATGAGAGGCAGCAGTGGTAGTTCTGGGTGGTCAGCAGGCAGCCACAGCCAGACCAGTCCGCCTTGCAGGGGGCCAAGACCCACAGACTCATTCCTATTGGTACAGTACGGACAAGGAGGTGGGACTCAATATGACTAGAAGCTCCTGATTTGTGGAACCTGTAACTGGTGTAAAGAAGGTGTTTTTTATTGGCAGAAGAGTAAAAGGAGGGGTAACTGTTCATTTACTGGTGAATTTGAGGTGCAGCTGCTCCTGTAGTGCTATATGAGTAATGACGCTCTCTGGAGGAGATCACTGTAGTCTAACAAGGCTTCAGCACAGTAGTGAGGCCAAATTTGTTTTGTTACAGCATAGGTAATTGAGGGAATGATTCCCATAAAGACAGATATTTCTGTATTTGAGCATTTAGGTGCTCAGTACATAACATTTATACAGCGAGTGGAACTCATGTCAATGGGATGTATGATATATGGCATCAAAGAGGTGACAACTGACTTCTTTAATGCCAAGTAATAACTTACCATGAATCAGAGTGATGTTAGGGTTAAGGGCTGTTGTTTGTTTGTTCTTTTTTTTCATCACAGCATATTCAGTAGAAATATGCAGGCATATGTATGTATGTATTGACTGTTTACCGTGACTGACTTTGAACATGGCTTAGCCAATTGGAAAGCTGAACTATCTGTTTCCACTCATTCCAAGTCCACACACAGCACTGCGTTGGTATGAATCTAGTCTTCTCAGCCTTTCTCCAGAATTTGTCAACACAGCTCATGACAGAAGTACAACAGCCAGAACAGACTCTAGTGCATGAGGAGTGAGTAGTAGGGTTGGAGAGCAGAGTGGAAGAAGAAAGTAGAGGCGCGTGTGCTTTGGAAGGAGAGTTTGTTTGTTTGCTTGTGTGTATGAAGGTCGGTTTCTGCGGGGTGGAGGGATCCAGCATCCCACTGTTATGTAATCTGATAGGAGATTCCAAGCTGGTCAGCTCCATATGCCGTCCGACGCTGCCAAAAACTATGTGGAGCCGGAGACTCCATCCCGTTTGGCAGCCAGAGAAAGAGAGAGAGAGAGAGAGAGAGAGAGCGTTCCGGAAATATTTGCTGCAGCTAATAGCAAATGTGTGAATTAGACCAGCAGCCAGGAGAGAGAGAGAGAGAGAGAGAGAGAGAAAGAAAGATAGCTAGCAGGTTTACCTCTCATCCTCAAATGCAGTGTGTGTGTGTGTGTGTGTGTGTGTGTGTTTTATCGAGTCAATGAGGCTGACCTGCCTCACTGTGATAGACTCATGTAAAAAAAAAAGAGAGAGAGAGAGGGTGGGAGTGGCAGCAGAGTCCGAGTAAGCATGAATGAAAGTTGTGTGTTAAGGGAATGTTGTTGAGTTAATCACTTTGTGCGTGTGTAAATGTGTGTGTGCGTCTTTCTTTCTGTGTGAAAGCAGGTAGGTGGGCAGCTCCTGGGATTGTTTCAGCACTGCAGTACTCTGTGTATTTATGTGTAAGTGCCTGTGTGTGTGAAAGAACGAAAGAGGAAGAGAGTGAGTAGGAAGCAATAGCTCTTGAGACCCCTCCAGCTCTGCAGCAGTGTGTGTGTCTATGTGTGTGTGTGTGTGTGTGTGTGTGTGTGTGTGTGTGTGTGTGTGTGTACACTCCGCTTTGGCCCACATTGCCACCCCCACCAGCACAGGTCAAGCTCAGCACGCTGCCTCTTCTCCCTGCTCTCCCTCTCCGAGTTGCCATGGTAACACACCTTGAGCTCGCCCCCTAGAGAAGCCCATTGCCTCCGCCCGCAACCTTCCCCCCCAACTCCACCCCAAACGCACACTTTCGCCCTGGCCTCCGCCTCCCTCTCTCTCTGCTCCTGCCTCCCAGCGGCTCCTTCGCCCGCCATCCAGCCCATCAATCTGGGGGCCGGGGCTGAGGGCCTTAGGACAGGGCCGAGAGGGGCTGGGGGCCCTGGGGGCCGACTGCTCCCATCCACACGGCTCATTTGTGTGCCAGCACACGCTACAGGGGGTGTTGGTAGAGAGAGAGAGAGAAAAGAGTGAAGAGGAGAGGAGGGGGCTACTCCCATATAGTCAGACTGTCCCATGGGGAGCAGCGCAGGCCAGGGCGCCACCTGGCTCCCCCTGGTCAATTAGCTGGAAGCACATTGGCCTGAGCTTTAGCAGCAGCCACTGCGGAGACTGCAAACAGCAACAGCAGCAGCAGCTATGACAGTGTGTTTGTGCAAGGAGGGAGGCCTGCTCAGTTGGTGGAATAACAATCTGGAATAATAGATAAATATTGCCCCCTCCATCCCTCACTCTATTCTTCCTCTTATCCTTCTACTAGGTCTTAAAACTGTGCAGGCTTACATGTGGAAGCACTTATTTTGCAAAATCTTTCTGCATACTTTGATGGCTGACATGTAAACAGAGTGGTTTGACATGAAACGGTTCATTTTAGAGAAACCTACCAACTCAAATTTCTTTGCACTGGTAGTTTTAGGGACCACTGGTCTGCAGCACAAATATAGCCATTTATAGCTCTATTCAAAATGACCACTGAATGACCTGTGAGATAAATTAAGACACCTGATTTCTGTTATGACTGTGAAGAGTTCTGACTCTAAAGGTTCTCTAGACTGGGCACATTTCACATAAAAAAATCACAAAGTCACTTTGTTTGCATCTTAACCATTTAACTATGCAAGAAAAAACCTATGGAACCTCCCTTTAGGAAGTTAAAGGAATAATTTGGTTAAAACGTTATTGCACAAATTTCCCTCTTTACCACAAATGTAGCCAATCAGCAAGATCAGCAATACTGACAAAATTCAGGGTTCAGATGACTGTTTTCAAGCTATGCCTGGTACTTTTATTCATTTTACTTGAATCAGTGTGTTATACTGTGTCAGTAACCACCCAGGCAACTGGGTGATGGTTTAGTCTTAGACTTATTGATTATCCTTGTAGCTACAGTCCAAAACGAAAGGAAGAAACCTCAGGCGCTAAACATGACCAGATCTGGGGCAGAGGGAGAAAGCTCTCTTCACCTCACTGTTATTTAAGATAGCATAAACTCATAGAGGTAGCCTTGTAGGGATATCATTCATCAGACTTTCTCTTCTTTCCACTCCTTTCTATCTCACTTCATTCCTTTTTCAGCATCACCCATCCTCTCCCTCTCTGCCCATGCCAGCTCTGTGGAACAGTCAGGATTTTCATTTATTATTTTTTTTTTTTTCTCGCAGTAATGAAGCCCACTGCTGCCCTAATCACACCTCTTCCACGCTGGAGCAGTGCTGTTTTGTGGCCCACTCTAATTAGCTGATCAATCCATCAGTCAGTCTGGCTCCCCCGCCCCTCCGCCTTTATAAACACTAACGCTTCTCTGTTTGACACTTGCTGTAATTGAATACAGTGTACATTCAGGTGAAGCTGTCACTATCAGTTCTATTAGTAATCAAGATGTCTACTGATTATTTTGATGATTAATCGAGTAATCAGTAAACTTAGCACACCACTTCCTCTGTCTTTTTTTTTTCTAAGAGGCATCATGAAGAAGTTTCTTGTCCTCCTCAGGTTTCAATTGAGGCGGCATCAGCATCAGCCTTTTGCTCTGTCTTCCATTAGGCTTCACTGCTCCCCGCTTATATGCAGTTATGATACACTGCACTTTTGTCACGATCCTCACAAGTTCTGGCATGCGTGTGCATATATGAGTGTGTGTTGCTCTTCGGCTATATGATGGACTCCCCCCCAGTAAACTGCAGTCCCCCTCCCAAAGCTCTGCATGTCAGCCCCACTGATCAAATACTCTACCCTGACAACATGGGGCTGCTTGGTGGTAACAAGGAACTGTAATCCCTACATGGATTCCACACACTCTTTCTTTTATACACACACACATAAACACACATGTGCACACTGGAGCAGAGAACTTAGAGCGGAGGCTAAAAAAGAGATGATGGAGCATGTTCCTCACTTGCTGATCAAACCACTGCAGAGAAGCTTGCTTTTTAACACATACACTAACTCACACACATACACACACACACACACACACACACACACACACACACACACACACACATAAAGGCCCCCTAGCTGCCATTACTTTCGGCCGGACAGCCCAATTATCCCTTTGCTTTCTGCTTTCTTTAGCAGAATTCCCTTCCTTTCCCCCATATCCCTCTCATTTCCCCAATGTTTCTCTTTAGTCTCTCTCTCTCTCTCTCTCTCTCTCTCTCTCTCTCTCTCTCTCTCTCTCTCTCTCTCTTTCTTTATTCACCTTTTTTCTCTCTCTGTCTTCCCTCTTTCTTTCTTTCTTTTCGTTTTTCTCACACTCTTTCTTCCCCTCTCTAGCTCTTTATCTTCCTCTTCTTCTTTCTGTCCCTTCATCCTTCCCTCTCTCCTTCACTTTGTTTCTCTGCCCCCTTTTCTCTTTTTTCGTCTCATATCTCTCTTTCTATTCCTCTCTCTCTCTCTCTCTCTCTTTCTCTTTGTTTCTGTGGCTAATTTGAAACCTAGCTATGCAACAACAACTCATACAAAATGTTCTCCTAAAGCCATTGACACCCGGTGCCTGATCCTGACCTCTGGTCACTCCTTAGACAAGAATCTTCCCTTAGTGTGACATCTTTGAGGAGACACGCCAAAGCTTATGGGGTCCTTGCCAATCCCAACATCTTAGCCCCCACACACCTCAGCCACCCTGTCCTTCGCTCCCTCCCCTCTCTCTGCTTTCAGACAGGGATTAGAGCCACGCGGTTCAGGCCTTTGAGATGGCGCTCAGATTGGAATCAGTGGAGGTGGTGCGCTTTCAAGGGTGGGGGTTGTTTTCAGAGGTCACTGAGATGGTAAGGGTGTGTGATTAAACACTTTTTTTTAAGCCACACTCCCCTACACTGCAAAAAAGACATCTCTGTATCTTACATGTATGTAATAATTCTTATAATGAGATTTCTAAAGAATGTGATAACCTATTTTAGACATGCTTACTTATTTTCAGTGACATCTTACTACACTGCATGTTTTTAGAAATTTGAGAAATTTGTTTGCATTCAACCACAAGATCATTAGTTAGGTCTGGTGCTGATGTTGGATAGCTAGTGTTAAATCACAGTTGATACTCTAACACCAATCTTAAAGGTACTGGATGGAGCTCCTTCACTCCAGACAACACAGTTCCACTGTTGGGGGCTGTTGGGGGCTTTATACCCCTCTGACACTTGGCATTTGGCCTGGTGGCCTCAGGTTCATGTGCTGCAGCTTTATTCTCTTGCCATTGCTTTTTTATGTGTATTTTAGAAGTGGGTGCACCATAAAGTAGCTGAATTTGCTATTTAGGTTACTAGTAGGGTTGGACATACAGGGTTGGTTTCCCAGTCAGGAAGTAATTAGCAAATATTTAATGCTGAATTAATAGATAGAAGTGACTTTAGTAATGACTTCAGATAATGACAGCAGTGGTATATTTCCTAAATTTACGATGCTTTCACTTGCCAAAATATTATTTGTGCTGAGAGGCAGAGCTTCACACAGTTTGTCTGGGCGGTCTAGCTGGGTGTTAAACTCCACAGGCAGCCAGAGGACCATAGGGGTGCCCAGGGTGGCGTCTCTACCACCCCTGGACAGGAGGATTGAAGTGGGGGGGTGTAGATAGGGGTCTGATGGAGTGCATGCGGGCGGGCAACGCGAGTGCCTGTGTGGAGCGCAGGCGATAAGAAGGGAGCACAAGCGTCCAGCTACGACACGACGCCCACCTTTCATCTGTCCTGCTCTGACTGGGCTGGGGGGGGGCACTGATGTCACTCAGGCCAGCTTAAAATAGAGTCACGGGCAGGGGGGGAGGGCACGGAGCCCATGGCACTGGGGGGCAGCAGGCAATTACCGGCCAGGAAAGAGACGGCACTGGGCAGAGGAGGAGAGGAGGAGGAGGAGGGAAGAGAGAGAGGTGGGCCAGTCAGACTGGCCAGACCAGAGAGAAAGAAATTACTGTGTGTTTTCATATAAAGGTGTGTGTTTGTGTGTGGGTGTGGGTGCGTGCGTATCTGTGTTTACTTCTCCGTTTCTCGTTTTCTTTTTTTATATCTTCTTCTCTCTCACTTTCTTTTTTGTCTACCTGTCTTTATTATCATCTCTCGTTCTTTCTTTTTATTTTCTCTCTCTCTCTCTTTTTTTTTTTCTATGACCCCTTTCCTGTGAGTGTAACCTGTTGTATCATGTGTTTTTGTGTTGCAGAGGAAGGCATCAATCACGAGTGCAAGCTGTGTAACCAGATGTTTGACTCTCCGGCCAAACTCCTGTGCCACCTGATCGAGCACAGCTTCGAGGGCATGGGTGGCACCTTCAAGTGCCCCGTCTGCTTCACAGGTAAGGGGGCCCTGCCCGGGGTGAGGGTGGGGGGAGACAAGGGGGTCGAGGGCATTGGGTCAGGGGCAGTGAAGGTGTGTGTGCATGTGGGTGGGCCATATACATACACATACATACAAATGCGGAGAAATTACAGGCCTATTGCTTACGGTGTGTACCCACTTACCCATACATGTGTGTAATTGCACCCATTCATGTAGGTTAATGATGCATGATTACACGCAGTTGCTCAGGTTTGTGCACATTGAGATACAGACACACATGTGCTCTCTTGCATGCCCCTGCGCACATGCTCTTTTGTGCTGTCTTCAGTTGTGCGCAATTAAAGGCATGGGTTTGTATTAATTTGTTCACTCTCGTATGCACATTCCCTTCGCTTCTGTCTTTCTCTGTTGGTCCATTCGGTATATTATGGTCACGTAATATGAGGGGTACAAAAAAAAAATTCTCTGAATACGTTTAAGGACCTATAGAAAGGTACAGACAAATGTCATATGACTAGATATTTTGATATTTAGATAATTAGTCATAGTCAACATAACAAAAGCTTACATAAAATCAAATCCAATTATCTTAGATTGCATTTTTCACAAAAGAAATAGCATTAGAGCAAGTTTTCATAGTAGTTACTCTTGCTTGATGCAATTTCCCGGAGACCCCCCAAGTAAGCACATCAAAAAAGTGTCAAAATCCAGTGAATTTTGATATGACTGCAATTTTTTCACCCTGCTTCTGTATCTCCACTGATTTCCTTTATACCTTTTCTGCTTTTTTCCTCCCCTCCACTCTCTTGTCCCTTCTTGCTCAGCAAATAGAACTAAATTAACAGATCGTGTCAAAATGAAGCTGTAAGGACACAAAACTAGGCCTGGACTCTCCATGCCACTGACGTGGATCACTCTTGTGTTTTAAAATCAGCCAAATAAAACAATACTGCTCTTTATGAATCAGAAAATAGCTCCACCCAAACATGATTTTGAAGGAAAATATTATGACATGTTCTTATGGTTAAGCAGGGGATGGTAATAAAGGTCAGAATGGAGTCAGGGTGTCCTGGTCAGTCTAACTGTCCTCTTCAGCTCAAAGTAAAGTTAATGAGAGATGACCTACCTTCTGAGGTCCCTGGTGGAACAGGGGGCGTCCCAGGCAGACCGTGCCAGTCTCACTTTCTCTTCTTAGTCTGCTGGAAAGAGAGGACTAAAGGACTGCCCAAAAAGATTTCTTAATTCAAAGAATTTTATATAAGAACTGAAACCATTCTATGGCTAATACATTGTCATAAACAGAAATCATGATAAACAAATATAATAATGATGTGACAATATGACTTGTATTATTGTAATATCTAATTATAATAACATGTAATTATATTTATAAATAGAATATAAGTATAATAAAAAGCACAATTGCAAATTAACCACATTTTTAAATTGCAGGACTATTTCTTTCTAACACCAAAAATTAAATACAATTTAAATGGCCCATATCCTGCATTTTCTCATGTTTTTTATTAACTAAATATAGATTATGGAGATTAGTTATATGATGCAGGTGTTCATAGTTTGTTCATGCTATGTGAAACCCTCTGCAGTTGCCATACTAAACACATCCCTGCCCCAGACTTTAACAGATTGAATGGACATTCGAAAAGCTTTGTATTTGTATTAAGGCCAGTTGAATTGAAGGTCTTAAAGGTGAGCCAGTTAAGTGTGTGTGTGTGTGTGTGTGTGTGTGTGTGTGTGTGTGTGTGTGTGTGTGTGTGTGTGTGTGTGTGTGTGT
>JBBPCZ010000019.1:14601270-14623770 GCA_037974445.1 Brycinus macrolepidotus | reverse complement strand
GTTCTAATCAGACAAGTCTGACACCGAGGAACTTATGTGTGTATATGTGCAGGTGTTTGATATTATGTGAGGGAGTGTAGTGTCTGAGGTCTGTCTGTGTGTGTGTGTGTATGTGTATGTGTACGCGTGTGTGAAATGAGTGCCAGCAGACTGCTCTGAGCTAGCAGAATGGAGCAGTAGGTCATGGCCAGCATGTAGTAAAGGAGACTGAGAGAGAGAGAAACATGAATCATTTCACCTGCACTATCTGATCTGCTCTCACTCAAAAAGAAGAATGTTTAATTCAGTAATTCACATATTTGTTTATTTTATTTTAATGACACCAAAGGCCCGGCCTTGTAGGGAAACCAAATCAAATCAGGGCTAACCAGCAAAATGGTGCTTACAAGATTAAGTAATTTTGACAAAAGATACACGCTTCAATTACAAAGGTGAAAATGGCTCCAGAGCACCCCAATCTACTGACAGTGCATTTCTATAGCTTTTCTATGTGTGTGTGCAACTGAACACCTGTGTCAGAAAAGGATGCACCCTAAAGTAACTCTGTCTGAATACTTTTGGACAGATTTGGCAGTTAGCATTCTCTTCAAAGTGCGTAGAGCTGTTCAGCAATGTTTTGTTACCGGCTGTCCGAGAGTTTGGTGGACTCTCAGTGGAACCATGTGTTATGCTGCATGTATGTTGATACCATCGTCTGACTGGGGGAGTCCTTGCAAGTGGGTGGGATTTAGCCATGACAACATGTAGCAATTCAGTATCATATGTTTAATCTTTTAAATATAATAATACATACACTAGATTTATTTATATATATGACCCTGTGTCCTGAAAAAAGTGTGTGTGAGTGAGACTAAGGTAGCATTGTAAGCTTGGGTGTATCAGTCGTGTATGAGTCAATGGTATGAGAGTCCAGTGCTGGCAGTACTAAGTGGCAGCAGCAGGGGCAGCAGGATGTCCCCTTGGGTTAGAGCACAGGGGACAAGCTGCAGCAGTGCACTGTAGTGAAACAGGACACTGCCGCAGAGAGGGAGAACAGGGACACAGACAGGCGCTGGACAGGCTGGGTGCAGGCTGGCCTGAGTGTGTGTGTGTGTGTGTGTGTGTGTGTGTGTGTGTGGAGAGAGGGAATCCAGGGGCAGGGCAGGGGGCCGCTTATTTGTAGCGCACTCCCAAGTGAGTTTCCTGTCTCTGGGAGGTGAGAGCTGGGAGCATATGAAGCTTTAAGACAGCCCATCTGTTAGTCTCCGGCCCTTGGAAGACTGTCAAGTGGGTCTAAAAATAAGCCGCACTAAAGTGCACCAGGCGGCGAAGGTGATTTTTCATTTTGTGTTAAAAACGGAGCAGAGAGGGACAGGCCCGCGTCCTGAGAGCAAAAGCTACACACACATTGCCCCCCCTCTCTGTCTCTCTCCTGCCAGCCTCAGTGTTTCCTCTTCCTGTTTGTGTCCAGTCTCCAGACCCAGGCCTATAGAGAGACTGGCAGAGAGTGCTGCTCACATGTCTGGCTTTTTAGTTTCTGTCCTGTGTGACCACTGTGTGGCATATAGTGTGCATGATATGCAGTATTCAGTACTGAGTGGAATCAAATGTAACATGAGTATTTACCAAATGTATTGTAATAAAAGAAAAACCTGACGAATGTTTTGAGCTGTTTTATGTAAAATTACACCAAAGGAAAACTTACACATTAGGCATAGTTTTGTGAATGTTAACCAGACATAAATTAGATTTCCAGAGCAAAAAAAAAAAAAAAACTTAGTTCAAAGCATCTGGTAAGAAACTTACTAATTACCTGAGTTAACCCTGTATGTTTTTGACCGGTGCAATGTTTGTTGTCATTGTTGGACACATTTTGCTTCAACAGCAGCCTGTGATTGGTCATTTTGCATGTCATTCAAACAAATCAATATGAGGCTATCTATGAGAGCAGACACATCTTTCAGACAAATTGGTTTCATCTCACGTAGTATTGCCTCTCTACTAAACTACCTTGCATTTAACAGAAACAATGATTTCTGTACTTTCCTCCTGTCTATTAACTGCAGGTTTTACCATGGCTGTATCTGTATGTATAAGCGATTACTTCATGCCAAACTGACTAGTGGATTTGACTAGTTTATTAGAATGTGCAACCCCTAGTGTGTGTGTGTGTATGTGTGTGTGTGTGTGTGTGTGTACTTTAAGGTCAACTTGGTAAGATCAGTGAAATCAAATGACCAGAGTCTACTGACAGGAGATTATCACCTTCTCTTCAGTATGTGCTGTGTAGTCAGCACACTGCCAGCATTTGTCTCTCTGTCTGTTTCTCTCTCTCTCTCTTTCTCTTTTTCTGTTTTAACAGAGCTGGCCAACACATTACAGTCTCACCGACACCACACTGTCCCCAGGGGGCACCACAGAGCCGGGAGCCAGGGGCCCTGCGGCACATATACACACACACATGCACACACACACCCACACACACAAGAACCCTGATTGAAAGTGACATGACAGCAGCTCCAGTCCGGCTGCGTGTACATGCTCTGTGTGTGAAAAGAGGCAGTGTTGGGAAACGCAGATTTGATTTTTTTTCTTTATCTCTCCATTGCCCTCCCTCTCTCCCTCTCTCCCTCTCTCCCTCCTCCCCCTTAGCGGGTGCAGCAGTCTGGCGGTCTCTGCATTAGTAATGCGACTGGGCCATATTTCCCAGGAGTGCGCAGCTCCGCAGGATTTAGCCTCTCTTTTATAACCAGTTTAGGAAAACAATGACAGCGTAGATATTGACTGAGCTCCAAGGGGCTGTTCTGCCCACCACACACCCTCCCCCCCCATCCCAGTGCTGAGCTGAGGGGGGAGAAGGAGGCAGGCTGTTCTGCCTAGCACGTGGCCTCCCCCCTGCTGAAGCTCAGGAGTGGCCACACTGAGGACTTCTGGTGCGGATGCACGTCGTGAGGTTGTGTGTTGTGCAGCTGTGTGCAGCGGTGCAAGACTTGAGAAATGCTTATAAATGCGCAGACAGATAGCAGTATCTCAGGCATAGGGCTGGGCCTGGAGGAAGAAAACTATTGAAGTCTTAAAATCATTAGACTGTTCCTTCTTCTGCTGAAAGAAATTATTTTAAGCCTGTGGTTCCCAACCCGGTGTACCAAAAGTACCTAAATACTAAAACAATATTTCAGCAACATACTAAACAATACAGGGCGTGTTTACCTGCCCCCAGTTCCAACCAACAGATTCCTAACACCTTCTTCAACAAGCCAAACACTTTCCAAAGCCACAGTTCCCACCCCAGTTCCTGGTTAAAATGTTCTCCTCGTTCCACACTGTTCCAGAATAATTTCCTCCATTTACACTGGTGTAGGATTTTTCCCCAATTCGCGTTGTTCCAGAATGTTTTCTTCATTCACACAGTTCCAGAATATTCTCCTCCTTTCACGCTGCTCTGGAATGTTCTGGCCTCTGAATGATATTTTAGAATTCCTCCTCCGTCTGCATCATTCCAGAATGTTCTCCTCCATTCACATTGTTCTAGAATGTTGTTCTCCCTGTGAGTACAATTCTAGAATAGTGTTCTTTATCCACACCATGCCAGAGCATTCTCCTCCATTCATGCTGCTCTAGAACGTTCTCCCTATCTACACAGTTGGGAACTCTTCACGTTGTTCTAGAATGTTCTGCCAGAACGTTCTCCCCCATTCGCACTGCTGAATGTTGTGCTCCATTCACATTGTTCTAGAATGTTGTCATCCTTTAACACTGTTCCAGAATGTTCTCCTCCGTTCATTGTCTTCTGGAATGTCCTTTTCCATGCACATGGTTCTAGGATGCTCTTCCCCATTCAAGATGTTCTCGAATGGTCTCCTCCATTCACATTAGTTCATTTGGTCTATCGGTTCGGACAACCACCAGCATGAGAATGTACATGTTTGTTCCTCTACCTTTTAGAGCAGCGTACTACCCACCGCTTGAAAGGATTGTGTTTCAGTTGGTTAAAGTTGTTTATATACAGCACACTTAAACCCCCCTCTCTCTCTCTCTCCCTCTCTCTCTCTCTCTCAAAGAATATATCAATTACAGCTGCATAGCACTGATGTCATACTGCGAGTCATTATCAGATTCAGAGACACACACCATTCCAGCGATCGATCGCCTGCGGCTTGATCAATAGCGCTGCCCCTGACGACGCACTCAAATGAAGAGCGCAAACTGCGACGGGCCTGGAAAACGTGTGTGTTCCAACACACTGATTAACTAATTTAAACAAGTATAACCGGCGTGATTGCCTCCACATCAGCCGCAAGCCCGACAGAGATGATGTTGGACACGGGTGTGTGTGAGTGTGTGTGTGTGTGTTCCTTGCAGGCACCTGTGTGAAAGGGGCTACATTGCAGCAGAGCAGGAGTGGATGAAGTGTTATAGTATGTGTGATCAGGAGTAAGCAGTTCCAGTACACAGTGTGTTAGGGTGAATGTGCGCTGGTGCATAGTGTTAAGTGCACGCAGCATCCCAGGAGGCGTGTGTGTATGTGTGTTTGTGTGTGTCTGAGAGAGAGAGGGAGAGAGGGGGGCTGTTTGTTTGCTGGACTCTCCACCCCTACAGTCGCACCGTGCAGTTTCCGTCAGGCCACTGCAATAGCTGTGTAACCCTCCCTAGACACCAGGGAGCAGCACTGCCTCTCAGTCCCTCCTCCTGCAAATCAATAAAGCTCCTCACAACCCACTGCACCTGCGTGAGGAACACACAAACGCATACGCACACAAGCATGGAAGGGTGCCTCTGAATCTGATAATCGTTCGCAGCACATGCACACGCACTCACTCTTCCACAACCACATTTGAATACACTGACACAAATTCATGTGTGAAATGACAAAATGACAATACTTCATCGTTATCATGTTAATGACATCACAACAGACTTTTCTGAGCATATTGTGGATATCAGAACACTGCAGGTTTCATTATAAAGAGACTTAGGTCTGCAATCCATTTACAGACCTAAGTCTCTTTGTAATGAAACATGCAGTGTGAACTGTATTTAGTGAACTGTATTTACAGTACTCGTGTTTTTGATAGTGTTTTTTAATGCAGAATTACTGTTTTTTGCCTTTTAAATCTAAAATGCGTATATGAAAATTTCGTCATGTATTATGATGTCATATTTTTGCTAACTTGCCCACCTTTTATATATAAAATGAAAACAAGAACTCAAATGAACAGTAGTTTTGTAAGTACAAAGATATGACCAAAACATGCAAAACCATCCTTAAATGTTCCAGGATAGAAAACTGTTGTCAGTTCATTAAAGTATGTTTTCGGTGGCCACTGTCATATTATGACTTTCCTCAACACTCCTAAATGTTTTTGGATCAACATCATGTCTGCGTGATTTTGGTTGTTTTATAACATTTGTATGGCATGTATGTGGTATTTTTGTACTTAGAGTATGGATTCATTCAGTACTCACTACCTATAAGTGCACAATAGCCCTCTCATGGTTTTGTGTCATGATGTAAGAAGACATTTTAGCCTTCCTGTGTCCTGTGTGTCCTGTGATGAACTGGTGACTGGTTTCTCAACCTTTCGCCCTTTGACCGCAGGGACAGGCTCCAGTACCCCCACGACCCTGGTTAAGGATCAGCAGTTTAGATAATGGAGGGATGCATGGATGGATCTTGACAATGTGTAGCATTGTATTTGGACTTATTTTGATGATCAGAATCAGAATCAGAAAACTATTGATCCCAGAGGAAATTGCTTATGTTATGACTGCAAAGACACACAGAGATGAGAACAATATGAAATATAAAGTCTAAATAAATCCAATAAAAAAAAATCTGTAGAAAGATACTCAATATGAAATACACTATGATATGTACACAATCCTGGGTATAAATACTATAGATAAGTAAATTATAGTGAAGTGAATTACTAACGGTAGTTAGGAGTACGTATTTGTATCTAGTAGAGATCAGTAGTATATAGGTAATACTGACATAAGTAGTGATATTCACACGGTAAGACTTTTGCACATAATAAGATATTGCATAACAACCTCCATTAAATTATTATGAACTATTTCATAGCTGTATGTTGGAGCAACAGTTCGCAGCTAGATTCCACAGCCTGGGTCTTTAACTGCTCAGTCTAATTGCTGTCCAAACCTCCTGTTTTATTCCGTCATGCCTACATATAGAAAGTAAAAAGAATAGACTTAACTGTTTGTTCTAACCAGTTTAAGAACCTCATGTTGTAGTAATGCAAGAAGGACCCCTTAAATTATTGTTTCTTCTAGGAGAGAACCAATTGATTTTTATTGTTTGTGATCTGTGTATATAAAGCAAATGCCTGTTTAGTCACAGTGGACCACTGCTGATGCAGAGCTTGTTCTGAAGGAAAACTGCACTACAGGTTTGCTTTTTTAGTCTGAGACGCTGCAGCTCTGCAGCTCTGTGTTTTGGCTCCCCCTGCTCCTCAAAGCGTGAGTCCAGGCTAGAGTTAGAGGCAAGGCTGACCTCTGCTGGAGGGGGGCCGTAGTGCAGGCAGAGAGGAGCTGTGTTAAAAATTGGTTTGCTCTCATAATGGGGTCAGTGGCTCCCAGAGAGATGCGCCTCCTCACTGGAGAGCCCTCCTCCCGTGCCCGTCTCCTCTCCCTCCTGCACAGGAGGAGGAGCGCAAAGAAGACAAGAGGAGAAAGAGGAAAAGAAGGAACGAAAGATGGCTTCTCCGTTGGCTTCTCGGGTTGTGGTTTTAAAACCCAGTGGCTTGGCCCTCCTCTGGAGCCATGTGGCCCTTTTGCCAGCAGTCATTTGCAAAAAAAATAAAAAATATGCACACTCAGATAAGAGCCAAAGAATAAGTATTTATCAACGGAAAACCATGTTTAATCCTGCATGTTTTTTTCTCCCCTTTTCTGCTGTTTTTTTTCTCCTCATATTGGGGCATGAAAACACAGCCTATCTCTCTTGGAGAGATTAATCTTGGAAAGCAGCTTTGAGGGGAAGAGAGGGGGATGATTGCCCGCTCTTCTCTGGGAATTGGGTTTATGGTCCGGGGAGAAGCGCACGGGAAAAAGCAGCCGGAGAGAAATCTCCCCAACACAATGCCCACCAAGCTCCTGCATATCTGCTCTTATTACAGCTTAACCCTTCATGGTCACAGCGGCTGCCTTTCTTCAAAGAGCCGTCCGGTCATGCTGGTGGCAAATGTGAGCCATTTCAGTCGTCCTTCTTCCAGGCTATTGTTCCATGTAGTTCATTTTAGAATGTCTTGTCCATCTTTTTTCTGTTTTATAAGGTTTAGTGTAAGCTAACATCGTCACTGGTCTCAACTACAGTACGGGTAGTTCTTTTTTCCTCTCCTCAGTTTAACTTCCACTAGAGGTGCTTCGATTGTGATTATTAATTGATGTGTTGTGCTCAAGGGTCCATAGAATGTGGGCGTCGTAAGGTATTGAGACGTTGCTTTAAAATATTCATAAATAAGTATCAAAATGGATGCGTGACTCTTAGATCTGAATAAACAAATCATTGTGGGTTGAGAACCAGTGCAACGCAAATATTAGATAAATATAATATGACTGTTGTGTTTTTCCTGCCATTCTGAGCCAGATGAAGAAGAATGTTTGCATGTAGAGATACAGCGCTTGTGAATATGTTTCTAGGGGGAGGGTAAAGAAAGAAAGAAAAGAAAGAAAGGTATGAATGTGGCTACAGAGCAGGTACTCCCCTATGAAAGAGGGGGTGCTGGCCCTAAGATGGACAGACAGGGCTGGCGGGTGGCTGGAGAGAAAGATGGATGGAGGGAGGGGGGTGGAGGTGTGGGCACGTAGCTTATTATTTCTCTCCTCATGTGTTCTCCTGTCTTCCTGTGCAGAACCACACACTGAGCCAGCACGCGCAGTGAGAGCGGCCTCGGTGGGACGCCCCGTTCAGCCGGAACCCCGACCCACGCCCGGTGGGGGACGACCATTTCAACATCACAGCCAATCAAAGTGTCATTTGCTACTCACATGTAAAACTCTAACGATTCCGCCACCGGGCGCAGCTATTACGAACAGTGGGGAATGAATATTAATGGGATATGCTATTAAAAAAGAAAAGGAGAGGGGGAAAAAAGGAGAGAAAAAGGTATTCTACGTGCAGTATTTTTTATCGTCCCTGCTTCCCGTTTGTGCGTTCCTTTCTTTCTTTCTTTTTTTTTTGGAACAAAAGAAAAAATGGAAAGAAAAAAAAGAAACGTCCCTCTGTCTCTGATTTTAGTCTCTAGAAATGCTTCACTTACCTTGTCCTCTGTTGCTTCTTGTATAAAAAAAAACTTCATAGGTGCCCTTTTTTCCTTTAATGCATTTCTTTATCCCCCTCTTGGTTTTTGTACCTTTTATTTCTTGCAGTAAATAGGTACTTGTGCCGTGTTGTGAATGCTTGCCAGTCGTAATATCTTTTTTTCCTTTCTATTATTATTGTTATATATTTTCTTTTTTCTAATTACAGTAAAAAAAAGACAAAAAACATATAAATCGACAAAAACGTAATGGTTTTGATGGGATTTTGCAGTTCATGGGCCTTATGGTTGTTGTAAAAATGAATATCATCGATTTCAGTTCAACTGGATGATGTCTGCTTTTTAAATGTGAATTAACCAGATTGCAATAAAACTAGTACAGTTGAAAATAAACAAATAAATGAATCATGAATAAAGGGAATATTTGCGTCTGTTGCATTTTTCTCCTACCACACACTGGAGTCAGCGGTGCAGCCCTGAAGTCTCAGGGTCTATTCTGTTCTCCTCTAAGCTCTCGCTCTCTCCTCCTCTATCCTCTTTGCACACACACTTGCTACAGTGATGAAGGCCAATTCTGCATAGTCTACAAAGACACACACACACACAAAATAGTTATAGCACTATGGAAAGGCTGCTGTCAGCAGGGTTGAACGTCTGAGGTTGTCTACACTGAGACTATAACATACTGTTACTGTTGGAATAAAATCTTTGTTTTTTTATTTTCTTACATAATTGAATGTGTTATGAATTGAAATGTGTGAACATGTCATTAATGGACCAACAGGAATGGTCAACAATGATAAAATCATTACATTAAAGGGCCCATATCCTACATTTGTCTTGTATTTTATTGCGTGCTGAGGTCCACTTATGATGATTGTGTGCGTTTGTATACCAAAAACAGTCATAAATCATTTGTATAGACCATTTTCCAATTATCCATTACTACTATTAAACAAGCGTTTTTATTGTACCTTTAACACTGACATATGTAAATGACTTTGTTTCTGATTGGCTGTCTTGTTTTGTGCCTCATTCAAAAAGCTCTGGGCCGAATAGGTCGATAGATGTCAATATGTTTCAGTGTTTTAACAATACTACCTCAAAATCTTTTATGCCCTTAAAAATATATTAAAGTTAAGTAATGTTTGTTCCTCCTGAAAAATTACTATTCTGGAGATACAAGGTTTTGTTCCATCAGCAATAACATAACATTTTCTATAGTGAACAAACAGCACCACCATCGCTAATCAGTGTAGTGTATGAACTGATTAATATAACTATGAGCGTGGGTGTCGAAGTATAAATCAGTTAATAAATGCTTTATTACCATTTAAAGAGCATTAAGTAATCTACAAGATAACCAAGCTTATATAGAGAAAAGATGTTCAGAAATGTATGTTCAATGTATGTTTATCTTCTTAGCAAAACTCTCTTTTTGTCAATCAGACAATAGACAAGCACAACGCCAAATGATTATCATTTAATCTTCTACACTTTTATGTGGGCCAGCATATAAGAAATATTTTATGGTGCACAAAAACGAATGATCTATAGTTGACAAACACTCAATATATAGGAAATAAACTGCATGTTCAGTGTATTAACAACATTTTTAAGGACCTCATACTTCTCAGAATTAAGTCTAAGAACATTTTCTGCTGAAAGAGCTGCACAGTTTGAAAGTAAATTTAATGTAATGCAGCTGATCTACTTTGGAGGGGGAAATGTCTATTTAAAGCTGCGGTTCCTTTTTGCCATTGCGCAGAGTTTCTGCTTTAATTGCATCCATGTGTTTAAGCAGCTGGTTCAGCCACTGAGCCTCATAACTTCTGCTGGACAGAAGGTCGGTACCATTCCCAGAAATCAGCCATCGGAACGCATCGATACACCACGGCACCCAGGGGGCAAGTGAACTGGAGCGCTCGGGAGTGGGCTTCGAGTTCACCATATGATTTACTTTAACTATAGAAAACAGACAGAGAGTCTACACACTGAAAACACTGCAAAGTTCATGTAGGCTTAGTCTGTTTATCTTCATATCATCTCTAACAGGCTGTGTGTTGTTGTATTTGTGGTTTCTGCAGGATACAATTATGACTAAAATATGAAATTCAGCAAACACAGACTGAGCAAACAAGTTTGAACTCTTTTTTAAGCCACTTTGTGTAAAGTTTATTTAATGCCATTAAAACAAAATTGGAAGCAAATGTTTGGGCACTATTGGTCAAAAAACATGTTCTGTTGATCTTCTAAGTAAAAATAAGTACATCATCTATAGAGAAAACAGTTCTGAACAATTACTGTTTATTTGGTGAATTAAGCATACTGGGAAAAAAAAACAAAACATGCAAAAATTATGGCATGTTTTATGTGTTATGGTTTATTTTTTTCCAAGATGACTTTTGTGCACTACATTGTGCTCTAAAGTTGCAGAAAAATGATATTTTTAAGTTTGTTTCCCACAGAGGATATGACTACATATTTGTACATAGAAAACCAACAGAACATGTGATTTGACCAAAGGTGTGCACATTTATGCGTACAACTACATCTCATAACCACATTATAAGTACCTTATAAATTTATCTGGTTTTCTTTTGCGTTTGTTCTTTTTTTTTACAAAATCAGTAAATACCAGATGCCCTTTACAGTGTGTGAATGATATCAGTGATACGACCAATAGTGATGATCAAAAAAGTTATATTTTTTCCTTCTTATGACCAATAATTATTTTTTGAGGTTCAAGATGTTGCTCTGGCAGCGACAATATATTAAACAGTAGGGTGCAAAAGTCTTTTGCAGCAAAGTCGAGTCAAGAAACTAGTTTAAATTATTTGATCTATATAAGCAGTGTGTTTTTTGCTGATGAAAACACTATGTAACATTTAAATTCAAGTAAACAAAACTATGAAACATTTTTTTATTAATTTCCTAGAAGAAAACAGTTTTGGATTGGTTCCTGACTTATCAGTACTCTCCAGTCATTGAATAGATCTGTTAAATTCTATCAGCAGCTCTTGATTTCATTAAGTAAGGATTGATTAGATAAACCTGGTATTGGATTGTAACTGTGAACACTGTCCGAAAAAGGTCTGGAAATAGTTAAGCTAACACACACACACACACACACACACACACACTCGCACACACATATCAAATCACAATGTACTGTTTATTTATTTATTTATATAAATCATTTTCTCAAATGCTTTTTGCACAACACTGTATATTGTTCCAAACCTGTTGCACTCTTTTGTGATATTTCTTACTTCTTCTTCTTCTTTTTCTAATTTTTTTTATTGTTGTTATTATTATCATCATCATCATAATTTCAATGTCTACTGTTTTTCAGAACTAGCTACCTGCTATAGCTATTTATAAAATACAACATAGAACCATTTTAACGAGCACAACAATACATCTGACCTAGAAATCTTGTTTGTAACTAATATTCTGTGTAATCTTTTGAAGCTTGAGGCCTACATGGACTGAAACATTATATTGTGGAGAAGAGTGACACACAAAGGATTGAGTTCAAAAAGTTACGTCACTGTCCTGAACCCTTTTCACCTCTGTCACTGCAGTCTGGGGCCCTAACCACACCCCATGTGTAAATGTTTTAAAGTGTTTCATATTTGATCAAAGGTTAAAGTGATGATGTTAAAGTTTGGGTGAAACAGGTGTACTTGTTTTATTTGATTTTTTTTTTATTTGATTTCCCATTTCCCTATCATTGGTTTCTAGACTGTCCCTATGAAAGGTGTGGCTTCACCTCTTCCTCTTTTTCATTCTAGGTGCTCTGGTTGGCTTTTCTGAAAGGGTGGGCGAGAGGGCCGATGTTGTTCATGCTCCAGAGTGTGTGAGCTTCTAATTACATTTAGAAGATATGTGAAGATATGCCCCGTTTTACAAGAGTGGCTCAAAAACTGATGAAAAATGCACCGCACACGTCATGTTTATTAAAATCCCTGACTCAAGCTGTTCTATTATCACAGTTCTTTCTGAGGGTCGAGGTGTAAACGAGGGGAAACGCGTAGCCAAATAAACCCCGTGCTGTTCTTCTTCAGTCTGCAGCTTCAGACTCCGAGCCAAACTGTGATCACACGACAGCCAGACACGCAAGGGCTCCTCAACATCTTACACACACACAGTGAAAACGTCGTGGCTTGCGTTAAAAAAAAGTGAACTGTTTCGTGCAAAATCCAGGACATCAGAGTGTTACATGTATTAAGCGCAGGTGCGAGTCCAAAATTACTCAAGCTGCTTCTTGATAAAGCGGAGTGTTGTTTTTTCATCCCTCCAGGACGAGTCTGAAACTTTGACGTCGCTCCCTAAGGCTCAAAAGTCACCGGATCGACAACTTCTGCAAAAAATATTCTTTTAATTACTCTCCGGTGGGCGATTTTAGCACTCGATGCGAGGTATTTGGATGCTTGTGGGTTCTTTTTAAAATAAATAATACAAAAGCAGAGGAGAAGAGGTTAAAACTGACGAAGAGGAGTGCGTTTGCGTGGTGGTGCAGGTCGTGTTGTAGTTCCGGGTGTGGAGCTGGGTCCGCTGGGCTGGTCACCCTCAGTGAGGCTGGAGGGAGAGGAGTGGCCCTGTAACACACACACACGCACACACAGACCGCAATAACGCCCTTTCATGCACGTTATCTGAGGGGGCTGGGGAGAATGGCGGCCGCGTTGCTGTCGGAGTCTGAGATCAGGCAGCGCTCCATGGCCGAGGAGGACCCGAACGGGAACGAGCACGGAGCGGCCGCCCGCAGCAGCGCGCCCCGCTGGGGACCGCAGCACGCCGGGGCCCGCCAGCTGGCCAAACTCTACTCTCCGGGTAAGATGGGACTCTGGGGGGGAGAAACGGACCCACAACTACACCGGTGTGATCCTGTCACCTGTGTGTGTCATGCAGCATGTTGCTAAAAGCTACACAGCCGATCTGCACAGTGTAAGGCCAAAGAGGAGGAACGCTAGACTCTGGACAACAGGTTAGATCAGACTGCTGGACTCAAACTCTGAGCACGTCTGATACAGGGAACGGCAAGTGGAGTGGTGGTTAGGGAGTTGCCCCTGTCGTGAGCTCGAATCCCAGGACTGCCAGTGGCACCACTGAGGTACCCTTGAGGAACCCACCCACTGCTTCCCAGGTGCTGTGTTCCTGGTTGTCCACTGCTTCACTTGGTGAATGGGGTAAATGCAGAGAAAGAATTTCACACTGTTCACAATGTGCGCTGTGGTGTGTTCACGTGTGACTATAAGGGCCTCTTTACTTTAATACATGGGGCAGCTAGTGGCCTGGTAGTTAGGAAGTTGTCCCTGCAATCGGAAAGCTGGGGGTTTGAATCCTAGGACTGCCAGTGACACCACTGAAGTACCCTTGAGCAAGATGCTGTCCCCACACACTACTCACACTGTAGTCGCTAACTGCCCACTGCTTTACTTCACACTGTGTGCTGTGGTGTGGTGTGTTCACGTATGACAAATGGACACTTTACACTTGCATGTATAAGAGGTGGTAGACCAGGGGCCACCAGTCTTATCTTGTAATATTGTAATCTTTATAAATGTGTTGCAGGTGTTCACTAAAATTGAAACGTTCACCTGATCTGGTTGCTGGTCTGATTAGATGAGCTGAGCTTTTGCAGCCACTTTGGGGTAAGACTGGTGACTCTGATCTAGGTCTTAAAATGCAAAAAATTAGCTTGGATCGTGCATCATCCACCTTGCAGGTGTATAGAAAGACTGGGTCATCATTTGCAGTGTTTCTCTCAGCCAAGACATTGTCTATCAGACAATACATGCTGTGTTTGAAGTTTTTTTTTTTCTTAAATTTTGTAAGTGGAGCCTGAAGTTTACTGTTATAAAAATATGTTGTCCAAAAGGATTTGGGTGGCATGGGTTTCTGTAGCTTGTCAGCTGCATTAACTGTCCAGCTCCAGTGCAGTCAGCTGCCCTTTAGTTTAACCCTGAGCAGAGAGGTGTGGAGAGTGGTGCTAGTGGGCGGCTCACATATAAGCGTATAGATAACGTACAGGAACTCTACCTACAAAGACATTTCAGCACAGCTCTTGTTTCGTTTTGGTGCAGCACTTGCCAGGCTCGTAAAATGACTCAGAAATGGTGTATGCCACATGCTTGCAAGAGACATAACTGTGTTCTGCAAGTTAAGTGTGCTCCGTTTTTGTTAACCCTGGACCACTGGCAGGTCACCTGACTCAGAGGGGTGGGGCAAAATAACTTAATGCATGTTTTTGGATTTGACTTTACTCCACTTTTGGCTTAATGGAAAGCTCTTTGCTCCGTCTCTGCATGCCATTGACTGAGGATCAGTGCTGATGCAAAAATATGCCCCCCCTCCAACTCAGGCTTGGCTTTTGGATTGAAAGAGGCTTTCGCATTCGGTGCCTGCTCTCTGCTGCGAGACCTGGGATCTGTCACTGTGGCCTTCGCCTCTATTAATAATGGATCTGTTTAATTCAAAATGCTATTAGGAGTGATAATGATCAGTTCATTTCGAGACTGTTTGTCCACGGCCTGGCGGTGCACCCAGTGCGTTAGGCTGGTGCCGCCACTGGCAGGCCTTGTTAATTACTTGGGGAGGATGCAAGTGGAGGGGAGTTTTGCGGGGTTGATAAGTTAATGTGGTAATGCATTTCCCTGTTTATGAGAGGGGATTGGGGATGGGATTTTTGGATGAGCTCAGCTGAGTTGCCCACCAGCTGTGAGGTGAATGTTTGAGAAGCTTATCTATGGAAATCTCAAGGAAAGTGTGGGGAGAGGAGTTGTCTGTCTGCTGTTAACATGCTATGCAAAATCTATTTCCCCTAGCCATGGCCAACTATTTCTCCCAACTTTAGTGTTAGTGGGGTTCATTGCAGATGTTTGAGTGTTGGTGCTTTGAGAATGAGGCTTTGAATCCTGTGCAGGCTGCATTTGATTTGAACCTTCCCTCACCTCTGACTTTTTCCTGTAAAGCACCAGGGTCCTGTGTGGCTTTAGCTTAAGGGAGTTGAACAGATACCATTTGGTTCCTGTAGAGCTCAGTACTTTACAGGGCTGCAATTTAGGCTACTTGATCAAACAGAGCTCTAGTCCATATGGAAGGTGGAGGAGTTGAGCAGCCTAAACCGCTGGACGTAATGTCAGTGCTTGTTTAAAGCAGGTGCTCCAGAGGCCCAGCCAGGCTGGTCTTAAAGGTGGTGAGTGCGAGTGAATGTGTGCGCGTTATGGAGAGCGGTATTGGCGTTTGAATGTGTTGAGGCTCAGGGGCGAGACGGGATTGATGAGGCTTTGGTCTGCACGATGGCGTCTCCGGCTCATTACTGCTACCGCAGGACAGTGGAACAGCTGGACGCCGCTCCCTGCCATATGTTTGCTTGTCATGCACCACTGACTGCTCTTTGCGCTTCTTTATCCCACTTTACAGATTCGCCTCGAAGTAAACAGGATTCCGCTGACTACTTTCTGCTATCCCGACCTCCCTCACACCAGCCGGCGTCAGCATGCTCTGGTCACTGGGCACCTAGTGTGTGTGTGCATGTGCATCTGTCTGTCTGTGTGTGTGCGAGTATGTGTGTGTGTGGGGGGGTTGGAGGGGAGGAGACGTCAATCTTCTGTTACACCAGAAGATTGAGTTTCCATACTCTGCTGGCACTCCTGACTGTGATCTTTCACATTTGCTCCTTGTTCATGTCAGTTTGACACCGCTGGTTTGTGAATTGCTCATGGGGGCTAGGGCAGTTTTTTCCCAGCCCTGGTCCCAACCCTACTCCTATCTCTAGCTCCCTTTTCACCTCAGGATTTCTCCAATAGTAGATAACCTAAGATTGAAGTCAAACCTGCCTAATGGAGGTCTAGGTAAAAGGACATTACAAAGTGGTTTAGGCTTTGTAAAATACTTCTTTGATTAGTTGGGTCAAGTGTGTTACTCTCTTTGCAAACAGGTTCTATATAGTGCTTTAAAAGCTTCTATGACTCATAACAATACCAAGACACTTTTTGGTGCTATATCCATTTTAAAAGTTCTTTAAAGACGTTCCCCATTCTACAAGAAAGCCATTTATTCAAATGGTTCTTTGAGTTGTCGTGGATCTATATACATTTGGGTGCTCCAGCCAAATGACGTGCAGTTATAATAAATCCTCTACACTGGACACACTTTTTACTGCACTTTTTACTGCACATTTTACTACACAATTACTGTTGATTTAAAAAGACTGTTTAATACATGTTAAACTCTGCAAGTAATAACTAACTAAAACTAGAAGAAAATTATATTTTTAAGTTTTCTTGTTCCTTGCAGAGGATGTGTTAACTTATTTTCACAATTAACAAAACAGTGTTAATTGGCCCAGAGATGATCACAGTTTTGTGTATTACTGTATGACCATAACCTTTTCTAAAGAACCCTTGAAGAACTCCTAATGTGGGGTGTAGAGCCAGAAAAACATAAGAGGTACTCCAGGACCAAGGTTGGGGATCGCTGGTCCTGAGCCAGAATGTACAGCCGTGCAATGAGCGTTTGGTGCTCGCAGACACACTGAGCCACTACTGCACGTGGAGCTGCCGCTTATCAGTTGTTTAAACACTGCAGTGTTTATTTATGGTGTCTATCTTCTGAGATAAGCCAACGAAATGTCAACACAGCGCACAAGGAAGCATGCCCCTCTGTGTGTCAATCTCAGCCCTCGTATCACAGCCCTCGGAAAAAGTCTATCCTTTTATTCTCACCTTTCCGTGTGACCTTTTTTATGAATAGGGTGTCACTCTGTCTTTCATTAAAGCTACAGGTGGCTGTAGGTGTGTGGTGCAGTTGCTCGGTACAGTAAGCGGCGTCTTGCTACCCAGTGACTTGGCTGACTTTGAACTTGTACGGTACAGATGGAGGACTTGTGCCAGACCTGCAGATGGAAATGTACTGAAGCAAATCAGGCTAAGTGGCCCCAAGCCAAGATCGCAGTGTCCACCCGTGACCTTATGCTCTTAAGTTCATCCCCCCCTATTGGTCTCTCAGATCCAGTCTGCTCTCACATGTTCTGAGATCAGTCCTGCCTTCATCCATTCAGCTGCAGACAATGGCTGTAGGTCCTGGAGCCTCCATAGGCAATGACCATACCCTGTTAAGTTACAAGTTTCAGTTTCACTGTATCGCCGCTCTTTGCGCGGTGAACAGGAAGAAGGCAGAAAAGAGGGAAAAGGTCAAGCTTTCATGCTGCCGTACTGAAGGGGATTTCTCCTTCTGTCAGAGTGTGAGAATAGTGTCAAGGGTGTGTTACAGCTCATGAGTCACGCAGTGCATGACACCAGGCACGTCAGCCTCATGGTGAGCAACTCCTTATCTGGCTGTATTTCAGAGAATAGTGAGGGAAACTGGTTTGTTTTAATCCTTTTTTTTTTTTTTTTTTACTTTTTAAAAATAATTGTTTTGGGTTTTTTTTACCTTTTATGCACTATTCAGAACTGTTTTTCAACCAAGTTCATGGAATTCCAAAAACAAACAACTTTCATAGAATACATTTTGTATATAAAAATGGTGCGTGTGTGTGTGTGTGTATATATATATATATATATATATATATGTGTGTATATATATGTATATATATATATATATACACATACATGTAAATATGTATATCCTATATAACCCCATGAAAGGGAAGGAAGTTCTTATCTTCAGAGCAGCTGTACCTCGCCCTTGGCCTGGTCTATGAACTGTGAGCACTCCTGGAGATGTGAGATGATGTCAGTGTCTGGCAGGTCCAGGATGCTCAGTGTTTTATAGATGAAGAGCTCGGGGAAGGCGTTCTCCACGCCGTACGCGACGTTCAGGATGTGTGTGACCTGAAACCATCAGAAGAGCCCTCAGGAGAACCTACAGACCCTCCTGCCCCACCATTCGTCAAAACAATGCTGTAATTAGTGGACAGTAATTAAAATGTGGTACCTTGTACTTCCTCAGGGTGCCGAAGTCATGGGCAGCGTCCTGAGAGCCTGTAACGTGAGTTTCAGATGATTAGGCGTAATTAAGCATTAATAAAGCATTAATAAGTCATTAATATCGTCTCGTTAAACTGAGTAAACGGAATAACAAGGTTTTGAATGAAATGTTTGTTGTTTATCCAACTAGAAACAAACAAACAAACAGCAGATGTGTCGTTATGGCACTCACCGAGCAGCAGAAAGGGTCGGACGAAGCCCACCTGCAGGTCCCAGGTGTTGTCCTGGACGTACCCGCAGGGCGTCTCGGGCTGCACCGTGTCCTCCACCACATGCACCGTAGACCCCTTCCACGTCTCGATGATACGGCGGCCGCTCAGAGTCGTCACCCTGGTGCATTGTTTCCTCAGGTTGGTTCTGGAGAACGATTTGATTTCTTGTGCGAGCGACTGCATCACCTGCGCGGAGAGGCTCCTGACCCGAGCAGAATAACCGTCCACACAGGCCTCCTCGCCCTTAACTACCGGCCCCCCCACTCCCTCGCCACGCTCCCCTGCCCATCCACAGTCTCCTGAAACCCGAGAACGACCATCCTTACCTGGACATGATCACCTGAGGGCTCTGGAGCAGCACCGCCCCCTAGAGGATGGAACTGGAACTGCACGAAACATTCTTGGAATTCTTAAAGTTAAACATCATGGAAAAGCAATTTATCTGTTTTTATTTTTTATAAAAACTACATTTGCACTACCAGTCAAAAGTTTTTGTACACCACTTATCCAGTTATTTCATAAGGTGCAGATTTTTATTCTTGTTAAACACTAGAAAGTTGCTGAGTGAACAACAATGAATGAAAATCTGTGAAATAAACCCAGTTTCCTTTCTAAGAGTAAAGAATCTGTAACAGTGCAGGTCTGACTCCTATTAACTGGTTGTGTGGTGATGCAGAGTCACTTAAAAAAGCACTTAATAGCTCCTTAAATATCAAACACTGGTCTGGTGATTCACATTATAATTATAATTACATTAGGTGACTTTTGGTAGGTCAATAGTGATGAATAATAAAAATAGGACATTTTCTGGCTGATAAAGGAACTCAAATGGTGAAAATACTATAAATTTATTTGTTAGTTAAGAATACTGAGTGTATTTTTAGTAAATATTAAGTGAGAGGCATGCAAAAAATTTAGAAAATCTCGTTCTGTCTTCTGATTGACTTAAGTCTGTATTCTGACTGATCAGGTTCAGTCTTTCACAGGATTGAGTGAATTTTGAGTGAATATTAAGTGAGCAACATGGAAATGTAGAAAATGACAGAAAACAACAGAACAATAAGTGATCGGAGAGGGTGGGGACAGCAAATCGGCACGTCGGAGGCATTTGGAGAGGATCGGAGGTGTTCGGGACCGGTCTTCTGGTCAATCAGGACCAATCTTCTGATTGATCGGGGCCGGTCCTCCGATCTGTAGACGATGGTTTTCTGATCTGATTTGACTAATTGGGACCAGTGTTCTGACTGATCGGAGCCGGTCTTCTGATTGATCAGGGCCGGTCTTCTGATTGTTTTTTCACACTATTGAGTATATTATTAGTAAATATTCCGTGTAAAACATGGAAATGTAGAAAAATTCAGAAAATAACAGTTCGTTAAAAATCGGAAGCGATTAGAGAGTGTGGGAGGGAAAGCAAATCGGTACGTCGGAGGCCTTCGTTAAAGATCGGAGCCGTTCGGAGAGGATCGGAGGCGTTCGGAAAAGATCGGCGGAGTTCGTGAGTGAGCCTCCTCCCTGCGGAGCTGCTGCTGGACGGACGGGCGACACCTAGACCGAGCGGAGCATGGACCCGGCCGAACACTAAAACACGGAGAACACTCCCGGCCCGGCTCCACACACACTACAGACCCGCTACAACACTACAGGGGAGAGGAGGCTCTGTCCCAGCTCGACTCGGCTCGGTTCGGTTCGGGAGCCTGGGTGTTCACCATGTCGCGGGCAGCGCTGCAGCCCAGCCAGCAGAAACTGGCCGAGAAACTCACCATCCTCAATGACCGGGGGGTCGGCATGCTCACCCGCATCTACAACATCAAAAAGGTGAGGAGAGACCACCAGAGCCGAGAAATATCCCCAAAAAACAACAAACAAACACACCCAGCGCTGATGCTAACGCTAGCCTGCTAGCGCTCCCAGGAACGAGGAAAACACGAATTTAACTCTCTCACTCGGTCCAGACTGAGATACTGGCTCTGTTTTAAACTCATTTCTCAACTAGTGCCCATCTAATCAAGAGTCTAACTTTTTTTTAAAAATCACCCTTATCCGGCGCTGTCTGCTAGCTGCTAGTCGGCTAATGCTAACGCTAGCCGAGATGTGATTTCTTTAATCACTGAAAATTAATTTATTCAGCTCGTTTGTCTTTATTTTCTTATTCCGGGCTCTAATTCTGAATATTAGGAACGCGATAGTGTCCGTGCACTCCTCAGATGTGTGTGTTCTGCTCGGTTTGGCTAGTTCGGCTCAGACGGGCTGTTTGTTTATTTGTGTATTTGTTTGTAAGTAACAGGATTCCGCTGCGCTGGTTTTGCTGGTGACTCGGTTAAGAGGCTGTAACTGCTCGTTTCCACTAACAAGGCCCATGTAGGGAGGATTTGTGGCGAGGATGAGGTTTGAATTTCCCGTTCCACCTTAAATTTTGCGTCTCCCAGTGTCACTGATGCCCTGTTTAAGGTGGAACGGAGAAGTAGAGTAAAAAATTAATTTGCAGGTCTGTTCTCCACGGGTTTTTAACCTTGTCTGGTGGACAGTGAGATGAAGGAGGGCTTTATTTCAGTGATCAGACCCTGAAATGTTCAGTTTAAAGCCCCCTCTTCACACACACACACCCCCACACACACACCCATCCTGTGATGCCGCTGTGTTGTAATTCTGACAGGTCAGGTGTGAATGCCGCCTGGTCTAAAGGCAGTTGATTATTGCTGATTCCAGATCAGTCCTCCTGCTGACTTTAGTTCAGTCTGATCCTGAGTTTTGTCCCACAGCAGTGGAGGGTTTTTGGCTGGAGGTACAGGCCTGACCTGCTCTGGCACTGGTTCATTTTGGGAGTTTGGAATGTGGATCGCTTTCAGATCTATCAGGGGTGAGCTTCTGACTCATAGGGGTCTTCTGATCTGGTTGGACTGATGGGGGCTGGCCTTTTGATGGATCGGGGCTGGTCTTCTGATCAGTTGGCGCCAGTCCTCTGATTGATTGGGGCAACAGTCCTTTATTCTATCGAGGACGGTCTTCTGATCTAATTTGATCGATCAGGGAAGACCTTCTGATTGATTGGGGACGGTCCTTTGATCTGATTTGATTAATCAGGGATGGTCCTCTGATGTGATTTGATTGATTAGGGACAGCCTTCTGATTGATCGGGGATGGTCCTCTGATCTGATTTGATTGATCGGGGATGGTCCTATGATCAGATTTGATCGATTGGGGACAGTCCTCTGATGAGATTTGATTGATCGGGGATGATCCTGTGATCAGATTTGATTGATCGGGGATGGTCCTCTGATCAGATCTGATTGATCGGGGATGGTCCTCTGATCTGATTTGATTGATCAGAGATGATCCTCTTCTCAGATTTGATTGATCGGGGACGGTTGTCTGATCTAATATGATTTAATTGATTGGGGACGGTCCTCTGATCTGATCTGATCGATTGGGGATGTTGCTCTGATCAGATTTGATTGATTGGGGATGGTTCTCTGACCTGATCTGATTTAATTGATTGGGGACGGTCCTCTGATCTGATCTGATTGATTGTGGATGGTCTTCTGATCTGATTTTACCGATTGGGGATGGTCCTCTGATCTGATTGATCCGGGACGGTCCTCTTATCAGATTTGATTGATTGGGGACAGTGGTCTGATCTGATGTGATTTAACTGATTGGGGACGGTCCTCTGATCTGATTTTAATCATCCCCGATCAGTAAAATCAGATCAGAGGACCGTTCCCAGATCAGACCTGATTGATTGGGGACGGTGCTCTGATCTGATTTGATTGATCGGAGGTGGTCCTATGATTGATCGGTGACGGTCCTCTGATCTGATTTGATTGATCGGAGATGGTCCTCTGATGAAACCGTGAGTGTCCAGTGGAGGGGGCGGATCTTTCCACCCAGCTGAAGAAGATAAAGCAGTGTTTAGGCTCTGTCGGGGGTCTGTGGAGACGGCATTGCTTTGGGGGGGGGGGAGGGGGGGGGGGGGGGGGGGGGGGGGGGGGGGGGGGGGGGGGGGGGGGGGGGGGGGGGGGGGGG
>JBBPCZ010000019.1:14584381-14597756 GCA_037974445.1 Brycinus macrolepidotus | reverse complement strand
GTGTGTGTGTGTGTGTGTGTGTGTGTGTGTGTGTGTGTGTGTGTGTGTGTGTGTGTGTGTGTGTGTGTGTCTCTCTCCCAGGTTGAGTTGTCCACTGAGATCAGATGAAAGCATCAGGGCCTGTGACTGATCCATTTGTCCTGATCAGGGGAATTATACCTCCCTCCCTTTCTCTCCAAATCTCAGTCTCTCTGTCTTCCACTGTCTGCATGACCCACTTTCCCAACATTCAGCACATCTCCCCCCACCCCATCACACGCACACCCCCAAGTCCCATCTGAAGATAGGCCTACCAAGATCCGGCCAGGGGAAAGTGTATGTGTGTGCGCGCACTTGTGAGGCAGATTCTCTCTACTTTTTTACCCTTCATTCAGCACTATTTGTGTTAGCCCACATGTAGATGCCCTGGCATTGTGATTGAGGTGAAATATGGAGAGAATGGCTCAGTCATGGCATGTTGGCAGGCTTGGCCAGTCCTGCTGAAAGGCTGCTATTCTGGGCCTGTGAGGCGCTTTTTGTCTGCTTCTCCAGAGGAGGTGAGAGTGGCCCTTTCATTGGCCCGGCTGTGGCGAGAGCACAGGGCCCCGCACAACGCCACTCCGCCACCAGCGCTCTGTTACAGAGCCGGCTGAAGAATGGAGCTCTTTGTTGGTCCAGAACGGAGACATCGCGGGACACACATCTTGCCGCTGCACAAAGAACACCTCGCTGTTCACACTTTCTGACTTCTGCTGGTGTGTGACAGCTGATAAACTCACACCACGGGTCTATCAGCTGTCCCCCCACAGAGGACAGGGCTGTTACCGTGATCCACAAGTTTAAATATCAATTTCATTCATTTGCCCAACAGATGCTGATCCACTGGATGGTACATGGAAGACAGGTTGACTAGTTGCTCCAAATTTTACAACCAGGCCTTTAAGTATATGTAGAGCAGCACAATAAATTCTATTTTAATCATTACTATAGTATGACTTTTTGCTGTGAACACACCGTTAAGAGTTGCAATGACCGAATCAAATTACCTTAAACAGCTCCAGAGTGACATAATTAGAGATATTACCTTATGGCTAAATCCGGCCAATTATATTTCTGCATCCACCTCTCATGAACTATCTACTAGCCTGTAACAATAGTAGTAATGTTAAGAATATATACTCTTTTTTTTTTTTTTTTTTTTGCTTGTAATTTTGGATTTGTTTTTTACTATAAAAGTTCTTAGTCTCAAAGACATCTCAGAAAACAAACCAGGAGATACATTTGTTTAAAACCAAGAGAGACCTTCCAGTAATCTCTCTCTGTTTCTCTGTCTCTGACTCACTCTCACTCAGTACGCTGGCTTTTCTGGCTCGACCAGAAAGTAAAAGGACTAAGTGTTATGACCAAGTACGATATGATACACTTTATTACACGGTGCACTACACTCTCACTGATAGATAAAATGTCATAAGAAAGCAGTCTGCTATTTATTAAGGTAAGTTTAAAAAGTGAGATTTAAAAAGTCAGCTGTGTGAATATTTCATGATTGACTGATAGTTTTAAAAAACATAAGCTTTCATGTTTTTCTGTCATGAGAGTGACAATGTGCAAAAATCTGAAAACGCACAAATTGTTGGGGCAATGATATCTGCATTTTCACCTGTGCCTGCAAAAGAGAGAGATTTTTCTGGTGTGGAGACGTGATGATGCACATCCACTGTAAACGCAGCAGAGCAGGGTGATGGAGGAGGCCGCGTTTGGGTCTGCTATAGGCGCCTGCAGAAGTTAAACGGGTGAGAGGGAGAGAAAGAGAGCAGGAGCGCCATTAGCATTCACGGGGCGTTGTTTGGCACTTCAGCCGCCCCTCTGCGTCGAATCAGGCGTCGTTGATTAATTTCAGCCTATTAGCACCCCCCATCCCCCTCATTCCTCCCGCACCCCCCGCCCCTCCCAGGTTAATTCCCCATGCCAGCGAGCATGGAAGGGGGCGAGGGTGTGAGCGATTGGCGCGGGGGGCTGCTTGGGAGCGCGTTGTTGTCAGGACTGTATTAATGAGCGCGCGGTTCAGGTCCCGCGGACAGGGGGACGGTGCTGCGGCGGCGGCTGCTCTGCTGAGGCCTGGCCTAGTTTCTGCCCTCGCCGGGGAGCATGAGGATCCAACCACTGACGCTGATCACCTGACAGCAGCCCCACTGCTGCGCAGGCTCATGTGTTTGTTTGTGTATGTGTGTGTGTGTGTGTGGGAGACGGATGGCAAAAGTGAGTGTGGGTAAATGGCTTTTTCGTTTCAGTTCTCTGTCTCTAAATCTGCAAGTGCTGGAGAAGGTGTCATAAGCCCTATTCCAGATATGGATGGATCTGGAGATACTTTTAAGTTTCAGAATTTCTCCAGGCCTTCAAAGCACTGTTCAAGTTGACCTTATGTAAGGTAACGTAACAATACCTTTTAATGGTAACCCCAATAGTGGAGCACAACTTGACACAGATCCTTCATTATACCTGTGACGAAACTACGGCCTTTGACCTTGTAATGTGTTAATGTCAGTGTAATTTGCTTGTTTACTTACTATTACTGTCTCAAATAAGTCAGTGCTTTAATATAGGCTAATGGTTGAAATTGCATAAGTAGTGATATAAAGGGGTCTAATGAAGTTGTTACCCCAACCCCCAAACCCTCATCTGTTTGTCAATACTCTGTGACAGGGTGTTAACTTTCAGCACTTCCCCCTACGGCGATAACTGACACAGGACCAAACACAGACTATGATTTAAATTAACACTACAGAGAACACATTGAATCTCACACCAACGACTCCTTACTGTTGGAGCGGCTTCATTTCAATTTTCTGCCACAGAAATCCTCAGTCAGGATCAGCTGAAAGAAATGTAGGCTCAGGTGTCAACGGCCCAGGCAGTGTTCTGCAGGAACAGGTGTTTCAGGGGAATTGTGTTGGAGTGCATGTATCACACGTGCTGTAGGATCAGGTCTCGGGATATCCTAGTAAAGGTATGGAATATCCACTGGAACCGCTGCTGTGTAAGTTGATCGCAGAGGATGTGTGCGCATGTTGACAAGTTTCTGTGCGTGGTTAATAGCTCTAGCATGGCCCATTGTTCGGGTGCTTGGCACAAGTTGGACCGCTGGGGCACTATAAATAACTGTCATCAGTATCCTCTCAACCTCCTCAAGCTTCTCCGTCTTCTCAAGGCAGATCCTCTAATGGCATTAAATTTTCAGAAGAGCTGACTCCACTGTGCCACTCCAGGCCCCTTGCCTGCACAACCAGAGAGAGGAAGAGTGAGAGAAGGGAAGGACGGAGCAGGAGAAACCGAAATAGTTTCCTGTAGTTAACGACCGAATATGCAAACGAGCGAAAATGGAGATGGAGTGAGGGATGAAGGGAGAGAGATGAAGAGGTGGGGAGATGAAGATAGGATTGATGTCTGGTGTCCAGGGCTGCATGGAGTGAATAATGCAGTAGTGCTTTAATCATTCCCTCTCTCTTTCTCTCTCTCACTTTGGCCACTGGGTCACACTGATCGTGGTGGTCCGGGCTGGCCCTGCCCCAGCCCCCTTCCCGTGCCCTCACAGCTGACCTGTGTGTTTTTAGCTGTGTCAGACCTAAGACTAGCATCACTGGAGATCATGACCCCAGCCTCACTCTACAACTTGTCTTCATACGGCCGATTACTCCCGAGCACTCACCATAATGGGACACACACACACGCGCCCTGATAGTCACGTCTCTTGTCCGCTGACCCTGAAGACCTTTCAGAGTTCTGAGTGATGTTGTCTGCTGCTATCTCTGAACTCTGAATCTCTGAACTGCTGCTGACAGTGACCAAAGAATTGTTCTATTACTAATGAGAGGCCACGACCTATTATCTGTTCTGATATATGCAGTTGCTTCAACTTTAGAGTATCATATATTTTTGGGGAATAGGAAGTATAGCAGTGTCTCCTTTGATTTATATTTGTACTAGTCAAGTATGTTCTAATTATTTTAATGATTGAGTCAGTACACAAGTAAGTGAGTGAGTGAGTTCACAGTCAACATTAAAAAAGAACTAATCAATGACTTACTCTGTGTAGCCATTTAAAGAGGCAAAATGTTATAGTGAAAAAACCTGTCAGTGCAAAACCTTGTCTCCATTTTTGTCATTTTGAGTAGCAGGCCAGTAGAAATTGTTCAAAATGACCTACAAAAACATCATCTTGTTAACTTACATTGAAAGCTGGCAGGAATTTTTCCTTTTTTGAGTAGGAAAAAACCAAGTGTTTGAAGACACGACGTTCCAAAAGCAAGAAGCTTATTTTAGCTTATGAAATAATACCTCCTCCGTAAGCAGAATTAGAATTTTGACTGCAGTGTGGGCTACTTTGGTATTTATGAATTGTCTGTGTGTGTTTCTGTAGGGAAGCGGCTGCAGGAGTGGATCTGTGTAATCTTGTGCCTCTCTCTCTTCGCTGTCAACTTCTCCTTCCTCCTCATCAACTTCTCCACGGTGCACATCTACAGAATCATCTTTGGCATCGGTAAGTTGGTGTCAGTAGATTTACCCTGACTCCTGTGTGGCTGTGATTAAAGGGATACTGAAAAGCAATTAATATAAATAATATAACACATACACTGCTCCTTAGATTAAATGTCTGTTATTTGTCTTTATATAATGACTTTTTCTTGCATTTGGAGTTAAAGACAAGCCAAACAGTAGCTCAGCTTTGTAAGATAACAAGCAACTTCAGTTAATGCGTGCTTTTTCATTCTTTCTGCCTTTCTTTTGCAAGAGGTTTTTCTAATTTGAAAATGTTGAGATGAGAATGTAGTTACAGTACATTGTGGTAAATTCCAGCGTCTGTTAAAGTAACGGAAGCAGCCAATTTCACTTTTAACACTTTGCTTGTAATGTTGTTAAATTAGCACAAAAGAAGGCAACTGTGCATGTGGGAAACAGTGTGGTTTTTTTTTTCTGTAGCTTTGGAAAAGAAACTAAAAAGCCCCTCCTGAACCTCTGATAGCAGCTGTCCCCTTTAGGAACCTAAAGAGACTGTGCTGTGCAGAAAAAGTGCCATTGAAATCAGTTTGAGGCCTTTCATTGTTCACTGTATCAGTCACTTTACAGGTCTTTTTGTTACATTATCAACTGCCACAAATGTGTAATTACAGTTTTTGGTTTAGGTTTCTTACTTTCACTGTTACTAAAAATTAAAAGTACTGAAGATATTGCCTCTGGAATCACTTATATAGATTGTTTTCTCTCTTTTTCTGTCTCTCTCTCTCTCTCTCTCTCTCTCTCTCTCTCTTTCTCGCTCTATCTCTCTCTCTCTCTCTGTCTCGCTCTATCTCTCTCTCTCTCTCTCTCTGTCTCGCTCTATCTCTCTCTCTCTCTCTGTCTCGCTCTATCTCTCTCTCTCTCTCTCTATCTGTCTTTCTCTCTGTCAGTGACTGGTATAGTGATGGCTGACTTTGCCTCTGGAATGGTACATTGGGGAGCTGATACCTGGGGCTCTGTGGACATCCCTGTCATTGGGAAGGTGAGTGAATGGCAGGCCAAGGACTAACCTCAGATCAGTTTACTGGTGACTCTCTGAGAGGACGAGCCTCTGTCACTACTGATACTGACCACTGAGCAAGATAGGAAAGATTTCAATACTGAATCCTCAGCTGAATTGAGTAATGGAAGTAACTGTTAATTCAGTAGTGGGAGGCTTGATAGATATTGCTGACTTATTGGTTATTACCAATATGTAGCACATTACCATTACAGCAAGTGTTGGAGTACTTCGTAAAAAAAGTAATCCATTACATATTACTGATTACTTCTCTCAAACAGTGATAGAATTACTTCTTAAAAAAGAAATCACTTTAGTCACCTTTTATCACAGCAAACAAATCACTGAAAAAGCATGTTAGCCCTAAGAACGCAAGTGGCACACATCCATGCGTTCAGTGCAACAAATTTTAAATTGTCGTCATACAGCAAAAGAACTCGTTTTATGGCTCCACTGGTTTGTGTTGATGCCTAAGGTGTCAGATGTCATGCTAAGCTTTGTTTGGTGTTCCTGTGCCATGTAGAATCAAAGTTATTTCAATTTACAAAACATGTAATAATAATAACCACTACTGGGGGGTTAAAAATGCCATCACACGCAAATGCACATTAACAACAAAAATGCCCAAATTTCATTTATCATGGTGGTGGCCTAGTGGGTAGGATACTTGCCTCTGGACCAAGAGGTCATGGGTTCGAATCCTACCTTCATCATACCACCACTGGGTTCCTGAGTGAGACCCTTAACCCTCTTTGAACCTGGGAGGACTTTCAGGTTAGTTTCTGGGTGGGGGAAACCCACAGAGGGAGAGGGCCCCCAGAGAGTGAAAACGCAGAAAACACAGAGCGCACACCTGTTTTAGACGTTTTGAAATCGGATTTTACTTTTATGCTCTAAGGTCTAAGTGTTAGTATCCCTGCCTTTGCTCAAAACATAAATATTGCAATTTTGAAACCTAGAAACAACTGCCAAGAAGTCAAATCTTTGTTTTTGAATGAATTGGGTCTGGCCTGTATAGGCACGGTTAGGACTCTCTTCTTCACCATGGGGACATTTGTCATTCAAATTAGCATGGAGTGGTATGTAGATGCTTCAACAGATTGCTTGTGGAGCTTGAGAAAGAAGGTTGTTATGCACGTTTGCACTGGACACGTTCACAATCTAAATCACACAGTTAATTGTCGCAGGTAGAATGTGCAAATTACACACAAGGACAGGTGCTTCATTAGAGGAAAAGCAATTGCATTGCTGTAATGTGTTACTTTGTACCATGTTACTCCCAACGCTGATTACAGCTGATAATAAGACTATATTTTATGTAACCTTGATGAGGGAAGTCAGGGTTCTAAATAAGTGCCGAGCTGTTTGTAGAGTAGAGGTAGAGGAGAATAAAACCGGCTTACCATCTCATCCCTTTTTGAATAAAAATAGCCAAGCATTTCAGCAGTCATGTAATGACCATAAATTCCCTATGTTCATGTCTCACCTAAAGGACAGAGACTTTTTTTTTTAACTCATTTATCTGATGTGGTATTTTTGTTCTGCTAAATTTGGAATTTGACTTTCAGTTTATATACTCAGCTTTTACACTGGAGACTAACAGTACATTACTGCAAGGCTGATGTTGCCGACTGCACTGCAATGTGTCTGTTCAGTCAGCCTGTTCTTTACGTTACTCACACGTCTAATTGTGCAGCCAAATTTTAACCGTGACACAAGTGAGTTTTCTGCTGTGAAATGTGTTGTTTTTGTTATTGTGAAGCACTCAGAATGGATCCCATTTTTGACTGATGTACTTTAGCTGAGTGTTAAGATGTATTAATTTGTCAGAATTCTGATTCAGTGAATATCTTTGATATTTTTTTATATATATCAGGCATTTGAAACATATATTTTTGTTTTAGTGAAATTATATTGGCACTTGGTGTTTTGAGACTGAACGTGCTGTTTTGCAACAGAAATTAATCCATTTGCAAAACTTATCAAATAGGGCTGTCAATTTTGACTATTAGTAACTGAGTAAACTGACGATTATTTATTTTCAACAATTTATTATTATAACAGCAGACATTTTAGTTCATTCAGTTCATTTTTCATCAAGCGATCAATTTTAATTAAATAATGGTGATAGTAAGTTAATGGTAAATTAATGAACGGCCTTATGAGCCACTGACCCATGTAGACAACAAACATGTGACCGTGGCTTATATGTGGATGTGAGAAAATAAGATACCATAAACTGTTTATTTACCCTCAGAGATATCAGCTGTATCCTGATACTGCAGAATTTTAGGAAGTAACTTTTATAAATTAGAGGTCAGGACTACTCAGAAATGCATCCTAATGCATCATGTTGCCCGAATGTTTAGAGTCTATCAGCAGTGTCTTATTTACAGTGTGAGATTTGAAAACAGGCCAATTTTGTAGCCTATTTTCCATATGTGGACTGTATGGATGGGGGTTAATGAATGTGCCATTTGAAAGAATATTTACAGACGTTGTCTTCTGAATTCCAGAAAAGTTATGAAATGGGCCCTTTAGTATCTTGAGAGGAATCACAATCGCAATTTGTGTCAGTATAATCACAATATTGATATTTTGTTTGAATCTTGCGGCCCCAGTGTGACATCAGAGAAGTTTAGAAAAACAGAGCTCTGGTTGATTGTATCCGTTTTCTAAACCACTATGAACCAATCATTCATTTTTTGCAAACGTTATGAAGAAAATGTTGTCTAGCTTATGAATCCCATAACATTTTAAGATATTGATAGGACTTTCCAAAATCCATATTAATAATAATATAGGCAGATCTCATGGATCTTTATTAATAGTGCCATATTCTCACACTTGCACTCATCCTGCAGTCTCCCACACACACTGTGACCTCTTAGCATATTAGTGTGTTTGATTTTAACAAATGACCCTGTTTAATTTTCATATCAGCCTTTGCTTTATTGGTCTGTTGTGGTTTACCAAGCTCATGGCTGGATGAAGGAAAATGTCACATCCTCTCTGGGGGGTTTCCCAGTGCTGGTTTTCTTGAGCTCGTAACCCCCTCCTCCTTACCCCCACCCCCTTATGCTCTTCCTCAAGGGGGGCAGGAATACCCACGAGGCCCAAATTAATGCAGACCATAGTCGCCCTCTTCGTGCCCAATAGCTGAAAAGGTCACCCTATGCCTGTCCAATTAAAAAGCAGCTGGCCCTTGCTTTTTTTGCTGGACAGGTAGGAGTGATGAATTTAGGGGTGCTTTTGTGTTTTCGTGGACGTTAGGGCATTGCTAAATCCCTGTAGTACAGCTTACACGCCCCATTCTCCTATCAGAGTATCAGAGCGCTCACCTGTGTATTCATTCAGAGCAGAGGGTTACTGGGTGTGTTCTCAGACAAATTACGTGCCAAAAAGGGGGTTTTGGGATTGTGGCATAAAAGAACCCCTTTTGGTTTCCTAAAGAACCTTTCAGTTATTAAAAGTTCTTTCAAAGAGTTTTTTTCGAAAAAGCATTAATCCTTTAGGGAACATAAGTGGTTAATTGTTCTGAAATCACTCCAGTGAGCAATTTATTTTGAAGAGAGTACAGGACAGTGAACAGTGGTGTTCTTGCATTGTGGACAAAGAGGAGTCCATGTTGAGATTGCTTCTACATGGCCATGGCCCACCGCTGTCCTGCGATTCGGGGCGTGTGGACGAGCTGTCTGAGGACCCTGGCGAGAGGGGGCAGCGTGAACAGACTGTCCAGCTCCCCTGTTGCCCCGCACTCTCTGCTCTTTTTATCAGCCCTGTCTGTCTGTCTAAACGGCTCCTCTCACGGCTAGGAGGGGTGAGGGAGGAGGAGGAGGAGGAGGAGGAGGAGGAAGACTTCCTCTCCACAGCCACTGCCGATCCTTCTGCTGTCGAGGATAATTAGGATCCGCCACCTGGGAGTGATCGGACTTCAAAAAGAGCGAGGGAATTTACGGCCCCTTCAGAACGCAGCGCTCTAAGCCCCTTTAACCGGCAGATTAAAGGCAGCACTTAACGGCCGCCTATGAACGGCTTTCTGTCCGCGCGTTCAAATACCAAAAAAACACAGCGGCAACTTGAGGGAGAGTCACTAATGAGCGTGATTAAATGGGCACTTAAGAGTGAGGAGCGCTAGAGAGAGAGAGAGAGAGAGAGAGAGAGAGGGAGAGAGAGGGAGGGAGGCAGGAGGAATGAAAGGGATCAGGTTAAGGGCGGGGGAGGCCGCGCGCCCGTCAGCCGCCTGGTTGCCACGGCAATCCGGAGATGGCAGAGTCGTGATTAGGCGCGGCCGAGGCGGAGGCGAGGCGAGGCAGGGCGTTAAACGGTGCGGGATTAGCGGCGGAGAGCCTCCAGGTGGCCGGAGAGTCCTACACATGCGCGCCATGGGCCGTCTGCGGCTTAGCGCTCTTTTAATCTCGTGCGCGCGCGGGGCCGAGAGAGGAAGGTGGGGGTGGTTTTTTTTGCGGGGGGAGGGGGGCAAGCTGAACGGGAGGGAAGATAATTGTCGAAATATCAGTAGATAGTTTCCCGCGCTCCAGCAGAGTGCCACCACGCGCCCTCAGATATAGGTGTGATTGAGTTCGGCCCACAAACATGCGATAATGACATTTTCCCCCATCTCGCGCTCGCCTCCGAAACCGCTATGGTAATGCGCCTCCAAACGATTCCTGCTTTTTTGTGTGTGAGAAATAAATTACCTTCATTCTTGTGGGTTTTTATTTTATTTCTCTCTCTCTCTCTCTCTCTCTCTCTCTCTCTCTCTCTCTCTCCTCTTTTTCTCTTTGTGCTTATGCGATTCTTTCCCGCGCTCCCTTTCATTTTGCGACACCCGCGCGCTCGCAGGCGGGGCGCCCGTCTCAAAGCAGCGCTCCCGGGCGTGAGTGACAGGAGCCGCTGGGTTCAGCTTTTTCATGATGCGGGATCTGAGCGGCGGGGAAGTGCTGTTTTATGCCTTGTTATCTCTCCGCTCCATAACTTGTAGCTCACGCGGCCGCGCGCTTTTCCCCCTCGCTTTCATTAGAGCTCCGGTAACGCAGGCGCACCAGTTTAACTCTATCAGTCAAACATCAACCTGAAGACCCCCCCATCCCATCCCATCCCATCCCATCCCCCCGACCTTCAGGAGTAGACAGTAAACACAGGAGCTCTCCATTTTTCAGAGCTGTTATTAAAGCTAAAATTCCCCACATTCCCTTTATCGGTGCTCATAAACTCACTCTTGTTCTTGAGGTAGAATTCCATCAAAGCTCTCCACTTTAGTGTGGCACGACTCGAGTGTGAAAGACAGACTCCCACAAGGAGGTGCATCTGTTAGAACAGTTCTCCAAAGTTGTGTGTGATCAACAGATGTTTTAGCCATTTATTAATAAAGAGCCAGTCTGTTACATTGCTGTATTGTCTATTTATTGTATTGTCTCTGTCGTATTTTGCACTTTGTCCAGTGCTCCTGTGTGCCTTTTGTGCAATACAAGCAATATGTTACTCTGGAAGGTTTACATCCCATTCACTCTGTACTGTTACGTTCTTGTACTGTCTATTTATTCTATTGTTTCTGTCATAACTTGTTGAATGCTTCTATGAGGTGCTCCGTGGCCCATGGAGAAACATCTCATCACACTATGTACATGTACACAGCTGCTGATGACAAAGTAACCTTGAACCTTGAATGTGTCATGTGTTGTTATAGGTGCCGGTCTATAAATCCTCCCTTCCCTCCATTTATGTCTCTCTGCCTCTGTCTCTCCCTCCCTGATGCCCGTGCAGGCTTTCATCCGCCCCTTCCGAGAGCATCACATTGACCCGACGGCCATCACGCGGCACGACTTCATTGAGACCAATGGAGACAACTGCATGATCACCATCCTGCCTCTCGCCCACATGGCCTACAAGTTCATGTCCTACACACCAGGTACGAACACACAGACACTCAACTTTTACTGTTAGTGACTCAAAGTGACTTTTATTGTCCGGTGAATTCAGGGAAATATATAACCTACACTATTGTGGGTTTTTGTGGGTTACTTCCAGTAAAAGGGTAAATCAGCTGTTTGTTAGACACAGTAATCCTGTTTCCCCTTGTGTCCTGTACAAACTCTCAAGGGTCAAAAGTTGGTCAGTATATTCAGTTTCAACCTATTAAAGAAAAGCTGGGACAACAGTTTTGACACAGGGCCACTTCTATTATCTGAAAACTTCCAGGGCTGAAACACCGTGTGCGTGCGTGCGTGTGTGTTTGTGTGCGTGCGTGTGTGTGTGCGCGTGCGCGCACACAGTTCGTGTGTGCAGTTTGCTTACTTTTACTATTAGTTCTCTTTAGGAAGTAGCAGCAGATTGTAGTGTTTATTACTCTACGTCTTTTATGATTTCATTACAGTGCATAATAAAACTACTGTATTGTGTCTGGCGTTAGGCCAGGTTGTTTTATTTGCCACTATAAAATATCACTTAAGACTACTACTGGCCTCCTGACTGGTTTCTAGTTAATGCCAAAGCTTCAGTCTCAAGGCCTTGCTTTTATCTAAAATCATCAACTGAATAATTATTGATTTGAGTTATTCCATAAGAAGAGCCTACATCTGATGCAGTATACATAAGTAAGAAAATAAGTCTAAGAAAGTAAGGATTTTTTTTTTTTTTTTTTATTCAAGCTTAAATATATTCCATTAATTCTTTACTCATTAACACTGTTTTGAATTAAAAAAAAAATACATTAGTAGATTTTTGTTGCTTATATACTGTATGATGTGGACTTTTCTTGGAACGGCTACATTTTTTTGTAAGTAAAAAGGTATGTTTTTAATTCCTCATTTTGTTAAGACATCAGGCATTTTGACATAGGCAGTTCCATCACACTTATTACTCAGTCAAAGTAGGTTTAACAGCCTTTGCCATATATTCATTTGTCATTGTCCTGGAGATTTTCTTTCCATCCTGTCACATCAGCTTTTTTAGCCATAAAATGTCACATTAAATCATATTGGAAATGTCCACCCCATCACACAAGCTACACAAGAGTAAGGAGACTTTTTTCTTTTTTGCATATTTACAGAAAAGTCATTTACAGTATACAAACTGACATTAGAAGGTCTAACCCAGACTGCAGGTAGCAGCCAACTTTGCACGAAATATTCCACCCTGTCATGACTTCCTGGTGTTATTTGGCACAAAATGATAGTGCTTACTGAGGTGGGAAATCCTTTTTAAGGGCATAAAAGTGGGATTACTTGACAAAAAGTAAATAAATATTGGTGTAATGGTCTTATGTGATAAAAAAATACATATATTTTTAGGAAGTTGATGTATTTTTAAAGCAAATAAAAACATGCCAGTGATCACAGCGCGAAAGTCAATGAAACACCCTGAACAGGTCGCCAGTTCATCACAGGGCAGACACACATGCACACACACGATCACACCTAAGGGCAGTTTAGTATCTCCAGCTCCTGACCTGCTGGTCTTTGGACTGTGGAAGGAAAAGGTAGAAACCCATGTGGACACGGGGAGAACATTCATACTCCTCACAGAAAGGAGTCGAACCCGGGACCTTCTCACTGTGAGGCAACAGCACTACCCACTTCACCGCCATGCCACCGCATATAAAACAGAGAAAATAAAATGAAACAGAATTATGGCATAAATACAATTGCCTCAACACACATATGTACCTTAGAAGTGTTGCATCTTTTACTGAAAATGTCTATTACCGAGAAGTCATGGACAATTCAGAACTCCTGTAACTCCTACAAGTGCAAACAGACCTGCATTAACTCTGTGTGTGTGTGTGTGTGTGTGTGTGTGTGTGTGTGTGTGTGTGTGTGTGTGTGTGTGTGTGTGTGTGTG
>JBBPCZ010000019.1:14562958-14580551 GCA_037974445.1 Brycinus macrolepidotus | reverse complement strand
CACACACACACACACACCTAGCAAGAGCACTGTCTTCTTACAGACTGCAAGGAGAGCCATGACGGCTTGCTTGGGTTTGGTCTGTTCTAGAGTGGTGTGAATGATCAGCATGTTTGCTGTGCGAGGAGGTTAGTGTGTAAGCGACAGACCGGAAGTGTGTCCTGGAGTGGTGTCATGTTCAGTAAGAAATTTAAGGGGTGTATGAGGGTGAAAGCAAGCGTGTGTCTGTGAATGGATGTGGGTCAGAAAACGTTAATTTGAGCGTGCATGTGTTTATGGATTGTGCTTGCATGAGGAAAATGGCTTTCATGTCAAATCCCAGTGGGACTGGTAGTGTGATGTTCAGTTGTTTGTGTTAAATCAGATTGTATAAGGTTGTGTGTGTGTGTCTGTGTGTGTGTCTGTGTGTGTGTCTGTGTGTGTGTCTGTGTGTGTATGCATTACTCTGCCTCTGTACCCTTCCCTCCTGTTCATCTCCTGGGACCTGCTCTACCAGTAAGAGCTGATGTCCAGCATGTATGAGTAAAATGCTTCTACACGTACACGGTACAGATTTTTTCTTGTTGCCTTTTTTGTGTTACACATTACTTGACCTTGACTGAAAAGAAATATTAGGTTTTACCATGGCAATTTCTGGGCCAGATTTTAAATAATTGAAAGAAATGGAATGAAATGAGAGTGGACACGTTCTTTCACATAAATCACATATATTGAGAGTTTTATTTTGACTTTCTACTATATTATATAATGTTCTTATCTTTGTGTCTGTGCAGTCATTGCATAAGCAGTTTCCTCTGGGATCAATAAAATTTTCCGTTTATGATTAAAAAAAAATAATGATTACTCTACACTATTCCTGCAGACTGTAGGAACTTTGCTGGGTTTGTTTCTAGTGTAAGCTGTTACTTACCTAGTACCTTGTTATTATGCTTGGTAATTAGTTAGGCTGCCTTAAGCCCTTACCTTTTACCCCAGACATTTCGCCCAGTGCTATTAAGATCAGACTTTGGTTACTTGGCAGTTCCCACCAGAGAATGTGATCAGACACTACAGTAAGGCAGTTCAATGGTTCAGTAATCATTTGTGTTTAAAATGAATTTTTTCTGTCTGGTTAGGGTAACAAGTAGGCCAGCCTCGCTAGCGATGGGCATTGTTTCTTTGCAGTTCCGTCTCAATCTGTCCCGTAAAAATAAAATTCTGGCAATAAATGTTTTTAAAGACTTTCTACTTTAAAGCTTTTTTTTTTATTGTCTTTTTTTCCCTCTCTCTGTCTGGGAAGCTCTTCAGTTAACCCTTTCTTGTCTATTGCTAAGCTCCAGGGTGGTGCCCCACTAATATTTTTGCTCTTTCCTTTTCTTTTCCTATGAATCAGGTTGGCTTAACTACCCACTGGATCGGATAGGCTTCTGGAGGACGATGGAGTGGCTGGTAGAGAGAGTAACAGGCCAAAAGCCACGCAGCGATGACATGGCCTGGGCCAAGAAGACCGACTGAGGCCCAGAAAGAGACTACACCTCCCCCTTCTTCCCTTGCTCCTCTCCTCCTCAGCCGCTGAGCAGAGGGGGCTCGTCTTAGAGGGAGCAAAGCAAAATATGGGCCTTACCCCGACCCCTTATCCCTCCTTCCCTCCCTATTTTTGTCTCTCCGCCACCATAGTCCAGAATCCCTCCGCAGCTGAGGCCTTCATCACTCTCCAAAGTCTGCAACACACAAGTCATCCGTGTATCTCTCACTCCAGGCCCCCTCTTCCAAAGTTTTTCTTCCGCACTCCAAGACACAGACATAGAACAGAAGGCTGACTTCAAGGCATCAGGCTGAGAGCACAGCCCTAAAGATGAGGGTGATCATTAATTGCATCCGGAATAACTCTGTTCGCTGTCCATGGTCCTTCCATCAATGAGCGCTCTCCCAAACATACACTGTTGCGTCTCAAATCTGTCAGAAATGTAGAACCTCTGGAGGTTGGGCTCTCCAGAGGGTGGCAATGTTTTTTTTTTTGTTGTTGGTTTTTTTTTTTTGCCATTCAGTTTGGAGGCAGATTCTGTATAAGCACTTCCTTCAGCCAGACAAGAATAGGATTCTGCTTTTTGTTCAATGTTACTCTGTCTTGGGCTGATGAAGACGTCTTTTAAAGTGAAAGTTCAAACACAAGGGAAAGGGTTTTGTTGGCCGGCCGGCCAGCATGGTCCGTGCTTCGTTGAACCAACTGAATGTTTTCCCAGAATGTGCCCGGCTCAGCCTGCATTGGCCTTAAACACAAACCTGTTCTATTTCATGTTTTTTTTTTTTGTTTTTTTTCCCCCCCCCCAGATCAGCCTGTTGAAGGTTTTCTGGAGACGAGCATAGCTTGGCCTCTATATGGTCCATTCAATGTTTGTTGAATAGTAGCAGTCAAGATCATGTTTAGCTTTGCCTGGTAAAAAGCATCCTGATTCTTGCGAGCTTTCACTCTGTTTTGTTCTGTGGATTTAGAATAGCATTACCACAGCTGGGAGCCATTTCTGCAGCCATTTTTAAGTCAGCCCAATCAGCGAGACCTACTTGTGCAAATGCAGTGCATAGAAATCTGAAGAGTAACTATAACAGCAAAGCTCTTGAGATGGACCTTGATTCTGCATCCACAGTCACCCACGGTTTCTGTAGGGGGAAAGCGCAATGATTCAGAATGGTTTGTACTAGGCTAGCATTGGCCATCCTTCTTGTATTTAAAGTCTAACGGTTTAGATGAGGTCATGATAGGAAAAAGGTCAATTTAATTAACAGGAATTATGTATTGGTAGGCTTGCTTTGGGTAAACATTACAAATGCTTTTTTTTAACCAAACAATCATCACAGTTTATTTAATCAATGATATTTATTCAGATAAATTGAGATGAAGGCAACCAAACATCCCCTTATCCTTACTCTTGCCCTTACACACTCCATGCGCTCACGCATACACACACACACAGACCTACCTGACTGCCTGTGGAATTATGTTTAGAGTTTGTGTTAGATTGCAATGTGCAGGTAGACAGTGAGAGTAAAAATACAGCCATAGAACATCTGTTACAATACTGTTTGTCTCAACACTTGTTTTTCATACCTACAGCTGCACTAGTTTAGTTTGTTCTTTCTCTCTATGGCTTTATAATTTTTCTATTTTTTTATTAAACAATCAGCCTTGTATTTATTCTTATTGTCCATCTTGCAGCTAATGCTCGCTGCTAGTCTGCCTTAAATCAATGTTTTTATTAGCTATATGATTTAATAAAGATCCAGTAAGTTACCATTTTTATTTTCTTGTGGTTGATTCCGTTGTCCTTTCTGGCTTTAATACTGAGCTCTTTTTTTCCTTTCATTCAGTGCGTTTCTGTGTTAAAATGAGTCATGAATGGTTATGACTCATTTCTAATGAAGGCTAGTGAAGGAAATAACACAGGAAAGTATTCAAGAGTGGTGGCTGGGAATGAGTCATAGCCTTCTGTCATTCACTCGATAGTTATTCATTAGAACATTTCATATGAGTGTATTTTTGCTCACAAGTGTTCCACTTAATGTAAGTGGTGGTCAACTGCGCTGCCTTTTATTTCATGAGCTTAAAGGTTTATATATTTGATCAGTGAGAAGTGGCCTCTTGGCTCCACCCAGTGGTTGAATGTTGTACACACATCAAGTATAACCACATATTTAAACTCTAAACCAGGGATGCACAACTCCAGGCCTGCACGGCCAGTGTCCCTCACAGTCTGGTGATTTCCCTACTGAAACACATTTGGTTAAACTCCCCTGTTAACTGCCATGTTTAGTGGATTTGTCTGAGTAGGGGAACAAGTAAACTGTGCTGGACACCAGTCCTCCGGGACCAGAGATGTGCACCACTGGTCTGAACACACTGATGAGTTTCATAAGTCCCACAAATGAAATTAAAAAGTACACGTTTCTCCACAGCATGTTTTTTCTTTTCAAATTATTTATAGACAACTGATTAGTGCAAAGTCAGTCATAGAATATTGTGTCCATTTGAGAGGGCATGGGTGAACAGCTGGTGTATATGACACGCTGTCAACTTCCTGACACTCACTTGCAGCAGAGGAAAGCCCACTGTTGCCTCTTGCTGCACATAGAGCCCCTTAGAGAGCAACAGGGGTGTCCTGATTTTTTGGGGGACCAAGGTTATGGACCTAAAGAACTGAATAGGCTGTAAGGCAGGCCCCCAAGCTGGGCCCAGCTGGAGGATGTGGTCGCTGACTGAGAGGTCACACAAAGCCCCAGTTGAGAGAGAGTCAGACCTGTGGAATGACTGTGGTACGTGCTTTGGGTTTTCTTTGCTCATTTCTTGTTTTCTGTGCATTTTGAAGTAAAGCTTCAAGTTTGTCAAGGTGGTCCAGTAAAAAAAAAATCAGAAATTAATGCAGATGTGGACTGTAAGAACAAATTTTGACATCTGCATCCCCCGAGGTTGAATTAATTTAAATGTTTTTAATGTAGACGGGAGAAATTATTGAGTATTAAACTGAACCAGTTCTTATTTTCTCTGATTACTTGGTATTTTAACTGTAGGGGACAGAAAATATCCGAGGAACATTTTGAAGGCCACTTATGAAGTAATAGCAAAATACTGAGCACCTGGGCATTTATCAGTATGTTCTTAGCAATGTTTGGTCTTTACTGGACAATAGGGAACACCCTGTTCTTTTGAACTTGCTGTTCTTCCATCAGAATGATCTGCAATTGACACATATTTTAATGCAGATATTGTGGCAACAAAAAAAACAAGTTATCATAATGTTTAGTAAATTGGAGAACGACTTTTTCTGGAAAGTGTTTGTCTAACTTTGCAAACATTACTATGAAAGAATGCATTTGTGGACAGTTTATGGATGGGTTAATTCCTTAATATAGAGGATGCGTGATATACTGGTCTTGTGAGTGTGTTTCAGCCTGTCGGAGGCTGGAGTGCTGTTGAGGCTGCAGGTGGAAGCTCCTTTGCTACAAGACTGGCAAGGAGGAAGACACTTCATCCTCCTGCTGTAGCCTTCAGGCTGGCAATCCTCCCTCTCTCTGCAGAGACCAGAGAGAAAAGCACTGTACTAAAGTACAATCCTTCAAAAAGTAAATACACAAATAATGCAGTACATTCCCAAAAGTATCTAGATGCTTTTTCTAATGATTTTCTTGTTACTTTAAGGTGCACCCATTGCTGACCCAGGTGTGCAGCTGCATACACAGCTTGTATAATCTGCATATCCAAGAATTGCCAGTAGAATCGAGGGCTCTGGAGCAGCAGTACATCAGTCTAAGGTCACCATGCCAAGTGCCAAGCATCAGTAAGAGGGGTATAAAAACCGCAGTATCATCAGGCTGTGGAGCAGCAGAACTTGTGATGAGTTGGGGTGGTGTTTATGATCCAGAACCAATCATCTGTCTTCAGTACCTGGGCGCACTAATGAGCTTTTCAGTGATATGACACAACACGATTGTGGGCGCAATTAAGCCTTGTTAAAAGTGTTACATTTTGAAAAATACAGTTAAGAATGAGTAAATGTGAACTCAAACAACATTGAAATATATATTTTTTAAATTTATTTGTATTATTTATGGATTGTTGACAATTTTAAGAGAAGACAATGCAAATTATCCAAAAGTCTGAAAGATGACAATTATTGGAATCCTTGCATTTAGAACCTGTGCAACCTCCCCTTTCCAACGTAACAGAAGTGAATTTTCTCCTATGATGCTTGATGAGATTGGAAAACACAGAACAAGCAATCTGAGAACACTCTAAGACAGAATCTCTGCCGATCCTTTTGCTAGAAACTTGGGCATTATTTTTGTTTCACATTTTTCAATCCATATAAAGAATCTAGTTCAATCTTGTTAAGAGCTGCTCATATTAGACATGCTTTGTCCTTGCTGGATACAGAAAATTATTCATGCTTTTCTCACTTGGAGAAAAATCAAAGAGCTCTGACTCAGGTTCAGGTCCAAAATGCTGATGCTTTGCTTCTTAGAAAGTCAAGGCGGAAGGAGCCATTAGTCCAGTACTTATCTCTCTTTACTGGCTGTCAGTGAACTTTTAGAATTTATTGGTGCTTACCTGTCTCCCATACCTTATCTTATCTGTTAACCCCCTGTAAGTGCCAGGCCTTTAAGGTTCTTCAGTAAAGCATTGTTCTCTGCTCCAGGAACAAAACTAAAAAGAAGGGGTGACGGTGCAAATGCTGCTCATACCCCTTAATCTGGAAGTTTTCCCCTTGATTTCAGATTATCTGATTCCTTGGCTATGTCTAAAAGGCGGCTTCAAAAAAAACATTTTTATTCTTTAGTTCGACTTTTAATATATCTTGTACAGCACTGTTTTATTTGTAGCTTTTTCTAGCCTTGACTTTTTTTTTTTTTTTTTTACAAAATGTTTGTTTGGGTTTGAATGTAATTTTTGGGTGACTATTGAGTTCTGGTGTTCGTTTGCAATTAGCTTCACAGATGCTGTTCTAAACTTAAGAAGAGGATGTATATTTGATTCTGAACTATTCCTTTAACAGCTGAGGTGAGGTTATTTACTGTAGAAACTTTCTTCTTTTTAAGCCATTCATCTTAAGTATTTCTTCCCCAAAAGTTTCTATTTTTTCTCGGACCATACGACTCAGGTTCCAGTAGTATCTACGGAGCAGATGAAAGGCGTTCTTCTGGCATGCAAATAGCTTGTTGGCACAGAGATGGCATGTACTTGTATTTTTGGAGACACTCTTCTGCAAATCTCCAACTGTGACAGGTGGAGAAATTTTGGCCTCTCTAAGCATCATCCAAAATACCTGTTCTAGACAGGTTCACTACTGCTCTGTTCTTAACTGTTCCAACATAGATATGAGCATTTTCAGTAAACCACCCCTCTGTCTGATTAATGTCATTATGGGCAACATTTTGAGCCTCAGTAAAACAGGCTATGGCTAACCACTTAAGTTGGGAACATGTTTGTTTACATTTTGTTCATATGACTGAAAACTTTATTCTCAGACTATGTTTAGGGTTTTCATTTCAAATGAATGTTTTTTTTTTTTTTAAACATTTTATTTTTCTATTAGAAACATCAGTAAAAACAAAACACACATACTTACATACAGAACAAAATAAAATGAAATACAATGATCCTTGACAACATAATTGTATATGTAGAATAACACGTAAAGTGCAAATAATTATACATAACATTGAGTCATTCATGCATTTAGGTACATTTTAACAGATGTCCATCTCTGAGGAAAAGTGTCCATTTTAAACTGAAGGTGGGCTGTTATACTTTCCATCATATATACTTGTCTGAGTTTTTGAGTCCACGGAGTCAGGGTGGGTGAGTGTGGCATCAACCAATTAAGCGTAATTGTTTTCCGGGCAGTCATCAAAAGTGTATGCAGTATATATTTCTTATTTCCATTTATGTTCTCTGGTATTTCATCAAATAAAAAATACAGAGGAGTCAGGGGGAGCTTGATTTTCAAGATTTTTTCTATTTCGTTACCAATACAGCCTTATTTTGCGACAGTCCCAGAATATATGTGAATGATCCCCTATTTCTCCGCATCCTCTCCAGCACATTGCTGCTGAAGAGTCCTTACAGATTTTCGAGAGGATCAAGGGTGTTCTGAAATATTGCATTTTCATTTTCCACTCAAATTCTTTCCATACATTACTGTTAACTCCTTTATGGCATCCAGTACGTTTACGGCATTTAGCAGACGCTCTTATCCAGAGCGATGTACATCAGTGACAAGCCCTCTCCCACAATTACTATGTTTAATTCTAATTCCCACTCAATCTTAATCTGAGACATATTCTCTGGTTTGTCCAGCAGAAGTCTTTTATAGATGTGGGAGACATGACTCTTCGTGGGAGCACAACTTTTCGCAACCCTAATAAAATACTGCTCGGTATTCGTTGGGGTAGTCTGAATTATATCTTTATCCTCGTGTGTGGTAATAAAATGTCTCATTTGTAGGTACCTATAGAAGTCACTGGGCTGTAGGGCAAATTGTTGCTGAAGCTGGGAGAAAGACTGTAAAGTTTTTCCCTTAAATAGCTGATCGATTACAATAAGGCCTTCTCCTTCCATTTTATAAAGGTATTGTCACATGTAGATGGCAGGAACTCAGGATTGCCCATTATCGGCATAGCTCGTGACAGAACAGCCGTACCCCTTATCTCTATCTGCACAACTCCCCATATTTGAGGGTATGCCTCACCCAACAAATGAATGTTTTTTTACCCAAATGAATGTAACTATTTTCGACCAAAAACCAATATCAGCTAAAGATGAGAGAAACAAAAAAGAGGTTATTAGCAGTGTGTCTGTTACACCATGTTAGACTCTTGCCCTACAGTTTGGAATTGTGCCAGTCAGGCTTACCGCTTGCACAGTGATCTAATGAATCTCATGAGAATCTTAGGAATCTAAATGAATTATGAAACAGCACCTGTAATGCTGACATAAATAAAAGTTACAGTATTCTGTACTAATCAGAGACCCAGCGAATGTGGTGAACAGCAATGAACAAAGAATTCCGGGACTTGAAACAAAAATGGGCTTTTATTAAAATGCCACAGCCAAAAAAGGAGACTGAAGAAAACATGTACAAAAAGCGATTTACAAAGCAGAAAACAAAACAAAAAAAAAACATTTAAAAGACAACAGAAACACTGTCAAGTAACATCAAAAATACATTAATGTGTTCCTAAGTGGCACATTTGTCACTTCAGCCATCAGACTGACTGGGCCAGGGAAGCAGGTGTCGCAAAGGCCGTGGTGCTGGTCCTAGAAAACAAAAACAACAACAAAAAAAAGAAAACCTTAGGAATCATACCAAGGAAAAGTGGTTCATGTACAATGCAAATTCCAACAAATCCTGAACACAATCCTTTGTAATTAGACATTTTGAAGAACATTTAATCTCCAAGAGACTAGACCTGCTGGGTTTCCCATGTGAAGGCTCCTGAGTGCAGGTGGTGGTACTCTGGGACCACGTAGAGGTGGGGGACCACGAGGTCCATTCTGGGATGGTGGACCACGTGGCAGTGTAGGTCTATGTGATGGAGGGGGTCCACGATGAAGTGGAGGACCCCTAGATGGATGGAAATCACAGGGTCCATGGTCAGCAAGCCCGTGAATGACAGGTGGACCATTAGGTCCAGGTGGGCTTTGTCGGGAATACGGAGCGCGAGGAGCTGAAGCTTCTCTTGGACCAAGTGGACTACGGAGGCCTGGTGGCCCTCGTGGGGCTGGAGGACCTCTTGGACCAGGAGGACCTCTTGGACCAGGAGGACCTCTTGATGGTTGAGGATTAAAGGGAGATGGGGTACCATAAGAAGCAGGAGGACTGTGAAGGGCAGGATGGCCGTGAGGGGCTGGATGGCTATGCGGGGCAGAAGGGCCCTGAGGGGCGGGATTGAGGTGAGGGGCAGGAGGGCCGCGAGTGGCGGGATTGAGGTGAGGGCCTGGAGGGCCGTGAGGGACAGGACTGCTCTGAGGGGCAGATGGACTGTGAGGGGCCGGTGGCTTGTGTGGGCATCCCTGAAGAACATCCAGTGACAGAAGAGGAGGAGGCTTGGTGTTCTGATATGGGTCTATGGAATCAAAGAGATCAGGCTTCAAAAAACAAAGCACTTATCTGATCAGTTTCAACAAATCATTCAATGCTTTCAATGTGAAAAATGTTTTAACCAGTCTAGTCTATTAAACTTTTTGAACCACAAAATTAGTTTATGTCAAGGAACATTAAAACCAATTTCAAAGTAACATTTATTACATTTTTTAGTGTCGCTACATAAAAGAACTACTTCTATATCTAAGATAATTTCTATGAATTTATCTCAGTAGTCTTAATCTATTCTTCTCCTTGTTAACTGCTGTAATTGCAGCATACTTTATCGAGTTTTAAACAAATACCCAAAACACCAACCTGGTACACCCAAATTATGACCTTGAGGTGGCTCTCCCATGCCTGAAGCAGGGACTGAGTGATCACTAGCTGGCTGTCTGGAGGTGACTGGAGTAGGTACAAGTGGTGGAGGGTTCCCCAAACCTGCAGGTAGGTTGTTTGTCGTCTCAGAAGCCACTCTGCTATCCAGTTCACTGGGTGATACTGGAGTGGCACATAGGAAAACCAGTATATAGCAATCTTAGTAAGTTTTCTGAGGAACAAAAGTGCTGTTCTATAAGCCGCAAGACAACACAGAATTGTCATAAAAGAAAAAAGGAATTGTCCTTGTAACTGTTTAATATCAAATGGATTACCAAAATTCATTTGTACTAATTACTTATGAACCAGGGAGACAATGGACCGAAAAGTAGGAGGAGGAATCTACGAATCTATGAATCCACTGCCGCTAACGCATGCGGCACACACAAACGTGCACACAAAGCTTTAGGATTTAACTGCTGTAATGTCTGCTAGCTGCCCGGTACGCTGCATCATTCTGTTCGATACTACGTCATGCCTGCTCACCTCGCAAATGGTCTTGGCGGTTTTGAATGTATTGCGCTATAGAGCCCAACTCTTCTGGGTACAGGTGCAGGCCCGCTGTCACGAGAAAAAGCAAGTGGCGTATGGAGGAGGGCACAAAGTGGAGCTCCAGCTTGGTCCGCTCAATGTACTCGTCAGTCAGTTCAGCTGCCCGCGCTGCTGCCTCTGCAGTGTCATGCTTCCGCAGGCCACCGCTCAGACGCCCAAACTCCGCCATCACAAACTCCATGGCCTGGTCCTTGGGCATGTTGCGGTGAACTGTGTGAAAGCAACAGAGACTCAGCTAAGAGAGAAAGGAGGGATCACCTGTGGTATACAGTGAGGGCCACTGCATTTTAGAAAGCTTGAGAGCTCAGACCAGCAGAAAATCCCAGTGCTTGACATATTCTAGATATTCTCCAACAGGTTGTTTCCCATTTAAATGCAGGGGCAGCCTTACGTTTTATATTTTTTTGAAAGAGGTGTTTGATGAGATGTTTAAGGAGATGTACTTTTTTGTTTATTCATGTACACTTCATGAAACGGAACTTTTCTTAAATTAAATCGCAACCATATAATTAGAAGTAATGTCCAGATCTGATACAGATTTGCAGGCTAATTAATCCATGTAACCAGAAATATTTTTAATACTGAGCAGGGATTTAGATTTTTTTTGTGTTAAGTTCTGAGACGCAAGTCTTCAATATGTGGTGCTTAAATGGCCCTGATATTAGGGTAAGCAATGTAACAACTCAGTTTGAAAATATGCACTTACCAAATTTAAGCACCAGCCAGTGTGGGTGGCTATAAAAATCACTGCAATTTTAATTCCTATCTGTATTATTTTACATATTACAGTAAACCTTACCATTATAGTGGTGGACATCAATTTTACAGTGGAAATGAATTAAAATCTGAAGATTAATAACTGTGTTCTGTCATTTGTATTGAAAGAAGCAGACACACATATCTTTGGTGACATGTACAACATATTACTGGCCATTATATAATTCATCAATAAATGGAAAAACTTAGCTGACATCAGTCTGACATTGTAATTATAACATTATAGCATTCTGTGAAGACAGTAGTGGACATGACTCCCAACGTTACATTCACCTACACATGTAAATGTCTACCAAGTATAGTGAAATATCTTCAAAGAGTAATGCAAAACTTATTCATTCATCAATTACTGGTTATTGTTGTTAGGTGTGATGCTAAGTGGATTGCTTAAAACCTCTTACAAATCACAGCCTTAAGTGGCCGATTTCTTTTTTTTAATGAAAAAAGAAATTAAGCGTAAACACATTTTCAATAAAACTATTATTTATCACAGTTAAACAATTATTTCACCATGGGATGTAGTTTTTTTTTAAAGAATATGTTTTGTTGTTGCCAAGCAACTATGGGTCGCTAAAAAAGGACAAAACATCCAGAAGCACATCACTGCATACTGCCGACACTTCATTTGCAGTTTAACTTTTTTTATAATAATAAAAGTATACAATGTAGCAATGTTTAATGCAAAAGTTTTGCTTCATAACATGTCTTTGCCCACCAAATTACTACTGCAGTGAAAATACTAGCACCAAACTGTGTCACTTTTTCCACCCTGAGGCTGAATCTCAAATGGCTACTCCCTATTATGCACTGTGTAGAAATAAAACACTTCCATACAGGAAAAATGGTGCACAATTTGCTTGCAGAAACCAGAATTTCATAACTTACATAGTTCACTCTGGGTTTAGTGCTGTTTGAGGCAGATCTAACTAAAAACACATGTATAAAACTTGAATTGTGTGAGATATTGTGTAGGTACTTTGGTATCACAGCGCTTCTAAATAATCTAAATAATTTACCTCAAACACATCTTCTTTAAAAAGAGAGAAAGTTTGAACATGTATAAAAACACTTCAGTCATGTGGTACAAGTTTTCATTTTGGACAAGTAAAAATTAGAAATTAGTCATTTGTGTTTAATCACTTATGAGCATTCAGTGCAAGCAGTAATTATGTTGTATTTTTGTTAATTGTTGTTTTTTTTCTCAATACATTGATTAAACATTTATGCATCTGCACAATTACAAGTGATCTGAGGTGATCATTTTAAATGTGATGGGGACCACAATATGGAGGAAAACGTGAATGACCTTCTTAGCTGGCCCTATGAGAAGATTTAATATATACCAGAGAATTTAAATATACCTGTTGGCATATTTCCTAGAAATAAAATAAAGAAGTCATCACAAGGATGCCCACCACTGAACCAAATGTATTTTGATACGAATATATCCTGAGGTTAGGACTAGTTAAATTGCTTTTGCTTGGAGAATTGTGGCTGCGGGGACTTACTTTTGAGGGACTCTGAAAATATGATTACTGTGCACGAGGACAGAGTTACATTAGTCTGCTCGACGAGAATACATAAGGGGGAACCGTCAGAGCGAACATCTTGGAGGGCCCGGGTCAGGCCTGACTCCGCCTGCAGGAAAAGCATTTCCACCGAGAGGCCACGCTCCTGCAAACAGTGGCCTAACGATTTTGGGTAATCCCTTTGAAAGAAGAAGAAGAGAGCGGGTTATTGACCTCCATGTACCTGGGAGTTGGTTAAACATGTGGGCGGGAATAGGAGGCATCAGAGGAGGCACTATCGTGCTGCCTGATGAGGACAATATGGAAGGTTGTAGATGAAGTTAGCAACATACACTACTGGTCAAAGGTTTTAGAACACTTTTCCAACAATTATTCCAACAATTAATTAGTTTTTATTGAAATTCAAGCAGTTCAAGGTTAATGAATAGCTTGAAATGGTACAAAGGTAAGTGGTGAACCGCCAGAGGTTTTTAAAAAAAAAAAAAAAAAAAAAAGGAAAGGTTCTCCAAAAGTGGGTTTCAGAATTCTACAAAAAGGCCTTTTTCTGGGAACAAGAAATTGGTTAACAACTTAAAACTGTTCTGCAACAATGGAGGTTGATCAAGCCTTGAAAGTTGGTGCTGCTAATCCCTACAGGTGTCCCAACTTTTCCTGATTACTCACAACCCCCTTTGTCTGCATAAAAGTAGTGTTGGAACACACTGTGGTACCATACCCTCGTGAGCATTATTTTAACAGTACTGTACTGCAGAAAGTAGTGTGCTGCTATAAAAATGGCGAGAAAAAGGCAATTAACAATGGAATAGGGACAGACCATCATAACACTTAAATATGTAGATCTGTCCTACAGAGAAATTGCGAAGAAAGTCAAGGGGTCAGTGAGTCCAGTCTCCTTCACCATCAAAAGTCACTCAGAAACTGGGGAAAACTCTGACAGGAAGAGGTCTGGCAGACCCAAAGCCACAACAGCATCACAAGACAAGTTTCTTAGAGTCAACAGCTTGCGTGATAGGCGGCTCGCAGGACCACAGCTTCAAGCACAACTTAATAGTGGTCGCGGTGTGCAAGTCTCAGTTTCCACTGTAAGGAGAAGACTTCGAGTTGCAGGTTTGACAGGTTGAGTTGCAGCAACAAATCCATTGTTAAGACGTCAGAACAAGAAAAAGAGGCTTGCCTGGGCCCTGAAACACCGCCAATGTACTACTGTTATGGACTGGTGAATCAAAATTTGAGATCTTTGTTTCATCACGCAGGATTTTTGTACTTTATCAAGTAGGCGAAAAGATGGTTCCTCAGTGTGTGACATCAACTGTCAGACATGGAGGAGGAAGTGAGATGGCCTGGGGCTGTTTTGCTGGATCCAGGGTCAGTGACTTGTACAGAGTGAGAGGCACCCTGAACCAAAACGGCTACCACAGCATTCTGCAGCGCCATGCAGTACCCTCTGGTATGCACCTAGTTGGTCAGGGTTCATCCTACAGCAAGATAATGACCCAAAACATAAGTCCAAGCTATGCCAGAACTACCTCAGGAAAAAAGAAACAGATGGTAAGCTTGAAAACATGGAGAGGCCATCAGAGTCTCCAGACTTAAACTCCATTGAGCTGCTTTGGAGTTTGGAGAAGAGTGAAAGCAAAGCAATCTACAAGTGCCACACATTTATGGGAACTTCTGCAACAGTGTTGGGAAGAACTTTCTGCAGAATATTTAATTTCCATTGTAGAAAGAATGCCACGAGTGTGTTCAGCTGTTATATCTGCAAAAGGTGGCTACTTTGATGAGTTAAAAGTTAAGAATACATTTTGGTTTATACATGGATTCCATTATTTCTTTTTTAACTTCAATTGTTTATTTGTTCTATGCTTTCATTTCAGAGTACAATGAGACATTGAACTGCTTGAATTTCAATAAAAACCTGGAAAAATTGGGGTGTTCTAAAACTTTTGACCGGTAGTGTATAACTTGCAGGTGCTTGGGTGCAATCTCAAATTGAACTTATTATTATAGGTTTTTAATCAAATGTAGGGCAGAATAAATAACAGCATATTTCCTGTGATTTTACGCATATTACAACTAATTTTGTCATTATAGAAAACTACTGACCGGGAGTCACGGCAAGTTGAGCTTTCAGAAAATGGTTTATGATACATTTTACAAAAAACAAACCATAATGACAAAAAAAGATGAAATAACAAACAAAGCAACGATTTAACCCTTAGAAGTTGCAGTTATCACAGAAAATAACCAAAGAAAATGGCAATTTTAACATGAGTTAATTCATTTTCATTTTTAAATTGTAGCTCATTGATAAAAGAGGGTAAATTCGATTTCTGCAAAAGCGCAGACCCTAAACTTTAAAGTGACACCTCATGCTATTAAGCAGAAGAGCTGTTTTATTTTGGTTTGATTTTAACTAAATGTAGTGCATACACTTTTATTTTGTGGAAAGAAAAAAGAGCCTCGATATTTCTGACATGTTTTACCTTTCTCAACATCAAAGTAAAGAGAAAAGAGCTGAAAGTGCAGACTGGAGCCTTTCAATACAGAATGAAAAGGAAATTCATTACAAACCTGTAATGTAATTATGTTATTATACTTAAAGAGTTGATTAAAACTATACAAATAAATAGAAAGTGTCTGGTTCACTAACAAAACAACCAATATATTTATTAAAAACATTAGAACAATATAACCCCTGGACGACATCGTAAGTGAGCTCAAATAAAAGCCTGTGTAAGGGTGGATTCAGACAATCTGATATTTAGTCATGTCTTTGTTTATATAGGAATTGGGGTCAGACTATGTAAATGGTAAATAAGTAACTGTAAAAAAAAATTGGGTAATTGAGTTTTTCTGCTGTTGCTTCCTTTTCTTTCATTCTTGTTCGGTGGCTACCAGAGCAAATGTACACTCCAATATTCACACTGCTGAAAATGTACTGTTGTAATTGTCCATCAGACCAATTTGCACATCACATAAAATGACATTATACTACTAGGATATGTAATACCCCATGAGATTACCCACAATGACATAACTTACTACCCTGAAGCAATATTATCACCAGTTTATTTATTTATTATCAGTTGTAACACCACAGTCCTAACAAACACAAGTTTAATGAGTTATGTATGTAGTTATGTTTCATTATAAATAACGAGAGTGATGCTTATGACTTTGTTTATAGAATGATGACTGAAATTATATGTGGTTAGTTGAACTGGAAATGTTGTATTGGATTTTATTCATCGGTTAGGACATGAATTTTGAGTACAAACGAGTGTAGGCCATATATATTATTAAACGTAATACTTTACAACTTATGTGGCAAGTATCAACACTGTACACACAAGTTTAAATCACTGCACAGTTCACAGACTTGGACGAGGGGTTTTACAAATTTGGTGAATTTTATATCTTGTTTTAATCACAAAAAATTTGAGCTGGAAGCATTTTTTAGAGGGAGAATTTTTAGTCACGCTCACCCTTAAATGTTCATTTCTTTTACATGATTAGAATATTTTAATTTTCAAAAGGAATACAATGAAGAGATGAATCACTTTTTTTAATTGTGAAAATGATTTAAAATATGATTATTTCTTCCATGTGTTTAATTTTGTATGAATAGTGTAAAGATGTGAATTTGAATCTAAATAAATTGTGCGTTATATTTTTTTCATTTTGGAGGACAGAGAAATATGTATGAGTATAAACCATATTTAATGATTTTCTTTCTTCATTTTTAAAAGAAGGACCCACATTTATACCGCTGACACTCAGCACCACGAGAAGGCATCCATTCAGTAAAGCAGCGCACTCACACCCAAAGAATTGCCCTCAAAAATGAGCTCAGGATTGAGATATTTGAGATGTAAATACATTAAGTACATATTAATCTCTAAATTTTTTAATTTCTCGAGAATTCAATTTACTGGTGTCGTAAATACTCACAAATTCTGGTTATTCACAGACAGCACAACACAGTCAGCAGGCTGCTTGGCTCCATCTCCATGAAACTGTTCGTACAATCTCTGGTACAGAGCACTGTGCTTGCCCTCTCCAGCTGGTGAGATACAAATATATCTTAATTCTTAATTCAAACTCTTACAGCTAATTTGAGAACACCGGTGAGCCTGCATTTCAAGCATATGGATTATGAAATTATCAGTCAAGATCATTACCGCTGGGCTGATGAGCCGTGTGGGACCGAGGTGCTGAATGGTCATATGTTTCGTAGTTCATCTTGCCAGAGTAATCATCCTGCTGCTCCAAATTTTCATAGCTGTGAACAGAAAATCAGTTCAGCACCAGCAATTAAATACGGACTTCACTGGTATGTTTGGCCAAGTTTCACTGCCAGTGGAGTTTTTTCACTGAAAGTCTTTTATAATCCTGGACTAAATTGAATTTGAGTCTGGGAAACTGACTATAAAACTGACCAGTTACTGAAGCTAGAAGAGGAAAAAAGGGGAAAAAAAAGGTTAGTTTACAGTTTCTATCAGCTCACATAACACTGAACATCTGTAACCTACTTTTCTGATTCAGAATGTGCATCTTTTCTTTCCTCTCTGGCAGGATATGGATGTCTTCGGTAGGCTCGAAGAGGTTTCACTCCACTGTAAACAAGAAACACACTCAATTTTGGGTAAATATCCCATATAAAGTGGATATTTTTATATATATATATATATATATATATATTATATATATATATATAGTAAAAGTATTGGGACACCAATACAC
>JBBPCZ010000019.1:14534298-14559364 GCA_037974445.1 Brycinus macrolepidotus | reverse complement strand
TGTGGGAATTTGTGCCCATTCATTCTGTAGAGCATTTATGAGGTCAGGCACTGATTTTGGATGAGAAGGCCTGGCTCTCAATCTCCGTTTCAGTTCATCCCAAAGGTGTTGGCTGGAGTTGAGGTCAGGGCTCTATGCGGGCCAGTCAAGTTCTTTCACACCAAACTCATCCAACCATGTCTTTATGGACCTTTGCTTTGCACACTGGGGACCTTTATGGGACCTTTACTTTTCAGGCTGGAATAGAAAAGGGTCTTCCCCAAACTGTGTCCACAAAACATGGCGTAGTCCAGAATGTCTCGGTATGCTGAAGCATTAAGATTGCCCTTCACTGGAAGTAAGGGGCCACCTGAATTCAATAATTAAGAGGTGTGTACCAATACTTTAGTCCATATAGTGTGATATATATAAACAAATACAGGAATGCAGCTATAGTCTACACACTGTATGCACAACATTCACCATAGAAATCCTATAGAAATTCCTCTAAAATTAAAATGACAGAAACTACAACTGGATTAAAGTGGAATCAGTGAGGCTGTGCTAAGTTATTGGCTGTGTACCAAACTGCATACTACCACACTAAACAGTATGTTAAAACAGGTCACAACCATTAGAAATGGATTTATGTAGTGTGTAGTATGCTCTGTGTATGTGAGGTATTGAAGTGTTTTTTGAGATTCCCTGGAAACCTCAATGTTCTGAACGTTTTTGTGTTCTACTGCTCTACCACACCTGATCCAGCACATGAGGAGCCTGATAATTAATAGGTTTAATCAGGTGAACTCAATGGGAATAAGCCTAAAATTGTATATCATGTAACAAAGACATGGAACCCGTGCTCTAAGCACTGTTCTGGTTAAAGTGTACATACCCTCCGGTTGTGCTGGGCTGAGGCCGCCTGGCCCCTGCCCCTGGAGCCCACGACATCAAAACAGATGGAGAGCCCACTGCAGAGGAAGATAGGGTTGCAAAGCATGCCAATTATAGTACTTACAGACACAGCACATCTTACCACACATGTCCTAAGATGTATTATTTCACGTTTCCAGATAAATCCACATAAATCTCACACAAACATTTTAAAACGACAAATACAACGATGCTAGCAACTGTGTTGGAGCATACGGAGCTAAGTTAGCTCTGGTAGTTTCCTCAGACCCAAGAAAAGTGTGTGACCTTGTCATTTCGGTGAATATTTAGCTTTGTCTGTGACTAAACACACACTCACCATTAAATGGTCTAATAATGTTATTTCTAAGTACCCAACTGCCCAGCCCAACAGTTACCAGAGGCTAACTCGTTTAGCTACTCTAAACTACTCGGAGAGCTCAATTACAGATTAATAAACAAAAATAAACTGACCTTAGCTCCTAAAACTTTGCAAGAAAAGCCGTAATGTAACTGAACGTGAAAATAAAATAAAAACGAAGCAATATACCAAGCGAATAACGGTGTTTGCTACCTAGCGGATGGCTCTCCTTCCTCTGGATGACAGTTAGGGCTGAGAGACCACACTGCCACCTGCAGCATCTTCACAGAAAAACCGAGAAACCACACGATGAACCTCTGCTCCTGTCCTCTTACATTACATTCATTACTTTTTACGTCATATTCATTTGGCGGACGCTTTTATCCAAAGTGACTTACAATTTGAGGAAAGTGTGAGAACCAGAGGAGAGTTCCAAGTAATGAAAGAAGATAGAGATAGTGCATTAGGAGAGGAGATGCCCTCTGAACAGACGAGTCTTCAGGAGGTTTTTGAAGCTAGAGAGATTCTGCTGTTCGCCTATTCCACCAGCGGGGAACCAAAAAGAGAAGAGTCTGGACTGGGTTTGCCTTGTGTGTAGGGATGGCAGAGCCAGACGATGTTCCTTGAAGGAGAAGAGGGAGCGAGTAGGATCATAAGGTTGAATGACAGGTTTAAGGTAGCTGGGTGCAGACCCAGATGTCACTCTGTAGGCAAGAGTTAATGACTTAATTCATGGGTAGCCAGTGTAGATCAATCAGCTGTGGGGTGACATGACCTTTTGGATTGAAGACCAGCCGAGCTGGTCTTCTTGCTTCATAGTTTTAGATTTTACATCTGACACATGCCTGCCAAAAGCCTTGAGAAGCTTTTGATAGTAAGTTAATTCAGTTTATTCATGCCCCATTCCTAACATGAGCACAGGCCTGGCACAGTCACTTCAGGACTTCATCTGATCTCTGCAAGACATTCGCAACAAATCATTTTAGGCAACACATAAAACATACGTTTATTACAAACATCACAGTTCAGAAAAAAAAGAAAGCTTCTGAATTCACTCATACTCTCAAGATCTTTGGGAGCTCTATAGATTTCAGCCTCCACACATTAACCGTTTCAGAAAGTTCACATTTTGCTCTCAGCATCCAAGACATAGATATGTGCATCTTCCTTAAATAATCAGGGTAAGCAAGACAGCTGACTGAATCTTTCAGGCCATATGACAGACACTACTGCAACCTGGATTCTGAGTGACTTCAAGTCAAAGTTTATTCTCTGCAATTTTATAAGCTTGATTTTTTTATACTAAATGTGATTTTCACTGTGTACAATGAAAATCTGTATTAATACCATCCATAACTTCCATCCTACTGATAATGCACGGGAATCAACCCCACAGCTGTTTCAAGTATGGCAGAGATGGAGAGAAGATGATAGAAGACAATATTAGGTTCAGTCTGTGTCTCATACAGTCAGGCATTTGCATCAGTGTGGAATATAAAGTGGTTAAGGAACTGTGGCCTTTCTTGTTGAGCCTTTTTAGTTTAGTTTGACTAAAACATGAGAAGAGTCACATATATTTAACACGTCTGAACACAGATATGCAGGCAACACTGACCAGTGCCTCTGGGGACAGTTCTAGACAGATTGTGTATGCAATACATGTACTGTTAGACATGCATTTTTATGGCATGTTTCTGGAGATGATTTTTTTTTAAACTTGTCAGAAACCTTTCGACGTCCCCAGTTTTCTTCCAGCCCTCTCGTCCTTTCTGGCGAGGTTGGCTATCTTGTTCGTTTTCCTTCCTTTGAAAGATGAAAAAAATATCTTTCTCTTTCTCTCTTAAGGACATAGGAAGGCTCCATCCATCCTTCCTCACGACATCCTGAGCTGTGGTGTCCAATCGTGAAACAGCATCATGATTCTATTGGTCAGACTGATCTCTTGGACAGAGGGAACTGGATGGGATGGCAGCTAGGGAGAGTGTTTGTACCCTGGCTTCATAGGCTGGTGTCAGGACACATGGGAAATAAGTCTGACTCGTGTCTGAATGTCCTGACGACATAAGGGGCATGTCTCCAGCTGTAAGGCACACTCCATACAAATCCCACTTCAGAAAGGACATACAGACACAAAAAACAATGTGTTAAAAATGTACAGGTAAACATGCAATATGATTGCAAACATCCAGTGATCAATTGCAGTACAATACTGTTTGCCACAAAAAGGTAAACATCTTGTATAATGTGAGTGAAAACATCTTTAGTGGGTCCTTATAAGTTAATTTGTACAGACGACTACTATTTAAAAGCCTTCTTCATTAAATAGCATCACAAATGTCTATGTACCCCTTTACCCCTGTAACTATTTCTACATTTGTGTGTTCTTTACCTGTGTGCACAGGGTCTTAGCTCTGTGTCTGCCATCTGGTCACAGCAGAGGGTGCAGCAGTTGTCTCTGATGCTAACCTGCTTCAAAAGGGCTAAGCGTCTGTGTCTGAGTTGTTACAGAGAGAAACAGAAGGGGAAAAAAAAAAGAGAATCCTATTAATGGAGTAATACGAGATGCAACTGTAGTGAAACTTCTCATATCAGCTTCACTACTAGGTGCTGATTTCTCTGCAGAAGAACTGCTTAGCTTCCAGCAGCTAAAATACCTGGGTAGGATGATCTTCTCATCGGATGCAAGCGATGCAAACTCATTAAAGGTGCTGAATTTAACAGAAGGGGGGTGACGGAAGGGCTTGGCCCCAAAGTTGAACTCACACTGTTGGTAGGACATGAAACTGGCTGCCGCAAAGAAGCCAGACCTGGAGGAAAGAACAAAAAGTGTAAATCTGAGAATGAGGATCAGCAGAACAAGCAAGCAGCTCTAACACTCACTCATCATCTTACAGAACACATACTTGTGCCCAGACAGCTGCATGAATACTACTCTGCACTCTTTCTGGAAAAGAGAACAGGAAATGAGACTGGTTTGCTTACGTGGCAGAGGAGAACACCTGCTTCTCAGGAGGAAGCTGGTGTCCATTCAGGTAGAAAACCATCTGCTTCTTGCTGAGATCCAGCAAGAATCCTATGGCATCACCTGTAGAACAAAGAACATTCTGTATAATCCCTACAAACTAAAAACTGCTTTTAAAGCACTGAACATATTTCATTATTAGGCTTAATCAGTGACTGTAAGAGCAAGCTTCTACAATAAGCATTGCAGCCATGAGGCTTGCGCCTAAACAGGTCCTCAACAGATTATTCTCGTTTCTCCAAAACTGAGGTTACAGGGGCCAGAAACATTAGCTCTAAAGTAGTAACACTGTACCAACCTTCTTTCCAGCAGGGATGGGAGTGAGGTTTACTGCGAGCGTTGTACCAAATCAGCTGCCTGCAGCCGTCATACGCACACGAGTACTCATCATCTCCAATCCCATAACCCTCCTATCACACACATAGACAAAAAGAACAATGTGACTATGCTTCATGTGTGTAAATTCCCTACAGTCTGGAAATTCTGCACATGACTAAACGGAATTTCAATGGTGGATCACTTTTGAGTCTAATTAGTCTAGAGGTGAAAATCCAGTCATTTCTGTGCGCACAAAAAGTCAGAAACTCAAATAGACCATCTGACTAAAGTAGGGACATACATGGTTGAGGAACTTGCTGTCCTTGGTAGCCCAGCCAATCTGCATGACCCCAGAGGTGATAACTGTGACCTCGTAGTACCAAACTCCTGAGTCCACACAGAAAGTGCAGCGCACACTTTCAAAAGATGATGCATCACACCGTGCCTGAAGATCAAGGAAACGCTTGTTAACATTAGGGTGGTTTCAGAATTACAGTCCGGTCTATTAGTCTTATTGCTCTGTTCTCACCTCCAATCCACTAGGAGAGATCTTGAGATATTCACTGACATCATTGCTGTTAAGCATGGCATTGATGTTATTCAGGTTGACCTTTTCATAAGTGAACTGGCGACCCTCTTTTAGAACTAAGGTAAAAGGTTGACAACATTAGTTACACATTACTGGCAAAACTGCAATTATTTCACAGAACTGCTGACATTCACCGTCTTTACACATTACAGTAAAATGAACTGAACTGCAAGATGAAAGATATTTTTAAACAAATATTAAAAAATAAGTGATAAATACAGAGCAGTCAGTCTATAAGGAATTGGACAGTGGATATTTGTTTTGGATCCTTTTTTTTATTTTTTTTTGAAACACTTTTTTATTTGAAATGAAACACTATCTGTGGTTAAAGGGAAGAATGTCAGTCTTAATTTCAGGATATTATTTATCCTCGGTCAGTAATATAGGAATCGCTGGCAAAGCCACAGAGAAAGGTGTTTTAAAAACAATGGTAAATGATTGGATTTACAGCTGTCAAGCAGAAAATTCCCTTTTCAAATGTGGAACAGATCAAAAGCTCTCCCATAGATGTGAACACATATGTGTAGAAAACTGTACAAAGAAAAATACACCAACCTAACCTCAGACTGTTTAAAAAAAGATGGAATCATTATAGACTGCACTGTATGCTTCTTACTCTGGGATTAATGGAAAAGCAATTAAGTGACATATGTAGGAAATGTCTGTCAATTCTCCAGACTCTCTGAAGAACAGAAGGAGGTACTCACAGAGGTTGTCAAGGCTCCACTGTGCACAGAAGCCAACCTGGCGTTTAAGATAGTCGATGTGATCTGCCCAGGACTCCAAAACAGCTAGCCGATCACTGATACATGACTCAGACACAGTCAGCTTGTTCTCACCTAAAACCACAACAACAGTTATTAAAGACCTTTCTTTCTAGGCTAAACTCTCAACTGTGACAGAATAGTAAAGACACTGCAGAAACTCACTCGTCTGGGAGAACTTCTCCAGAGCAATCAGGGCAAAAAGCATTACAGTAGGATGAGCCTCAGAACTCTGGGAATAACAAAAATGAACACATTAAGCCAAGCACAAAGAAATGACACTGGAGCCCTGTATGTGTAAATGTTATGAACATCTTATGCATTAACGTTATGGAATGATGCGAGCAGCAACATTTGTGCTGTTTCTCACCAGGCTCTCTAGTAAATACTCCAAGGTTCCTGGGCTGAGTAGTGCAATACTTGCTGGACCTGCGGGACACAGAGCAAGGACTCAACTGACAGAAACTAGGCAAGCATTTAGCTACCAAAGCAAAATGAGAAGTCAGACTTTTCATGACACTGAAGCTACTGGACAGCAAGAGAAGGGCAGAGATCCCAGAGTGCACTCTATGCTTGTACTTTTGTGTGCGTGTGCGTGTGTGTGTGTGTGTGTGTTTTAGAGAACTCAGCAGATCTGTCAGAGCATGGCCAGAGGTCTCTGAGGGAGGCTGCAGCATGCAGAATCATACCCAGTACACAACTCATATAACTGCAGTTTCAGCTCTTTTTGAATTCCTAGAGCCCTCTTTGCACCACTAAACATCATATTAAAAGAACTAGAATCACCATGTAAGCACATGTATGAGTGTGCACAATACTTAATTGTCAATACAGATGGAAACAAGTCAGTGTCTCCATCACATACACACATTTAGTCTGTGTATTTGGAAATCCTTGTTGATCTGTCTATAAGAACAGCTTACCAGCAAGTTTCTCAGCTAGGCAGCCAAGCACGGCAGTGGTGTTGCGGTGCTTGGCGGGGATGAGGGCGTCCTGGCGAGCCACAGCACCACTTAAACTCAACATGTCCGACAACTTCTGCAAAGCATCCTGGAGAGGGACATAAGGCAGTATTAAATCAAGAGAAAGATACACTGTCCTACAATTCAGTAGTAACTTTTGTGCCCAGTGGCTAGTCTTTATTATAGTTGTCTGGTTTGGTTTTATATCACCATCTTTAGAATAAACATATACACCAGTCAGCCATAACACTAAAACCACTGAGAGATCATTTTATTTATTTTATCACGTTACAGTGGAACTTGTCAATGTATGGGATATATTAGGCAGCAAGTGAACAGTGCTGGAAGCAGGAAAAATGGGCATGTGTATAAGGAATGACTTTGACAAGGGCCAAACTGTGATGGATAGACAACAGGGTCAGAGTATCTGCAAAATGGCAGGCCTTGTGGGGTGTTCCCGGTACACAGTGGTAAGTACCTACCAATAGTGGCCCAAGAAAGGACTGGTGAACCAATGACAGAATCATGGCTACCCTATCTGGTCCAATCCCACAGAACAGCTTCTTTAGCACAAATTGCTGAAAAGGTTCATGCTGGCTATGGCAGAAAGACATCAGAACACAAAGTGTACGGGGACGCATAGCTGCAGAGCTGTCAAGAGTGCCCATGGTGACCTGTGTCAACCACCAAAAGTGCCTACAATGGGCATATGAGCATCAGAACTGGACCATGGAACAATGGAAAAAGGTTGTCCGGTCTGATGAATCAGGTTTTCTTTTACGTCATGTGGATGACCGGGAGCATGTGCTTTGTTTGGTGTTACTTTGACACGTAACATTTACCTAAACATTGCTGCAGATCAAGTACATCCCTTCATGGCAATGGTATTTCCTAATGGCAGTGGCCTCTTTCAGCAGGATAAATGCACCCTGCCATACTGCCAAAAATGTTCAGAAATGATCTGAGGAACATGACAGAGTTTTAGGTGTAGAAGTCCAATCCATGAAGAACTACAGATCTACAGCCAACATTTTGGTGCCAGACACCACAGCACACCTTCAGAGGTCTTGTGGAGTCCATGCTTTGACAGGTCAGAGCTGTTTCGGTGGCGCGAGGGGGACCTATACAATATCAGGCAGGTGGTTTTAATGTTATGGCTGATTAGTGTGTATGTTCAGAACGCTGCTTAGTGTAAGCTACTGTTGTGTGGGTGAGTGTGTGGGATGCTTTAACACTCACTTTGGTGGGCAGAGGGCACTCGTCCAGCAGCAGGGTGATCACAGCCGGACCCAGCGGGTCATCCAGTGGAATCACTCGGATCAGAGACTGTACCACCTCTAACCATCCATCATCTATAAAGACACAAAGAAAACAGCACAGTCTTTATAATCCAGCCTATTAGCAAAAATGTCTAAGAGATGACTGTTGTTCATCTATTCTTTCACATACTGTGCAACGCTGCACGCACTGTGTCATTATTTCCAAAAATAAAATCAGATTCATTAAGCTGATTCAACTGTGATGAATGGTAAATCATGACAGCTTCAGCTCCTCTCCAGGACAGTTCCCACCAGCCATTATACTTGTCACAGGAAAACTGTTAGGACAGCCACTATAGTCAAGATCCTACAAGAAAAGTTAAGATGACAATTTAAAATCCTAGACTGGCATTTTATGAATAGATTAGTAATAATAACAATAACAATAATAATAATAATAATAATAATAATAAGCCGCTCAAACTGCTCACATTCCTTCCTCCACAAACCCATGACCAGCCACCTGATGCCACCAAAGTCAAACCACGTCAGTCCCCACCAAAGCAACAGATGCATGTAAAAATAAAGTTAACAGAAATGGAAACCCTGGCAACCAGACAGAGAAAGATAGGCTGGCGGGAAGGACACAGTTGTGAAGACCAGCTCAGTCTCTGCTGAATTCTGCTCTCATGTAAGATCTATAGACTGGTCAAAACTCTGTTGAATAAAGACTTTGGGAATAATCCTGAGTCACAGCTGGAACGAATGCAGGTTACAAACAAGAAAAAGAGTTCAATTTGTAACAGGAAAATTGCTGCAAGTGTCATCAGTACTAAACAAGTGTTAGAAATTTCCCCAAACTGCACACTGACCCAGAAAAACAAGCTTGCTACATACACAAACTGTAGCCTGAAATCAGCAGCCTAAGGGACTTATGGGTTCATTCGAGCCACAAATCAACTTTAGCTCCAGCAATGAAATCTAGCATCACCATGACAATGGCAGTAAAGGCCAGGGCCAACATCAAAGGCAGAAGAGAGTCCCTTTGAATGCCCTGCCATTTTCACAGCTTCCGCTACTTTGGTGACATGCTAATTATTTAAGCAGGGGCTGGCACGGTGAGGACACTTCAGGCTGGACTCCAGCTCAGATATGGAGACAATACATGAAATGCAAGTCCGATGTTGTGTGAAGGCAGCTAAATGATGTGAAAAAGTTCTGCTATTCTGTATTTCCACTTACCGGTTTCAGCCATCTCGTGCAATGTTATCATGGAGTAAGGGGGTTCTTGGTCACTGTAACACAAAAAGAAATGAGAATTAAAACAACGATTCAGTCAATACCCAGTCAACAAAACCTTCAGCTTTAGGCTGACAAACCTCTGGTCTTCCTGCCTTGTCATGGCAAGCTTCTAACTCCCTTTTTAGTGGTCTAAACAAAGCATATGAAATCCTAATGATATAATGGGCACTTGCAAATAAGCATGATGGATAGCTACTGGAGGGCAGACAAACTCAGGCCGCTGCAGCTGCCGCCACTCTTGTTGTTTTGGCTGCAGGATGTCCCCATCCATCTCCCTAACTGCTCCTGGAACGGTAAATCTGTGCGATGACAGCTGAGCTCTCTCAGGAGAAGTCCCCTGGGACAACAGCACCATCACACAGACTCCAAGAGGAGGAATAAGCCCTTCTCCACACTGTGCAGAATTACAGTTTCCTTTATCCATGTCATAAATCAGAGGTCTGTATAGCACAGGCCACGTGTAAGTAAAGGGTTTAAGCTGCAAAATAAGTTAAAGCAGCAGCAAAGAAGAGTGCAAGAGAGACAAGGAAGGTTAATCTCCCAAAGACCCTGGTGCCTCCGGTTACTCAGTGAGTACCCAGTGAGTAATGATGATGGGATGTGAGGGCTGAGGTCACTGATTCACAGCTATAAAATACCAACGCATGCTTTCATCTCTTTTATCAAAGACTCTAGTTCCTGGATAGAACATATCCTGCAAATTGAGAGTACAAAAGACATTAAAAAAAAAGTTGGAAAAAAGGTGTTTGTGTCACTGTGGGTGGAGTTCAGGTGTATGTGTGTCAGGGGATGTAGGCATGTTTGTAAGAAAGATTTGCGCATTCCTGGAACGTCCCCAGTACTGAAACATGAATTCTCTTAGTATAGTACAGCATAAGATGACCAAGCCTGATACCTGCCATCCTAAGAAGTTTGAAACAGTGAATGGAACAGAACAAAATTAAACCTTTCTTTAAGTGCGCACCCATCATCTGTGTAGGCTGACCATGTGGGAAGGTGAGAGAACATACAGAAAAACAGGGAGTGCTCACACAATGCCAGCACATTAAAAACAAACATACGGAGCAGCTCATGTCATCTCATTCTCAAGAATTCTGTGAAAAATTAAGATTAAAAGTAAGGCTGTGTGAAAAAAGACAACGAATAAATAAATAATGTCCTCCTCGTTAAAGATTACAGCAAGGGTACTTTGCCAGCCTCCATCTATTCCTGAAGCTGAGGAAATAAAAGCAACTCTGAACATGGATGAGCCATCATTACAGTAGACAAAACATACACAAAGCAAAAAGCACTGTGTTTCTGTAGAATAAGCCCAGGAAATTAAAGCAAGCAAGACATGTTCCCACACTGGAAAACACTGACAGAAGAATGAGGAACTAAACAGTCATGCAGATAAGACTGACTAACAAGCATGACTTGTACTGTAAGCAAGTCTTTGAATGAACCCGCCTGAAGTCATAGTCTCTTGTGGTTTCACTACATCATACCCTGCGGTGTACTTTCACTTCCTCTTTTACTCTTTAAAGCCAAAGACCACTCACTTGTCAACGAGAGTTCTGATGACAGCCAGCGTATCCAGCACCAGACCGTCCACGTTTTGTTTTTTCCGCCTTGGCTCATGTGGCCCCCGTCCTCGTCTGGGTGGTCGGACGGGGTCCCTGGGCCGGCTGCTCCTGGCCTCTGGGGGTTCAGTGGTCGAGTTATCCACTCGCCTCAGCTGCCTGCGAGGGGCCGCTCCCTCCTCCACGTCGCTGTCCTCTCTGCACACACAGCTGTTCCCCATGGCTCCCCGGCCCACAAGGCTCGACCAGAACTCTACAGTTCGCAGCTGTTCTACGGTCAGTCGTAGAACACGCGCAAGGCTCCTGCTGGCACAAAATGCAATCCAGGTGGCTACTATCATATCATTTGAAGGACTTTGGGAGGCACCTCAGAACAGGCCGCAGAGGGATGTCAATCATCGTGCTACTGCAGATGGTCTGCAGCCGAGTAGAGAGAAGCCACGGTGCTCGTGCTGCAGTTAACAAGCATCCTACACCAGAAGATTCAGTCCTGTGGGAAGATAAAAAGTGATGAATATAAATACTCAACTGTGTGGTGAAAAAAAAAGAAAGAAAAAACAAGACAAACTTGCCCAACAGGATAGTTTCACAGTTCCATGAACAACACAGATCATAAGCATTCTTTTTATTAGACTGGCTGTTTTCGGCTTTGGTCTTGGAAATTTTGGTTTAAAAACAATAACAACAATAACAAAAAACAAAAACAATATCGAAATACAGTGGAGCACATATGAATACAATTACTGTTACTAATGGCCAAAATGGTACAAGAAGAGTGAGCTTAATATGAAGAAACCTGTTTAAGAAAATATCCTAAACTACATCCACAGGTCGAATGTTTGTCAACATCAAGAGACAGCAAAATATTTAGCAGCTAATGCTTAACTCCAAAAGGTTTTCAGCTCACTTATAACATCAAAACTATATGACATCAAAAGGTGATTTATTGTAGTTGGAAGACAAAGCTAAGGTATCTGACTAGAGCTGTAATTATAGCTTACTGACACTTTAGTAAAGTAAGTGTTTCTTTGAGGGCCAAAAATGCACTTAAAAAAGTAATGTCTTTCTCCCACACTGGAGTTACACAATAATTTTGTCTTTCTAGCTGCTAAAATTAAAAGCACTCCATCTGACCAGTTGCTAAAATATCTAACGTAGGCTATCTAACACGAGCTAATCTTCACCTAGCCACTTCCACTTATAAACAACGTTAACAGAGGACCAGTCCTTAACGCTACATACGAGTTTGTTAGACTGGTTCGTACTGCCTAATATAGTGGGCAGTAAACTACTCCCAAACTACCTTCTTGACAAACTTGGGAGTTTCACCAAACATGTTTGAACATGTTAGTTTTAATTAGTGCTAACCAGTCAGCTAGCTAGCAGTGAGGCTGGCTAGAGGCAGTTTCTTCAGCCAGCTAGCTAGGCACCTAATGTTTAGCATGTTAGCTGAGCTGAGACAGGATTTGTGAAGATTAAAAGTCAGAGAACAACGAGGGAGAGGCACGACTTGAGTCGAGACGAAGTAAATGACTTACCGGTAGCATTAAGTGGGCAGAGGTGCCGTTCTTACTCCGAGGGCAGCGGTGCTAGGTCTCCAGGCCCAACCCGAGATCTTACAGGAAGTGTCTGTCTGAAGCTAACCGGCTAACCGTTAGCAGCTACTACGCGACCAGCCGTCAGCCTACACACAGGCAGGCACTCCCTCTGTAACCAGCATCTGTTGAGGTCCAAGCATAATGTGTCACTCCCTGGTAAACCACTGGAACACTCTCGGTTAAGAAATGGAGGTTATCTGCCAAGTCTTTCTTGTAGATCCATGAGCTCTCTCAGACACAACCCGGCGGACTGTCAGTCCGAGGCGCTGGAGCAGCCGGAGCGGCTCCGTGAGATCATCACAGATTTCCATAGCAACGCCCGCCCCTCCTAGCAACCACAAACACTCACATTAACACAACTCCAGCAGCTGCTTTATGTGATATTCACAATAACTGTCTAGTTCGAGGTAATCTTAATATCACTGTCATTCGGATTAGGTTCAACATCTTTAATCTGTAGTAAAAAAAAAAACATTTCTAAAAATACCAGCTAATCTAGTGGAGTAAACAATGAGTAGAGATAGCCATGAAACAAAACATTTCTAAGCATTATAAAAGACCTTGCTTACAAATGAAGTACAAACTTAAAATCATGATTGTTTATTCGTGGGAATTATATCGCAACAGCTGCCTAATGTGATATTCACAATTACTGTGTATTATTTTGTAATGTTGGTCACTTTTTCGGGGTTTAGACGCGAACATCTTTAATTTGTAGTAAAAATCCATTTTTAAAAATACAAGCTATTCCAATGGAGTAAACAATAAGTGGAGATAACCATGAAACAAAGCATTGCTGAGCATCATAAAAGATCTTGCTTACGAATGAAGGGCAAACTTTTTCTGTGAAAACTACATTTCCCATGATGCTTCACTCGTGGGAATTATATCTCACGAACGGACGAGTGACACGGACCACATATTCAGTGGCACAGGAGTGGATGGTAAATATAGCTGTTTTCTCTGTGCTCAGGTATTTGTACGAAGATATATAATGCAGTTATGAAAGACGAATGTAAGAGGTTTTAGAGGGTTTGGTCAGTGTTTATCAGCAGTGTGTGTCTATTGAGCTGTTTGACTGCACGTGGTTGTTTGTATGTGTTGTTTTTGTCGAGCTGCTAGCACCTCCATTAGCCGGGGTGTGGATTTATTAAACTGCTGCGAATGCAGGATTTGATCCACTCGTTTTGTTCAAGGAACGCCACGTAACATTATATGGCCTATGTATCTGTATTTAAAATTGACTAGACGTTTGATTATTGCCTCCCTAACCCTCTTCTCACCTCAAGTCTGAGAGGAATTCAGTTTAACCCAACGTTATCCGAGCTTTGCTGCACTAACTCGACCCCTCTGCCCATTACGCTGCTCTTTAACTTGAACAAGGGTCCTTGTTTTATCTAGAGGACCTTAAGCAGTCATATTTTTATGTCTTGTACTTTAAAATGCATTCATTGCATAATAAATGACAATATATCTAGAGGACTGAGACAGGCCTGCTGCTTCATCCGTTGATTTGCTGAATATTTCAGAAACTGGAGCCCTGTGTACACGCAGACAGGCACAGCACTTCGAATAGATAAAATTGGCCAAAATCAAATTCAGAAAATCTCTATGGGTGTATTTTTGTTGTTTTCCCTTTTGGTTTTTCGGTAGCCAAAGTGTTAAAAGTCAGAACTTTATCAGTTCTCATATTATATCTGCAAATGCTGCATGGTATTTAACCTCAATATGCATGACCAACAAATCCTGTTTCTGTCTTCAGCTTAATGAAATAATTAGATTAATAATTAATGAAATAATTTAAGAAATTGGAAATCCACAAATATGAACAACTGGTCTACACTTGCAGCTGCTGTGACAACTGATGTCTGAAGGAAACTAAAGCAGCTGATATGGGACAAAATGAGATGTATGGAAGAGGTCTATGAATTCATGAAATGTTTTTAGAAAGGAAATGTAAGATATTTTGGGGGAAAAATCAATACTATGTCCTCATAGACTTCATCCCACATAGTAGTAGTATCATTTTAAAGCACTAGCAGTATATAGTGACAGTCACAACCCAGTTTTGATCAATCCATGGAACTGTCAAGACATTTTTATTCACAAAACTTCAAAACATACTATGGTGAGTCATAATTCCTTTGGAAGTGCATAGTGTTCATTTTGAACTTGGGATAGTGATCCAAAAAAGGTATTTTTGTATGTTATGTTATTAAGACATAGGTGAGACTCACAAACAAGAGTTTTGGTGAATACTTGGGATGTCAAGGAATTAAATTTTTTTGAATAAAATATTCCAAATATATCAAAAAGAATGAAATCCACCACTAGAGGGAGGCATTCATCCTTGTTTCTTTTTTATTTGAGTGGCGGCTCATTCATTTGCCAAGTCGGATTGGTTTTATGCAAATCTAACAATGAGAAATATTACAAAATGTCATGGTACAGTTGTACCACCCATATTTGAATCTTCTTTCTGATGTCCTCTCTTATTACAGAGCTGTGATATCTTTCATCGTCCTATGGGTCATCTTCATCTTTTTTGGGCTATCTTATTTTAGCTTTGATGCGCAGAAGTTCTTGACTTCGTGAATTCGATGACTCCATGAACTGGATTTGGGATTCCACTTGGTGAAGCTGACACAGAGAGGTAATTCTGGATGAGTTCAAGCTGTCATGGGTTGCTTTTATAGCTTATTGGTGTTTTACATTGATACATTTTTTAAGACGTGTATGTGCTCAGAGGTGTTAGGTTACTTGTATGTTTTCATCGAAGGTGCTGCCATGGCGGATGGTGTGGACCTCAGCCGAAAGTTTGTTTCGGAGTCAGAGTTAGAGGAGAGGAGGAAAAAGCGGCAGGAGGAATGGGAGAAGGTCCGGAAGCCAGATGATCCTGAAGGTAATTCTCTGCGCTACTAAAAAAGAAAGTACAACAGCCTGAAATTCAGCATTTTTAGTATCACAGCTTTAGGCAGCAAAAGGAACTTTATGGTGACAGCGTACTTAATACATTTTTCTGTGTGTGTCTGTTTGTTTTTTTGCGCGATACTAAAGAGGTCCCAGAGGAGGAGTATGATCCTCGATCCCTGTATGAGAGGCTGCAGGAACAGAAAGAAAAGAAGCAGGAAGAGTATGAGGAACAATTCAAATTTAGTAAGAACTCCCTCCTTTGGTTATTTTCCGGTTTTACTGATCTGTTGTTGTTTCCTCTTTAGTCTCTGTATATTATTGTCTGACCCCATTTAGGGTCTAAGATCTTAGAAGTGTGTGTGCGTGAAAGTGTGCACATGTTTGAAGGTATCCATGAGTGTGAGCAGATGGGAGCTGAGCATTAGTGGATGGTAGGAGCTGGTCTGTTCTTGAAGCCGCTGACAGGAGACTGGCATGCTCTCAGCAGCTCCGCTTCTTCTCTGTATCCCTGGAGACAAACCCATCGCCAGTCTCCCTGGCGACCAACAGCTCCTTCCCTTGCTCTCAATACGGAGTTAATTTGAGGGCAGATTGCTTGATCCACGCAATAACTGTACAAGGCATCCAGCGGTCATTTCAAAGGGTCATGATAGCGAGGACCGAAAAGGAGCCTCAAAGTATTTTCTGACACTGAAGAATATATGTCCTTCTCAGGAGACTCAGCTTTGCATCTGGTTTCTCTCCACAGAGAACATGGTAAAAGGCCTGGACGAGGACGAGACTAACTTTCTGGACGAGGTGTCACGGCAACAGTCTCTTGTCGAGAAACAGCGGAGAGATGAGGATTTACAAGAGATTCAGGAATATAGGATATCCGTGTACCTTTGAGCACACATACACTGTATGCCCCATCACACAACTTTTGAAAAGCTGCCAGGGAATAGTGCTTTCTGTCTGACTTGCTTGGTCTCTTGTGTTCGTTAAGCTGATGGTGGAGACGCAGCTGTCAGACACTCTAGTTGTCAGGTCAGCGGAAGGCCTCTTGCACCTTGTTAGTGCTCACATTCTTAAATGAGGTAGTGGGCCTAGTACACGAGAAGCCAGCTGTGGTTTGAAAGGAAATCAGCAGAGACTTGGCAAATGGTTGAATGGTAATACAGAAATGGTTATTGTGGTATGGAAGTCTTGGTTTAATTAGGTCCCTGTGCGTTCGTACTTAATACTGTTCTGTAGGCAGTTTCCATTCATTTGTGTGAAGTGGGACAGTAACTCAGACCACATAGAAAGGATAAAATTCACTAATTGAATAGACAGAGTGACATTAGTGTAGTCTAAATTTGCTATTTTTAATCAATTATACTAAATTGGAATTTCCCTTCTTTCTAAGAAAGTGTTGATTGTATGTCTGCTTTTTGAGACTCTCTCATAGTATGTGGAGGTTGCTGGGTTTAATCTGTATTAGTATGTAAAAGACTTTGGAAGAATTCACCAACAGTGTGTTTATGTGCTTTTGAAAAGATCATGTCCACTCAACAGAAAGAGCTAGTGAGTGCTAATTTATGCAAAGCTGACTGCACTTTGTCACTTTTGTTAGCACTAGCAACTGCTGGTTTGTTAGAAACTGAGATAGTGTTTGCTCATAATCACATTATACAGACATCATTCCTATCACGAAACAAATGACACCATCGTTGGGAGAGCAGAAATACACTCTTCCCTGCTGCCAATCAGGTGTGCTTATGCATAGAAGGTTGGAGGATGTGTTGTCGTGGCAACGAAACCCTTCGGCGGGCTTGCGGGACCGATAACAGCGTGTAATGGCACTACTGAGAGCTGTGAAGTTCTGCTCCTCAGTGTAATGTGGCAGTATGGCCTATTTCAACTGGCTTAGCCCCCAGGGGTAGCAGGTTTTTCTTAGCGTTAAGTGTGTCACAGTTTCAGGACGTTTTTGAGAGAAGTTGCCCAGAGAGGAAGTGGCTTTGGTTTCTTTTAAAAGAAGTGTACAAAAGGTGTCTACTTTATCGGTTACTGGTTTCTCACGTGTCTGTGGAATGAAGTGGCATTTACCTGCAACTGTGTTCAGTCAGTTCCGCATTGTAAGTTTTCCCTGCCCTGTGGGAATGTAACTTTATGATTGCCAGCAAAAGAGCATGGCCTGATCCTGGCCAGTTACAAGGTGCTTGATATTTGGTGATTGCTCTGATGTTATTAGATACTGAAGAAAAGGCCTTATGTATATTTGAAATATTGTGGGTTTTTTTAAATCCCCAAAGAATGGTTTTAATGTGTTCAGACAGTGCGATGCATGCCTATATTGGTATACCTTCAGCCTATATCCGCATGGGTGTCCTTAACTGATGGTGCTCACAGTGCACTAAAGAAGCTGGCGGCCAGTGAGAGTCAGAAGAAGGAGTCAGAGAAAAGGGCAGGACCCAAACCTCCAGAGCACAAGACCAGCCACCTGTCACAGGCACACCTATTGGCCGGGGCGGTCAAACGACGCAGGTGAGGGCTGAGGAGTAGGTGGGAAACCAGGAGGAGAGCAATTTACATTATTCACCCATGGCAAACTGTGAAACACTCATTCTGCCTTTATTTCAGCACAGTGTGCTTCAGTAAATGCTGCCATTGTCCTTAAATGTGATAAAATAGAAAAGTGCAGCACACTCATATAAAAGCCACTTAGACTTAACCTTTCTTTGTTGCTAATTCATTTTGTTCTGATTCCCATGACTCACACTAACCACTTCTAATTTTGACATCCTCTTAGCTGAAGCACTGCAGACACCCAAAGTTGAACGGCGGCAGGTTTATAACAACTTAGTTTTGTGAGAATTTGAAGCTGAGTTTAGGCATCCATTCACTGGTATTTTGTCTCTTGCCTTTAGTTCCTCTCAGTCCTCGGAGAGCAGTAAGAAACAGAAGGTGGAGGAGATGGCGGCAGCAGGGAACGGCAGTCAGACAGGTGGGCAGAGGGCTGGGCTTTTAAGGGAGCCTGTGACTAAAGTGTGAACAAACTGCCATGATTCATATAATGATATAAAATATTTTCACAAGCTAAAATTAAAGGGAATACTTCAGTGGATGATCTATTACATTTGTCTTCAGGAGAGAAATTTAATCCGCAAGGAAAAGATTAGATTAGTTGATAATGTGAATGTTGCATGTTAATGTTAACATGTTTGATAAAAACTCTAATTTACTATTTACTGATGAATTAAACTGATGCATGCCACAAGTTAGCATTGTTCATGCTTAAATCATTGTGATATTGTAACATTGTAATATTGAATATTGTCTGTACATTTTGTTAGTTTTTGACAATATATGATGCTCCACTCTGTTTTTGAGTCCAGCTTTTCTCATTGTTGTACAGAACAGGAGACGGGTGAGCAGAAGGAGGTACCCAGGGCCGGAGTGGCTCGGACGGGTATGCTGCACCTGCCCTCTGCAGCGGTGTGTGTGGGAATCCTGCCAGGGCTCGGGGCCTATTCGGGCAGCAGCGACTCTGAGTCCAGCAGCGACAGCGAAGGTAGCGTGGACGGGACCAACTCTCCCATAAAGTGCCACAGGCTCTTCAGATAGACATACTGACAAGCCACACAATCACCCACTCTCACCTCTCCCTCATTACCTCTTTGATCTCAAGGCTTAGGCACTCCCTTTGCCTTTGCAGCGGTGTGAATCACTATTATTGCTCGAACTCATATATGATACTATAACTTACGTAATTTTATGTGTCTCAGTTATGGCTATGTATGTTTTTGTTCTTAATAAGTCTGTTTCCTTATCTGCCTTAATCCTAATTAAAGGCTTCTTTAATGGTAACTGCCATTGTGGTCATTGATGTGTTGTGCATTGAATCGTGACCCCCTCCCCATACTCCCCATATTACATTCCATACAGTTTAAACCTCTGGCGCCTAAACCTGATGACCCCCTCCCGCCCAGCCCCGTGGCTTCTGCAGTGCTATTGGCCAAGGGGACAGTGACTGACGCCCGTGGATCAAGGAGAAGACTGTCAAATGTCACATCAAAACTATATCTCTAATACCATCAGATGAGACAGCAGACTGTCCTGGGCAATGCTGGATGGAAGATGTGGGAAAAAAATTGTTTGGTTTGCTTTCAGAAGGCTGTTGTTTATTTTCTAATTGCTGCAATGCTAAAGATGCTGGAATTTTTACGAACTGTTCTCTGTAAGGATATGATACTGTGATAGCTGGATGGAACATTACAACCAAAGGGCAAAAAATAAAGGCTGATTTGTCATGTGATTCTGCTTTTTTTACTTTGATGCTCAGCTGGGTGCCAGCATTACTTAGGGTAATCAACCAAAACATCATTAATGGCCAACTGTTGCATTATATAAGCATTATATAAACAATCTTCCCTGTTAAAAGGCTAATTGACATCAGATGCAACACTAGCAACACTTCAATTAAAATTTATTGACCTGAGTACTGCAACATAAAGGACTGACCAAACTGTATAAAAGCAAGAACATCACCATGACCATGGTACTATACAATTGACACAAATTACAAAGCACTACAGAAAAAGGTACATAAAACTTCTATTAATCTCATAAAACACGGAACATAAGTATAAAGTTACATTCACTCAAAGGTTCTCTTCCCTCCTATATATTACAGAAGCAGTTAGTGTTTGACCCAAAAAAATGACCTTACGTTGCATCTTGATTGATAAGAACCAATAAATAAAAACATTTATTTATTAAAAACAATTATTTATAGAAAAAAAGCATGCGCTTTGTCCTTTAAATTGGTCAAGGGTTTTTTGTAAACAGTAGATTTTGGCAACATGCAGTGTGAACTCAAGGCCTCAAGCTTTCACTCCGCCACTGTGTTGCTAGGCGACAGGTTCCTCTGTTTGAAATACTGTGTGACCTGTTGAGGCAGCTCGGCCAATACTGATTTGGCTAAAGTTTCCTTCGGAGCCTGTGAAAACAGCAAACACACACACACACACAAAAGGTAGTCAAACACCCATCTGCCAACATGCCGGGCAACTGGAATTGCTCATTAGGTTACTGGAGCTGCTGTCACCTAAAGGGAATTGCAGTCATGTCAGGCAGGCTGATTGGGTAATGTAGTAGTGAAGACGCTCGGTGCTGCCGTACTCAAATGAATTTTAATTTGCTGCGAATGGTGCCGCAGGGAGTGCTGTCTGCTCTCTCCTGCTGTTGAGGAAGTCACATGGTCCACAGAACGCCCACTCCCACTCCCACGCAAACTTCTGTTTATGTGTGCGTTCCGGAACTGGATCCCATCCAGAACAACAAGCAACTACGCGCAGCTACGCAGCACCACTAGCAGTATCGATTAAAATGAGTAAGTGGACACCTTGAGGTCAAATTAAGCAGCATAATATTGACAGCGTAATACCTCGGAGCAACAACCTGTAACCTTACTCCTGAATAATAATTTAGACCTTTAAAGAGCTGCTTACTTAAACGGGCTCTTGCATAACAGAACTGGAGATGTAAGAACATATAAAGTAGAAGCAGTAGCTTCTGTGCGAGACCAAGGGGCAGAGATGTGAAGATTCTGAAGAGAGATAGAGAATGAGTAAGTGGAACAGAGAAGTACTCACGTTGCGAAAGTCCCTGAATGGGACAAACTGCACTATGTCCCGAACTGCCTCCTCTCCTGTGTAGGAGCGCAGCACACTACTGTCTCCATCCAGGAACTCCATAGCTGCGAAGTCGGCATTGCCCACACCGATAATAATGATGGACATGGGCAGTTTGGCAGCTTGCACTATGGCATGGCGTGTCTCATCCATGTCACTGATCACACCATCGGTGATGATGAGCAGCGTGAAGTATTGCTGCAGAGGAACAGACAGAGAGAGAGAGATTCAAACACAAAGGCACGAGAGAAATTCCAAAAGCAAATAACATCAGAGAAGAAGAGTCTGCTAGCTCCCAATACTGTACACATTCTGTGTATATTAAAATGTACTCATTTGTTTAAATGATACGCATTTTAATAAATAATACTACAGGGCTGGAATAACTGTCTGACAAGATGCAGTGGAGCTATATGATGTTATTGTTTGAAAGGTTTCAGAGGCAAATTGCATTAAAGGCCATTTTAATGAGTTTTTTTTTTATTATTCTTGCTATACCATCAAATGCAAAAATTTAGTAACCAAGCTTCAGTAACCAAGTCTTTAAAAATTAGACTTCAACAAACACTCAAGGTGGGTTTGGCATATAAGGCATGATTAAACAAAAAACGTACCCACACCGTTAAATATACTGGGGTATTAATGATGTCTGCAGGGCTGTTTTTCCTCCAAGCGCTCTGGGAATGATGCTAGTACATGGCATCATGGATTCCACTAGGTACCCAGAGATTTTAAATGAAAATCTGACTGCCTCTGCCAAGAAACTAAAACTGGGTCATGGCTGGATCTTTTAACAGGACAGTGATCCAAAAATGGTTCAAAGAGCAGAGAATCAAGCTGCTGACATGGCCATCATAGTCCCATGACCTAAACCTGTGGGTTGAAGATGGCAGTCCTCAAAGAACCTAGGCCCCTTGAGGATTTGGAGTGATTGCTCTGTATTCTCCCAAACATTACAGGAGAAATCTCACTGCTGTTAAGTTGGCAAAAGAGTTTGCACAAAGTAATAAATGTAAGAGTGCCAGTAATCAATAATTGTGCTTTTTCTCTCTCTCTCTCTCTCTCCCTCTCTCTCTCACACACACACACACACACACATTTTAACCTTTTTGTATTTGTCTTTTTTACTACATTTTACCTTTGCTGATTATCAGAAATGCAGCACGGCTGAGCAGCTCAAATTGTTCAGGCGACTCAGCTCACCTAATGTGCGTCTTGGGTGATCCAATTATAAATGGACAGCTCTAAGTAAATTCACATTTTACATGAGAATGCGTCTCTACATTCATCACAAGTGACAAATTCTGATCGGATCTCACTTCACCTGCTTTATCTGCAAATATACACGGACATCATTTCCGTTGATAAAGACCAAATGTGCCTGGTCAAGAGAAATCAAAGCAATACAAAATTGTTGTTGCTTTTTAATATAACGCTGTTGGCGCGCAAATAAATATACACTTCCAGCGGATGTCAACTAACTTGGTGGTCCTTCAAGGTGGAACAGTCCAAGGTGTGAACAGGGCCATACATCCCAACACCTGCTGGGTTGCAGGTGGACCAATGGGCCCTGGGGCCCCTTGCCTCCAAATGAGCATGCATCCAGTGACAAAAGGCCACGCTCTTCATATGCCGCAACAAGGCATATTAGTTTAAAATCAGTTTATAGTCTGCATCTCTGCACTACAAGGCAGTTTTTAAAATGCCCTAGGTTTGTTGATAGCTCTTTGGAAAGAAACAAGACACGCAACAAATCACAATATTAAATACAGCACTATCATCTGCCCATGAGTTCTAAAAGATGAAAGTGAATGTGGAGGCTTCCTTGAAATACAAAAATTGTTTGTTAATACCCAAACATCCCCTACTTGCAATCCAGTCGGCAGTGAGAGGGGGAGGACATGAGTGCGAGAGGAGAATTTACACTGTCACTGCTTTCCACAGCGGCACTTCTTCAGTACTAACATTTAGCATGGAGCTTTGCCTCGGCTCAGCTTGCCAGTATAACAAATCTGTTTCCCAGCTGCACAGTTGCTGCTGCTCTACTGACATGGTGCATTACCTCATCAAACTCCTGGGGTACCACAACAGCAAGGGCCCTGAAATACAGCCCTGCTGCACAACCACCCACACACAAATGTCAGTGCAGATCGTGTTCTTGCACTTTAACAATAACAAAAAAAAAAAGGGCATTAGTGAGGGTCCTCTGATCATCAAGCACAAACAGAGATTTAATGGACTTGTATGAAGTTTGTTTCATGTGTTCTAGTGTGGCCTAACTAAGCATTGTTGTAATGGGGAAGCTTTTCTTTTTTGTGGTGAGTTTGAGTCACCCCTTCCTCTCCATTAAGCCACTAAAACAGATGCAGAACATTTACCATTCCCTATATTCCTGTGGATACTTCTCAGTGAGTCCACCCCTAACGCTCATTGCATTGTAGTAAAATCTTATTGTTTTTTTACTATGTCTAAAAAAAGGCAGTAACTAAATCCAATGGCTGATTCATTCTGAAACTATAAAAAAAGACCTCTCTGAGCCTCTAAATACCTAAATGAAAAATACACACTGCTTGTTTTTTCTTTGTAACACATACCTGAAAATAACAAGAGGACTAAATCAAAGGCAATTACTTGAAGTTCTGTGGAAAGCCATGCAAAGCAGTGACGTGGAAAAGAACTGCATACCAGGCCAAGGCCATGCCCCCTGCCCTTAAGGCATAATGCCATACAGGCACTGAGTCAGGCTTCCCCACTGTCCTCACCCAGGGAAGAACTCAAACAAACAAGCTGCTTTACGCCCCTCTTCAAGACACACACACACACACACACACACAAACACACACACACACACACACACATGCGCACACATGCACACACATGCACACACATGCACACACATGCACACACATGCGCACACACACACACACACACACACACACACACACAGTACTATCATAACTGTCATATTATACTGTGTTCCAGGAAAAAAACACTAGGTCAGTCTTTAAAGAGTAACTCCTCAAAATGTTGTAAATTTCTACATATTGCAGTATTTCTGAAATACTTAAAAAATAAAACATAAAAAAAATTGGTTGGACGTAAAATAAAGCACTAAAAAGAAACACACCGGCTCAAATTTCTTTACAGTGGTGGCAATGAGAAAAAGGCCTAAAACGTCTACAATGCAGACAGCAATTTAATTCACTATTCAAAATGGCCAGTAAAATTACAGCGGTTATAGAAAAGAATCACACCCTTCAAAATATTCATGTTTTGTTGCTTTGCAGCCTGAAATGAAGACACACACACACAAAAAAAAATCCAGCTGTTTTTACTCAATGTCACTTATAACATCCATGGGAAAGATGTGATAACAATAGAATCTCTGAGATAAAAGATCACCTTCTCTTTAAAAAAGTACTTAATTGAGTAAACTCTATCAGTTGTAACTAATCACCTTCTCCATTGCACACCAAGCTAAATGGCCTCCACCTGTGATCAGCTGTAATCGTTTTGATTAGTTAAGCGTAAAACAGCTATTCCTTTTCCAGTGCTTGATAGTGCAACCGAAAGCACTAAACTATGGGTGGCAAAGCACTGTTAAAAGACCTAAGGGTTAAAGCTGTGGACAGGCACAAGTCAGGAGGTGGATATAAAAAATCAAAGGCTTTATCAATCCCTAAGAGCACAGTAAAGTCTATATAAAGGTCCAGGCGTAAACTCCACTGAAAATATGTGGATAGACTTGACAGAGCCTGAACAGTTCTGTAAGGGAGAGTGGGTAAAGTATTCCAACAGACTAAAGGTAGTAGTGATGCGCGGGTCGACCCGTGACCCGCGGGTAACCGCGGGTGACCCGCGGGTGCGGGCG
>JBBPCZ010000019.1:14505406-14523782 GCA_037974445.1 Brycinus macrolepidotus | reverse complement strand
ACACACACACACACACACACACACACACACACACACACACACACACACACACACACACACACATATATATACACATGCACGCACACACACACAGACACACACATATACACATGCACATCCTCTTCTCACCTTCCAGTCAGGTGGGAGTTGAGCCCCAAACCCAAGAGCAGGAAACATTTTGTCTCTGGGGACAGAAAGCAGAAATAAAAACCTGAAAACAGCCTTATGACAGCCTTATAACCCCAGATCCTTACTACTACTGCATAAACTGTATATTAGTTTAACAGTCGATACAGTATCATTCATCACTGAATGATATCTTTTCGGATCAGGATTTAACAAAACAACTTGTTTTCATAATTCAAGAAACCACATAGTATTTGCAGTTTTATTGCAAGTAACAAGGCAGCTTACGAGTCATAGTCCTGTATGATTTGTCCCACGGCCCAGATGGCAGAGAGATACTCGTTGCTGCCCAGCGGGTTGATGTAGTGTAGAGAGGACGGCTCCCTAGGGTTCCCATTGGAGGCTGTGAAGTCAATGCCAACCTGGCGAGACGCACGCACACACATAAACACACACATAAACAATAGGCTGTATTTATCAAAGTTCTCAAAGGAACGGTAAACTAGGAACAGATTTTGTACTTGCATGAATCATCTTACAATGAAAGAATTTTTAACAATGCGTACACATGCACACTGGGATTTGATGCTCTATCAGTGCGATTACTCTGAACACTTTTGTAAGTGCTGACCACTATTAAAGGTGTAAAAAAGATTATTTCAATGCATAACTGCACAGCACACCGAAAATCCATGTCTATTATACCAAAATCAAACATCGCCATGCATGAATATTTTTGTTAAGCTGATCTGGATTCTTTTTTTGATGTTATCAAAAACGTGGTAAAAATCTCTTGAAAAATGAAATTCTTTCATTAGTCACAAGTACAAACTTTGGCTTAAAACAGGATTTGGGGGAGCCCAGTGCTCAGTAATAAACACACTGGATGCTTCACATTGTGCAGAATATAAGGAAAAGGTTCACACCATTTGCTACTATTGCTCACATTAGCCTGTGCTGCACTACTGAGCTAGCAATCACAGCTGACTAGGCTGGATTAGAACACAAACACACACAGCTGTTGACACACAGCAATGCTGTGTGAGTCTCCTTCAGTTCGAGGTGGATCAAACACTCACAGCCACAGGCAGTGTTGCCTTTGTTTGGGGAGGTTTACAAGTCAGAGCTGCTCAAGCTGAGCTCTGACAGCTCTATCCTCAGGCACTCGCAAACCCACAGCCCCGTTGCCTGCCTGCCTGCTCGCCTACAACAAAGGTGTTTACTAACCCACGGTGTCTCCACTGCTAACCCGAACTGTCACAATCCCCACTACACACCTAGTTACTGTAGCACCATTAAGCCTGAGGCTCTTTTGCTTCCCTGTCAAATAAATGGAAGAAGGGGAAGGGAAGAAAGAGAGAGAGAGAGAGAGAGAGAGAGACAGAGAGAGAGAGAGAGAGACAGAGAGAGAGAGAAAGAGAGAGAAAAAATGAAGAATGACAGAATGAGGGTACCATTTCATATGGTTGGCCTCACACAGCCAGCACTGGCCTGCGGGTGACCAGACCAAGGCTGTACTGCTCAGCGCACATGAAGCAGCTGTGACATAATTACAATTTAATCACACACTATGCTACATAGCACATGAGGACCAATACTGCAGTACTGTTACATATTTTAGACATAACAGAAATTGCTACAAATTAACAGAGATTTGCCTGAATTTAAAAGAACGGTTCAATGGAGGTACAAGGCAAATATAACAGAACCAAGACTGGGCAATCAGGCATGTGGAGAAGGAGGGCTTTGGGTGCACAAGTACCAGCCCCTTTGGGCATAGTTCCTCTTTTGGCAAGGCTAGTGCTCTCCATCTACAAAAGTTTCCATCAAGAAGGTTTGCAAGGTGTTCTTTTAATGCTGCTCTTTTTATTCTTTTTTCTCTCCAAACATACCTTTGGTCATTGCAGCCCAAGAGTTACATTTTTACTCCAGCGGTCCACAGCACTTGTTTCTAACAATATTTCTAACATACTTCAGACAGTGAGTTTTGTGATGAGGCCACATGTAAGGTTTTCTTATGACTCTCGAATGATGATGTTTATGCAAGTTCAAAGCCACATAGCAGAATGACATATCATTACTCCTGTGTCATCTAAATTTTTCTGTGCTTTGATTACATATGGGGGTTTTACTTTGTCTTTCTGGTCAGCATACAAGCAGTTCTATCTGAGAGTTTTCTTGGTCTTCCAGATTTTGCTTTGGCTTCCATGGTTTCCCTTGACTGCCATTTCCTAATGACACTTCAGAAGGTGGAAACTGTGATGACACAGGTCGGGAAATGTCATTAGGAACTGTCCTAATGACAATTCTTGACCTGTCTAATGAGTCATTTAAGGCCTAATGAGTTAAGTTCTGAGACTTTACAACTGGGACAGTGTCCAAACTTTTGAACATGCTACAATTATTATTTTAATAATTTAATTTTACTGTTAATTAAAATGTAAAGTAAATATATGTTAACATTTGCAGGAAAATGTTCTCTCCAAGGTTTTTGTTTGCTTATTTTCACCTAAACCATGTGTAATGATTTTACTGTACATCCAGTCAAAATTGTGAATTCAGGCCTTGCTGAATTTTTCTGACCCTCGATAAGTTTTGCTCGAATTGCAAACATTTGTTTGATTTACTAGATGAGTGCTTCTCAGTACTGCTTCTGGAGTATTCCTGTTCAGCACATGTTTTTCGTGCTGGAACACACCCACTTCCACCCAGGAAAGCACAGCTGATCAAGCTAATTATATGGATTAGGTGTGTTCAAGCAGGGAAGCACTCAAATGTACAGGGTAGCGGAACTGCAGAACTAGGAAATAAACTTTTTAGATCATTCTTGGCACAGCCTTTGTGCCACTGAAAGAACCAGCGAAGCAGTTCCCACATTATTAGGCAAACAATAACATGTATTGTGTTAAATAGGGTTGATCAGTCAGCTTCCTCAGTTAGAGCATCTAATTCATGCAATTCAATTGTCTATAGTCCCCAGACAATTACATAAATAAATAACTGCCTACTAATCTACAGCACTTTACCCAGCTCTCTACTGACCACTATACTGTCCTGTCCTATCAAATTGCTTCAAATGTTTATGTAAGTGCCTACAGTTTTCCATTTTCAAATTCTTCTCCCACAGCCTGGGTACCTACTGCTGACCCTCAGGCTTTTCAGTGTTCCTGGTTAACAGCTGTCTAGCACACTCTTATACTGTTAGGCAGAATATCTGTATGTCGCTGGGAACCAAATAGCACAGCAACATTTTATCCAGCTGAATGACTGAATGCTGTGGCACAAAAAAAGATCTTTTTTCATTAGAATCAACTGCGAGCCATACTCCCCTTCTCCCCTCTCTCTCTCTCTCTCTCTCTCTCTGCTCTGTCTCCCTTCCTCTGACAAAGAGGCAGATTAGTTGAGCTGTGGAGAAGGGATTTGAGGACTGAGTTTCACACATGTGAATATCTATCCCTGACTTATTAAAGGCGGGAAATAAATCCGTGAATCGGAAGCGGCTGCTGGAGTAATCATGGATTTAGGTTACACACTTTTTTTCTTTTTCAGGCACCCTTCCTGGTGGCATTCCCACTTCGAGCCTGGGATCTGCACACAGAATTTCAATTCCTTCTCTGGATAAAGTGTGTAGAACAGCAACGGACATAAACGCAAGCCGTTATCAGGGGTTGTGGGCCAGCGAAGCCTTCAAAGCGCAGTCGAGGAAAATGGTAATCTTCAGAAGAAAACGACAATGCATCTAAAGATTATGTGCGTCCTAAGAGATGACACACGGTGAAGGCGCCTCAAACCGCTTTCCTCCAAGCCTCCAGTAGATCACTTCTCTCCCTGTCTCTCACGGCCCTCTAAGAGCGGAACACTGTCACTATAGCAACCCGTGATTTTCACTCATTTTCGGTGTCATTTCTTTCCAGTAAAACACCATGTACAGATGCTCTTTACTGAGGCGCTGTGCAGATACAAGCCTAAGAATCACACCCTTGACCCTGCACCTGGGGGTTGTGTCTGAAAGCATGTGTTCAATAACAGCTGAATGAAAACCAGCTGGAACAGAATGTTCCGTTTGAGATAAACATTCTCTTGAAAACAGTAGAATCAAATGACATTAAAACGTGATGACAAAAAATTGTAATGACCACTGAAAAGCAAGCTGTGCTACTGTGTATGGACTGATAATGCAACAGAGTGGTAGTTCTAGCCTAAAAATGTATTATCAGTTGACCGAGAGTTAACACATCTTCTCTTATCATCACATAAGCTCCTCATCTTGTGTACCGTGTGCTGCAATTTTAACAATGAATAAAAAGGAAACTTCTGATTCAATTACAGAACTGCATCTAAAATAATTGGAGAGGTGTCAACTAAAGGATTGCAAGAAAAATTACTTTCAACCAAGAACATACTCACAGTAAACATCAGCTGACAGCCACCCAGGATATAGTCCAGAAATGAGTAATCCCTCGTAATCTGAGGAAAATCAGACCAGCACATGGTCAGACATACGTCCTGATAGAGCATCCTTTTGTGTAGTTTCTTCACAGAATAACTTTAAATTAACAAGAGTGTGTGTTGAACTGGTGACAACTGAAAATAAATAAGCCATTTTCCTACTTTTATGGCTGGCCGCTCGGGCAGAGGCGATTACGCTCATGGTTGACGGCTCAGGAGTGACAGGTGTTTTGTGCTGATATTAATATGTGTCATTTAATGGGGGATTTAGAACCATTACGTTAATCTCTGCCTACAGTAAAACCACAATTATAGCCAGCGTCACGAAAAATTAAATTAAGTAAGCAGACTCATGAGCTGTATGGAAAACGTTTTAATATGCATATATAATATCAAAGCCGCTTTGTATTGTCCCCATTTTTACTGGTTAATTCTAATGAGCTGACTCACTGGTGGACAAGGGGAGGGGGTGAGTGGCACTTGTGTTTCTTTACCTTGCATGACTTCAAAATGATGATGCCTGAGTTCTTGTAGTTCTTTTTCTTCTTCTGTTTTTTGGGGTTAATGCATTCAAACTCCACCTGCAGCGTGTAACACAGAGTAAACCATGAAACATGTAATAGACACACCTGAGAGCAATGCAAGTCTCTAGACACACTTATAAACATGCCTCGAGTTTAATCGCAAGGGTGGTAAATATCTGACCTCATAACAATTACAATGACACACTGAATTCACAAAATAGAAACTACAGCCTCTTAAGTTTGTCCATAGTTTGTCCATAATATGAGCAAATACCTCGCTAACTATTATTCTAATTAATTATAATAAATTCTAATATTCCAAAGTTGATACAGTTGAATCGCCCCTATTAAAAGCCCACTGTATGGGCTGAGATCCAACCCGTATTCTTCAGTGAGACACTTTAGAAGACTCGCGCTAAACAGTCTTTTGGCCATGTCTATGTGAGTGAGGAGTATGCGAGAATGTTCCTGACAAGAAACCTCTCATTCAGACACGTCCTCTGTTCAGAAACGACAGCCCCCAGGCTCTTCTGTGAGTATGAGCAGCCCTTTCTGAGTCACAGCGCTACAGTGCTGAGATATGGGCTTACTGTGAACTGAGGGGGTAAAATGGAAGTGACGGAAAGGACTAGCTCCATTTTAGAAATGACACAAAATCAACAGGCTGAAATGGCTGAAAACTGCTTAATCAGGCTGCAGATGCTTGTGAACAGGGAGAAAGCGTGCTGATGTAGTGTGTCCCGCCCACTGCTGTTTTCTCTAAGACCACATATACACACTTGCAACAGGCAGCACATGCCTGATCTGGAAAACAAGGGAGCATTTAATGATGCGTGATTTGCATCCCAAAAGAGGACGTTATCCTGTCTCTCTTTCTCTTTCTTTCGAAATCTGCTCTCGCTTATTACCATCTATCCCACGTACTCTGCTCTGTTGCATTCGCCACCTCTGACTGCCTGAGTGCATCGTTGTCTTTCTCTCTTTCTCTCTCTCTCTCTTGTTCTTTTTCAGCTTCATTATGTTAGATAATGAAGCGCAGACAGCTTTCACACAGAGCGCACGAGGACGAGTCCCACAAACCCATGAGAAGTTAGCTCTCTTTCCTGTGTTTGTGCATAATGAACAGATGCTTCCTAAGTAAGGGAAATGAACTGGCAGTGGAAGCTTTATGGTTAAGTACCATAACAAGATCTGTGGCAAGGCCCAGACGCAGCTCACCTCTACTGAGTTTTGTGCTTCACTCATCTTGGTGACAGTGGCCAGAAACTCCCCAATGAAGTCGTGGCCTCCGTCATTGTCATAGTCATAACACTGCACCTGAGAAAACAAACACTTCCTCAATGCTGAGGCAGCCTAAAAACTGCGAAAAGATTAAGTCCTACTATAAGTGTTTCAGTAATCTATGTGACAATAATGGCAGTACATATTACCATTTTAGCCCAGATTTTCCTGTCATAGACCAAATTTTGCAATCTACGACAAATTCCCTCAGCTTGGTTATAACTCACTGTACACAACGGCTACACTCGCTACTGTGTAATGCGTAGAGATGGGTGAATTGATACAGAAGAGTTTCTTTTTGAGAATTGTTTGTCATGTGAAAATAGACACAATGGGGCAGATGTACATAAGCATGCAGGTGCAGCTCAAAACATGCCTTGAAGTGACTGCAAGATGCACTTTCAATGTGCCTAAAATTAACCTTCAATTTACCAATTTCGCATAAGCTCATTGCATAAGTTACCCGGAGCCCTGACCAATAACTACTTGCTCATGAAGCACAGGGTTTAAAACGCCCAGTGAAATAATATCATCATAGAGTCGTCAAGCTTGAGACAAGCAAGAAAATGAAAGGCCAGTAACATATGTAATGGACAGGAAGAATCCATCCTAACCATTTCACCACTAAACGAACAATTTATATGGCAGTATATCAACATACACTGGTAAATGTGGAAATCCATAAATTGTATTTGAAGGCCTTTTTGCGAACGCATTATAAACAACTCCTCTTTTTATGTGCACACAAAGACATATAAACATAATGGTGCTGGGACAATAGCCTTGGTGTCAAAAAGAAAGTAGAGTGGGAAATTCAGAGACAAGAATCACAAACACCCCGACATTTTCAAGAATGTTTGAAATTCTCAGAAATCTTGAAGTGTGAGCACAAAACTGACAAGTAGCAAGAACTGCGATGAGCAACAGCCAATAAAAGTTTGAGGAGAAAACTCTCAAGAAGTGAGCCGCGAGTAGGCAGAACAACAACCCCGGTGAAAGAGAAAGATGCCACATATATTGACTCAGAGGCTCCTCAGCCTATCAACACTACAGTTAGGAGCAGCCTCACAGGCAATATTTTCAGCACTTTTCTGCTGTGTCTGTGTACCCAGAAAAATTAAGGGAGGCCTCTGGCAGCACAGATCCACGACTTGCCATGACCTGAAGTCTCAAAAGAGAGAAAATATTGCGCAGAAAATAATAGCTTACCAGGTACAAGACCTACCTTAATGTTTCTGTCCACATCGCCATTACAGAGAGAAATTAGTGGCACTGTAAAGGGCTTCCATACTGGATCCAGAGTGTTCTTTATCACCTGCCACACAGTGAACAGATAAGACAACGGAAAAGTTATTTCCTGAACCCCTCTCCGCACACACATATACATAGTAATACACTTGCCAGTTTGACAGGTAAACATACTTTAAGCATGTTTTATCGCCTTTGGCACTCAAAACAACATGAATCCACTTGGAAATTTGTTGTACAAAACACTGGGGTGCACTGTGCAGGAATGCTGTTCTGTGTGCAGACTGGACAGATGCACAGTTCTGCTGCAGACAGCCTGTCTGATCACGCTAATTATGCTGAATAGGTTTGAGAGCCAAGGATTCTGAAGGGTACTAGAGATATGGACAGTCACTACTGTATTAAATAAACTATTCCATAACAATACAAATCTTGTGCATATTCATCTGAATGTGAAAAAGCTGTAGCCATTAAAAGAAGAACTCAGCAAACATGTTAAGATGCACTGCACCATTAAGACGTTTTACAGTGGGTTTCAGGGGCTTTAATGTGTGCCGGAGAAACTATCCTCACACTTTCATGCAGCCTCTAACAGCCAATATCATTGATACCAAACAGCTTGGCTCCTTAAAGTCAAGGATGCTCTCCCTAAATTCTGATCACTGGAGTTGTCTGACCAGGCAACTTTTTCTGCTTCTATGTGCTCCACTCTGTTCACTAGAGACAAGCTTTTTTGTTTTTTTCCTGACAACATCAGCAGCCGACATGGTCTTTTACTGTTGTTACTCATTTAAGATGAGGTCTAATGAGTGGTGCATTCTGAGATGACTTTCCAATGTTGAATTCACATCGATTGGCCTGGTTGAGGCTTGCCTGTTTGTTCACACAGTTCACACTGGAGGGAATGCAGTGTTAGACACTCGCCTAATATTAAACAGTTGTGTGAAATGTGTGAAGCTGTATATATTTATCTATTTATTCAAATATTTATTTGTTTTTGTAAGCCTACAAGTATATATATGCTTTTCAGAGAAGGCCTGCTTTTTTTAATGCACAAAAAACGCACATGTGATGTTAGGTATTAGTATATCATTATTTTTATTTTATTTTATTTTGATTTTGAACAAAAGAAAAGTTAGCTAGATCTCTACACAGTATTCGTTGTGTCAAGGATGCACTATTTATTATGTCGTGCAGCCTTAGAATAAACTATATAATAAAGTCAGATGCTAAAAAGTTGGTATAATGTTTTACCTCTGTTCTGTGAACCAACATCCATTTTCCATCCTCCCCTTGTTTGTGGAACTCCAAGTAAGGGTCTGATTTGCCAAAGAAATCCTGAAACCCAAAGTACAGATACATGTCAGAAATAATAATTAACATCTGTTCAGTTTGATTTACTGAGTTTTGTGTAAGTGATGGGAAATACTGAATATTTGAACTTATTTCTCTTACTTTTTTATCCAGCTTTCTCCCACACATGGACAGGGTGATTATTCTGTTGTCTGATAACTCCTGGGCTGTTATCTAAAACAAAAACAGCAATCCTTACATGACACTTTTATATTAACCAAAAATGTAAAAATGCTGATACAGCAGATCTTATCAAAGACGAAGCCTTAGGATCTTACTGTGACGGCTCCCTTCCCAGCTGGCTTTCCATTGGCCAAGGTAAGAGGCCGATGAAGCTTTTTATTAGACACAATCTGTGTGATGAAAACAAGGTCAGTTAAAACAGCTCTGAAACAGACAGAGCGGCAGACTAGAGTGGCTTTTAATCAGTCAGAAGTCACTGCAGAGGCTGCAATTACAAACGAGAGCCAGCACTAAGAAAAAAAAAAGCCAGATAGATGCCAGCTAATTAGCTAATGCTACTTTCATGGAAATGGTGTCTGTGAAATATAGGTTTGCCGGCACAGAAAAGTATCTGCAGCAGTTCTGGAGGGGCTTGACACTCTTCAGATTAATAATAAAATACAATACAATGCAATTTAGAGCTGATGCAATAGAGCTGATTATTGGGACAATAAACTGCAATGATAATATGATGAGGTAATAAATAATGATTAAAATTAGGGATGCCCCCCCCCATTTTCTTGCCCATTAATTTGACCCCAGTACTTTAATGCTGAGTATCTTCCAATACTGATTTTATCTGATCTTTGGTTTGTATTTGGTAATCCATCCACATTATTTGGGCCAGATTCTAATTAATACTACAGTAAAATTACTTTTATATACCTTTTAAAATTTTTAAATGTTTAAAATTGACAATTTCATGAAATGTTTGACATTCATGTATGATCAAACTTGACTGACCAACATGATGATTTTGCTACAAGTAAGTTTAATATTGTGCATTACAGTTAAGAGCTGGGAAATGTGGCAATATTTAACGTAACACTGAAAATTTATATCACAATATGTCACAAAATATTTTGAGTATACTGTGGATATCAGTTTAACCCTGGTTAAATTAATAGGTCTGATTAATCAAATTGACCATGTTTAATTTGATTCAGTGTAGTGTAGTGTGTGAAAATCAATTGTACTGTTTTTGATAGTAATCTATCTGTGACACTACTGGTTCTTTTATTGTCTGTCCCAACTTCTCAGATATCACAAATAAATAAAAAATAATCTAAATTATTGTGACAAAATTTCTTGAAGTATTGTAATACTATATTTTTGCCATTTTTGCCTTCGTCTCAGTTTTTAAGGTCCTGTTTCTTCAAAGGCAGTTTTAATCCAGAAACAGCTCTGCCACTAAACAATGGGTTTCTGCAATAGTTCATCTGTCAGTTATCAAGTGAAAAACTCGGCAGGGGTGTGGTTTGGACATGTTTGTGGTGGTGCTCGCAGTAAGTGGCAGAATGTACACTCAAAGTGTAATAGCAATGCACTCACACTTTATGTGCCAGTGTTTAGATGAAACGTGGTTAGATCTAACACAGTAGAAACACATTTTCTTGTTTGACACGTTTGTACTGTAAAGTAGTTTCACAATTAAGTTGTTTAGACAATTTTGTAACCTCAGTACATGCTTCTGCAGGTTGCAGATGACATCAATTACTTGCATTGTCTCATAGTCCTGTCGTGCCTGCACTTGTGTAGTCTTGTGCTGTTTTTATTTTTGTTCTTTGGTCCTCGAGTTTTAGTTCCCAGTGTACTGTGTACATGGTTGAAATAATAATAAACACCTACTTGACTTGACCTGACATGGAGTAGGTAGAATGCGAAAAAAAAAACAAAAAAAACACTGGAACTGGATCAAGCAAAATACAGCCAGCAGGGAACTCTTTATGGCCTTTTAGTTCTACTGAGAAGGCCTACTTATATGCTGATATGCCTGGACCAGTGCTGATCCAGAAGGTAGGGACTTCCCTAATTAAAACAAACAATATAAGCAAATCTCATACTGGATGTATAGCGGGTTCAGACCCTGATTCACACTTACAATTTACAATCTTAGGATTGCAAAGTTCAGCTGTGCAGTTACAGTGCAGAAGACCAGTGTTTAAGTCCCCAGTCGGAGAAGCCCAGTCGGCATGGCTCCTAACACTACGCTCCTGCTAATATAATTACATCATTCTCTGTGGGTGTGAGGTTGTTTGATCCCTTCTGTTAGAGCAGCCCTTTGCAATGTTTTTGTCAACTGAGAATAAGGAGAAACAGCTGACAGCAGTTTTATATATGAGTAGGCGCAAACTATAGAGCAGGTAATGGATGCTGGACATGCAAAGAGACGATACATTACCACTCCCAGCGTGCAGACAAACTCTCCCAGGAAGTCATGCTCATACAGTTGGCTGCTGCACTTGTCCTCGTCAAACATGGCGAACTTGAGTTTCTGGACCTCCTCAAAGTGGTAGTCCACCTGGAACTTGTCTCCGAATACTGGATTCAAATTGTTTACTGCCGTTTCTGTTCGTCCCAGCTGCGTCCATGATATGCAGAGAGACAGAAAGAGAATTACTCAGCACATTTCTTGAAGGCAATCATCCACTTGAAGCAATTTCTTTACTTTTTTTTTTACTGAATAAGAAGGAATATATATGCGTGCCAGCATCATAACATGCGGACAGGCCAAGTTCAGATCTCTAACAAGTTGAAAGAGGTACTGTAGGTACTGTGGTGGTGCTTAGGATAAAGAAATGGAGAAAGAAGGAGAGAGGGAGAGACAAAGGGAGAGAGAAACACTTCGAAAAGGGCAAGAAAGAGAGGTAGAGGAGAGAGGAGATGGGAGGAATGAAGGGGGGAGACAGCATAGGGAGAGGCAGAGGGGCACGAGAGAGGAACAAGAAAAACAGAAAGCAAGAAAGTAAGAGGGACGGAGAAAAAGGTGGAGAGAGAGAGGGAGGGAGGAAAGGACTGCAGAGTGAAGAAGAGAGAGAAAGAGACAGAGAGAGAGAGAAAAAGAGAGAGAGAGAGAAAGAGAGAGAGAGAGAGGGAGAGAGAGAGTCAGAGTTCAACTATTCTTTGATTAAATGGTTGCCAACAGCCCAAGGCAAAGCAGCACATTACTTTTGATTAGGTAATCAAAATTAATATGAAAATACACTGGCATACTCACTCTCTCTAACACATGAGCACACACACACGCACACTCACACACATGCACAGACACACATACATGCATATCCATACATAGGTCCCTAGAAGTATCTGACCATTTGAATATTTGGGATGAAATGTGTTGTGTGGACTGTCTGCAGGGCTAAGAAAAAATTCATATGCTCACGTTTAGCGTGTGTATGTGTGTGTGTGTGTGTGTGTGTGTGTGTGTGTGTGTGTGTGTGGTGGGGTGAGGGGCAGTGATATATAGGGGAGAGAAAGAGAGAGAGTGAGATGATGTCAGTGCAATGCTTTATTTTGAAAATTACTGAGCCATTTCCAGTGTGTACGGTACAATGATCGTTGCTCTGCCATTATGTAGCGACGCGCGCGTGGGCACCCACACACACACACGCACGCACGCACGCACGCACGCACGCACGCACACACTCACTCACACTTATGATGCTTAGACAGCTGTCTGCTTTCCTAATATAGTGCAAAAACATTAAATGAAAAGGGTCAGGAATTAACCACATAAAAAGATAGAATTTGCCTCCATTTTCATTTGCATTATAATGTATTTTGCATCAGCTTAAACTGTTCAGGATTATACTCTGGAGACAACTTACTGTATCACAGAGTCAACTGTATCAGTCAGTGGAATCACTATTCCAAGCGCTCCCCTGCCTTTAAAGGAACTGGATGACAGAAGTGATATACTGAATGTATACTATAGGTTTACTAACAGTAAAGAGCCATGTTTAGCTCTTAAACAGTTCATTTCACCACTGAGGATGTCCTTACACTGAAAGCTCTGTTTATGGCAGTTTTTTCCAACTCCAGAATCATTTGCACTGCTTTATTTTCCTCAGATTCAGCTCAAGAACAACATGGCAGTCAGTTAATAGTGTAATGAAGGTGCTGGGTTATGAATTATAGGAAGGTCCCATTTCCCAGGTCCCTTCACCGAGTTTAGACCGTTCAGCAGCAGGATGCTCTCTTCGCTCCTCTGCACTGTGTCTAAGAATAAGAACATCCTATTGCGAAGCGCTTACACTTCAAAGTGGTTTAACTGTTGACTTCCTGTTACAGGTCTCACAAGCTTCAACTGTTAAACGCACAGAATGTCAAGGTTCTCGTGAAGCACAGACGATAGGGGGTAAATCGCAGACCTCAGAATGATTCAATACAATTATGACTCCTTCGGGAGTGATTTAATGTATCATGAAATTTCAAAAATTACACCATGATTCCATTATAATTATATTATTCGTAATTGACCAGACAGATGTAATTGGAGGAACTATTTACACAGTGGTGGAATACAGACAATAAAGATACACTCTGCTATTTTTTACATTTCAAAATAGCCTGACAATTTTCTTTTGGCCAGAAAACAAGCATGTACTTCACTGAATATTTGCAATTTTAATCGCTTCTAATGTTCTAAATTAGACACAGCTGAATCGTCATCTTCAGACAGAAGCACAGTGATGTATTTTAATGCTCTTGCTAGATGATACTTTAATGAAGGGGGTTAATCTTCAGGTCGTGGATTACGTGCCTGTTCGTATGTGAGTAGAGCAAAGCCACCTATCAGTGAAAGATTTATACTTTAATCAGTGTGTTTGGGCAATGCATCAGCAGCAAATATGCACACAGTGAAGCTCAGTGGATTTGAAGTAGCTGATATTTTATCAGTCCACTAACTCCTCAGCAAGAGCAGAATTTGCTGGATCTACTGCATCTGTTACAGAATTGCTTCAGTACTGTTCCAGCTCCCCCAATACTGTTCCATTTCTTCCACTTACCCCCTACCCACCAAGCTGCCTCTCTCTATATGTCTCTGTTTAAAAAGCAGGCAGCTTTTGTTTCCCATGTTGTTGCCATGGTTACAGTGTGCTGAGAAACACTGATTTCATGTTCAGGTTTGCACTATTGACCGTCAGTGGAGGCCCATAGCGCCCAGAGCAAAGTCTGTCGAATAGCGGACTGTGCACACGTACGCACACACTGGCACACACACACACACACAAACACATCACACACCTACTCTCACAAACTCTGGTCTTCTGGAGCAAAGCCAGTGCTGCTCGGCCCCCAACTCCTTTTTTGAAGAGCTTTTTTTTTTTTTACACAAAGCAAAGCCTACTGACTGATTACAATGCTCATCAGCAGGCAACTGCTGTGGTTAAACTCCTCATTCTATTTTTTTGTTTGTTTATTTTGTACCTAACAAGTAATGAAAGCCTAAAGCCACCAGTTTAGCATCATGCAAACTGTATGACAATCATTGCATGCTTGTCTCAAACATTAAGTTGATAAGTAATAAACAAACTTCATGTGGTTTCTGACACTGTATGCCATACTGATATCTATTAACATGGACAAAAATAGTGACAAAATGGGTCAAATCTAAATATTAGCCTCATAGATAAAGAACAAAACCAAACACACAAACACACAATCTAAATTTTGGCTGATTGGCTACATTTAGGTTAAACCATCAAACATCTCTCTTCCCTTTTTTCTCAGGACCATAACAGTATCTTCCTTTCTTCCCTTCTACTATTGGCTCTGCACTCCGTGCATTTCTTTTCCCCTATGAATAAGCACCCTGCTCTGCTTTCACATTAAGGCCTAGAGTTGTCATTTTGCTATGCTATTAAAATAAGCATTAATAGAAAGTCATGGCACACTTGCTTCCATACCTTTCCATATTTAAATATGAAACAGTATTAAGCAGGGTCTCTGAGCTATTCGAGTGGTTCACGGGATAGGTCAGGGTGGAGGAAGGGAGGAGGAAAAACATAATAGCAGTTAATGCTGTTTTCCCCACCTGCTCGTGCACAGTGATGTAATCAAAAACCAGAATAGATTTTAGAAGCAGAAGTCATAACATTTTGATGGAAGGTTACTGGAAAACAAAAGGTTTTTGTAAATGATATGAAGTGAAATTCAATGATAAAGACAAAGTTTCAGGTTGTCTTGAAATGTAATTACTAGATACAAAAACATGGTAAATGGCTTGGCCTTACGACTGTATGCACAACAATAACTTTTCATTCAGTTCAAATCACGTTACTCCCCTCTTCTACTTACAAACACAAAGTGATAGAGAGGTTAGATTTTTTTTTTGAGATAATTTCTATGCTAGTTTTAATAAGCTACAACTACAGAAGAATTCAATCTAAACGGAAACAGTCTTTGTTAAGTCTGACGAATGGTAAGGATTAAACTCCACCCTCCACTTCTCTGTAAACTACGCCATTTATATACATTTATCTAAGGAAAAAAACAAAACAAAAAACAAATGTGCTGTCAGAGCTGCCACACCTCCACCCAATTGCCATCCACCTCCTGGAAGAGCACGCAGAAGGGGTCAGATTTGGAGGCCACATCGCGGTCCAGCAGATTGGTGCAGCACACTGAGAGCTCCACCTTAGTGACGCAGTGCTGAGGGCCGATGGCAGGACCCGCGTTGGGCCCTGAGCCCAGTGTGTAGGCCATGCAGGCTGGAATCCCTCCTCTCCCACACCCTTCAGACAGAGAAGAACACAGCAGCACCTTATTACACAAGATATGCAACAGAACAAATATATATAGAATTTATTTTAAAAAAGGAATATTCCATACTTCTTTTTCATACAGCTGATTGCTATCAAAAATCATTTAAAAAATGTGTTTAAATTCCATAGAAAATAACTGAAAAACCACTGATTCAAAACACACTTATAAGAGAAGTCACTGGGCGAATAATTTCTTCTCTCAAAGACCAGACTAGTTTTCAAGGGGTAAATTCATTACTAGTGCCACGGTCTCCTCCCTGTTCAAAAGTTCTACACATCATAACATAGCTTTGGTATGACATTCTCTCTTTTATCTCACACTGAACCCTGTGTTAAGTGTAACGGCTGTAGTTTTTTTAATTCAAGGAATTCAACAACGACCCAAAGTTTTTGAAGGAGTGTAACCATACAATAAGCCCACCATTCGATTCAAATCATGATACTGGTTTCACAATTCAATATTCTCATGATATTTTGAACAAAATTTGATTGGTAATGACTGTATTCAGGTGTGGCATTATCTACTAATGATACTAGTGCTGGGAGACAGGATGATTGTGGCCCTGGGAGGCATGTATATGCTGGAGTGGGGTGTTGACTGGTGCTAGTTTAGGGCTCAAACAATACAACTGTATCAGATATCATAATTAACAGAATTCTCATTCTCCATGATGCAATCACAAGTCCATGTTGTGCAGTGTCACACTGATATTAAGATTTTTCGGTGCATTGTGTAATGCCCCGTTTTCAATCAGCTGGTTTCCCTTTTGTAGGTTAGAGGAAACCAACAGTCTAAAACAAATGTAACCTAAAACCTAAAATTGGGCAGAAAAATGCTGGTATGTTCCCTCATGCAAAAACCAAACAGCCACAACAGAAGTAGCTTTATCCGCTCACTGCCTGATGCTGTTCTCTGCCTTATTTCAAACCTTACTGCTCAATTAAAATTCTGACTTGATGATCTGAGCTTTCTGCCATGATGGTTCACATTCTTGTGAACAAATCTGCACACCAAGACCTGCCTTGCCCTTCTTTCTGTCTGCTTTTTTCTCCTTGTTTCCCTTCCCTTGTGTTTATAACCATGTGCTTCCCAACTGCCCTGATTTAGTGTTAGTTCCCAAGTGCCTTAGTCCAGTGTCAGCAGCCTGAGGCAATCAAGTAAAATGGATTTCACAGAGCCCCACTCAGTCGACCTCCACCACTAACCTGGGCTCTCTCTCTGGCCCTTGTCCTGACATGGCACTCCACAGTGCTGCCCTTTGCCCTAGAGGGCACTGGCGAGCAGGCACCTGGTTCCCCAGTGCCACCCAGTGCCTTAGAGGGCACCACTGAGCAGATGCTCTACTCCACAGCTTCTCAAAATACCTTAGAGAGCACTTCACTTCAGGGGCCCAGGACACAGTAGTGCCTAGTTCCCTGTCAAGCCAGTCACCCAGTATTCTCACTCGCCAGCTGCCTAGTCTTCTGACCCTCCACCAGCCATTTAGTAGTAGTTTTGTCTGCAGCTTATGAGCTAGTTGTCCTGCTGCCCGGAACATGACTGCTGTTCAGCTGGCAACCCAGGAGGTAGCTGCTGTCCGGCAGCATCCCAGTGCCCTGCCCAGCTAGCCTCCTAGTGCCCAGTCTGTCCAGTCTCCCGTCCAGCTGTCTGTCCGGTTCCTCTTCCAGCTGTTTGTCCAGTCCCTCATCCAGCTTCCCGTCCAATCTCCCATCCAGACATTTGTCCAGTTATCAGTCTCCTGTTCTGTTCCTGGTCCTGTCCCATTTCCAGTCCCCAGTCCGTTCTGTTCCAGTCCAATCACCTGTTTCCTCTGTCCAGTCTTCTGACTTGTTTAGACTTGTTATGGTATGATATATGTTTGTAAAATCTGTTTATTTTGATCTCTAAGTTGCTATTACACATATTGCAAATTTACTACATAAGAAATAAGTACATTTATAAATGTAAAGGAATATTACATTTTATCAAGTCATGATTATATGTCACATTTAATTAAGACTCATGCAGCCCTAGCAGTATCCTAATTGCCTAATTGGAAAATGTCCGATTTCCCCACTGATATGATTCTGAAAACATTAAACTGATAATACTAAATTCCCTTGCTGACTAAAGTGCTTAACAGATCTCATTAATGACAAATAATTTATTGGTATGATATAGAAATCAATGACAATAAACAATATCAAATATTAATGATAAATTCATTTTTAAAAAGTGTTAATTTGTCATCTATGCTACAGTGTTCGGAAAGTTCTGAAACAGAATAGAAACAGCTCACATTAAAATAGCTCAAGAAGACAAATAATTCAGGTATAATCGTATTCATGTATAATCTATACTCATATATATTAAAAAAAAAATTTTAATGCTAAACACCTCATTAAAATACTGAGATGTAACAAGATATCCCAATGAAAGAATAAATTACCTGTTTATTCCCTCAAAGGTTCTCATAAAAATACACTAAAAAGTAATGTATGATTAAAGGTCAGAGAATGGAAAATGGCTGAGAAATTGTTTTTAACTGTTAAATGTCCCCCTCTGTTTTTCACACACACACACACACACACACACACACACACACACACACACACACACACACACACACACACACACACACA
>JBBPCZ010000019.1:14478459-14502513 GCA_037974445.1 Brycinus macrolepidotus | reverse complement strand
GTGAGAAAATTGTGCTAAATGGTGAAAAATTGACACCTCTAAAATTGTTAAGCTGATTTTACAAATGGCACCCCATAATTTACAGTATCACAAATCAAACAAAAAAGTAAAGATACATCACTTACGTGACAGACAGGATACTGGTCAGTTTGTGGAACAAATCCGCAATCTTTCTAACACCCTCATCTGATAAGGAGTTGTCACTGACACTGTCAAAAAGGAAGACGCATTTTTACGAAGGCAGCGAATCCAGTACTAGCCACTCTTTTTATTCACCAAATGAGGTCCTGTCATAAATGTTTTATTCTGCATTGTATAAACATAAATATGTAAAGTGTAAGCGTAAATGAGAATAGCATCTTACTCGAGATGTGTGATTTGTGGGCAATGCTCCAACGCTTTGACAAGTTTGTCAGCTCCAGCATCAGTGAGGCCTCCACATAGGAAGCTGCGGGGAAAATAATTTAGATATAAACCACAGTGCAGAGTGAGCTGTTTCAGTCTATGAAAACATTAGTACCGGTTAAAACAGGAGACTCACTCTAACTGCTTCAAATCCTGAAGTTTGGGAAGAATGCTAGACAAAGCCTCTGCAAACTTGTCGTCGTACTTTCTGCTTCGAAAGCTGAAATCAAATCAATAGAAAATGTGAACTGACCCAAAGTGCTTCTCCATTTTTATTGGTAATAAATTAATATCACATATCAAAACCATTGACATGAAATTATCCCAATATATGATCATGCTTTCGTTTTAAAGGAGCAACAGGAAATACTATGTTTTGTTCTGTCAGTCATAGCACAGACAACCAACGCAAAAAAAAGGTTCTACAGGCAGAAGGTACAGTCCATCTGTACCTCAACGGATCAATAGTCAAAATAGTCATTTTGAAGGATTTTTTCTATTAAGAGAACTGCATTTTCACTAGATTTGCATTGTGAATTATTGCCAATTTTATGCCAAGTGTTTTTTTTTTTATCTCCATCACTTTGGAATGCATTCATTTTGCTCTAAGAGGTGTTCCACTGACTCTGTTGAGCAGTGTCTACTGGTTTGGGGTGAATGAGCAGAATCAACCGATATTCACTCCTAACACAACAGCTGTGGGCTGCTTTATGCTAATTTTGGTTTATCTGTGTACTGATTTTATGATCTAAATAAGAGTACATGAATGCTGCATTTGAATGTCGTGTGGGCAAAGGAAAATCACCAAACCTACCCTACATGACCAAAGACCACAGCTTGTCACCCCTGCTCTAGCCAATTCCCAACACCAAAGGCCTACAATTAATGTTTTTTAATTGTAAATACTAACAATGAATGAAGAGTTGATGCTTGTTGACTGGATGGATGAAAAGCATTTTTTTCTGACATTTCTGACTAATATTGTGCGGCAATTCAAATTCAGATAAAATAAATAAATAAATAAAGGTCCAGGTAAGAGTAGGCAATATTGGAAAAATATAATAGTACGATAAATATGACCACACTTGCCAGCTCTAGGTTCATATCTGTTATTTTGGCCCAGAAAGACCAGAACAGCCACTTTTTTCTGCTAGGTGCCTGCTAGCTTCAGTAAATATCACGAACTTGTATCTCATTCTGACGAAAAAATTCTGCAAAAATTCTACATACTTGCTCCTTTAAAATGCAAAAGAACTTATCTGTAGCCACAAAGAATGCAAAGGCTGTCTGTTCTGTTTTATTGAATATAAAATGACTTGGAACTTACATGAGATGTTCTAGGTTCCTGCAGTTGGGGATGATGCTCAAACAGTCTAATTCAAGGGAACAGCCGCCAAAGTCCAGACAGACCATCCAATCTGCAGCCGAGGTCACAAACGCCAGGGCATCCATGTCCACAGGGTTGAGTCTAATATTGCGCAGCTCAAACCGGGTTCTTGATCCAACAAGCTTGGCCAAACTGATGTCTTGTGTTTCATGGGCACAACGGCACAGCTCTACAATCTTGGGGCCTGTTTGGTTAGCAGCACCTACAAAACTCCTCAAGACTTTCAGAACTGTAGCCTGTCTGTTTTGTACCACATCCTTACTGCCTGCCAGCAGGGCAAGACTCGACGTGCAGGCATCTGCAGCAAGTCCACACATAAACAGGTGAAGGGAATCTGTGAAGACGGTTTTGGGATCAGTCTTTGTAGTCCAACGGCTTTTCAGGTTGAGCTTCCTCTTAAGCTGTGACTCTGAGACGCCAGGGCTTATCATAAGATGCAGGGCTGAAAGAAACTCTTGCATGGTGAGGTGCATGAATGCACATCCCAGGCTTCGGGATCCATCTGCACACGTAAGGTCCACACGGGACAGAATTCCAACATTTGCACCAAAGTTCATGAGTTCCTTAGACAGTTCCTGTGCAAGAAACACTATGCGACTTTTCTCAAGACCATTCATTGCAAGTCTGCTCAGCTCCGCAATCTGAACTTTGTATCTCTGCAGTAAAGGCATGGTACTCTCAGAGCTTCCTATGCCATGACCACGACTGAGGAAGGCAGTGAGAATGTTGAGGTAGATCTGGGTCAAGGAGGTGGGCAGCTCTTTAGGAGACTGAGACGTATCCTTGGAGAGAAAGTGATCTAAGCAGATGCAACAGACATGGCATAGTGCTGGAACATAAGACATGGAAAGCAGGTGACGGTTTTCTATCAACAGACTAACTGCCTTTTCTTTAAGTTCACTTCTCTTTTCATGGAAGTACTCCTCAGTGTACTCCTTCACACGTTGTAGACTGAATCCAAGCAGCTCAGCGACAAAATAACCAGAACTTCCAAACAGGTCAATCACATCCCGTGGTCTGCAAGTGACCAGCACAGTGCACCTCGGCAGGATCTTATAGCTACAGAGCCCAGAGAGGAGATCAGCCATTGGGAGCCGCTGGTAGGGGCCTAAAGGGCTGGGAAGTTTGTCTGGATCCGTAAACTTTGCTCCAAACTCATCATATCCATCAAATATGAAACAGATTTTCTCTGGGTTGGAAAGGATGTAACTGAAGACTGCCTCACTTTGTTCCTCACCTCCCTCGGGCAGAAGAAAAAAGCGAAACAATAGCTCTTTCAGCGACAGCGGTTGAGACACCAGGTTGAGCTGACGAAACTCCAACAGGAACAGTAGCTTTATGGAGGGGTAGGAATCTTGGGCCCAGTGATGAGCCAAGCAGTGCATCAGCAGAGTTTTTCCAGAACCAGCCTGACCCAACAATACCACCACTCGGCCAGTGGTCTTCAAGAGACACTCCACTGACTCTTTATGCTCAGAAGGTTCTTCCTTCTCCTGAGCTTGCATAGATTTGTCTTTCACCCGCACAGAATTACGTTGCCTTAAGCTCAGAAATGCCTTGTCCAGGGAAATGTTCTTTACTATATCCTTTGTCACTCTCTCAAATTTCTGTTGCAGCAACAACTTCACCGCATTTATGTAACTCTGCACCTGGTCTAAATGAGAAAACATTGGTAAGTTAGTATTAGCATACAAATATTTAATACTGGTATGTAATCCTTATTAATACATAAATATTTTCTGCTGTGGTTTATACTGAAATGTGCATGTATGTGTGCTCATCTAGAAGAGACAAAAGTCAAAAGTACCTAGGCATACACGCTTTGCGTTACGTGGTCGAGGAGAATGTTCAGTCTCGGGAACATAGCTGCAGTTTGACACTGCTCCTACACAGAGCAGAAAACAAGACAAAACAGATTCTTAGGTGAATTCCACCACAAAATGATAGAACGGGCAGGGCATATTAAAACACAATTATTCTTTCACTTTCACTTGATTTTATTTTGAGCAATGGCCTCTGATCAGCATTGAATAAAGACATCTTTTCTTACAGCTATATGTTTTCATTTCATATCACATAGCACAACGAAAAGGAATGCAATTAAATCTAACAAAACAGTAATATGTGCAGCTTATAACATTTTTTTGTCATTTCATAGTAAGAGTTCCATTGGTTATGCATTTTAATGAGGACAGGAACACAATACCGCAGCAACACGTGCTAATGCATGTCTTGAAATGCTTAATGGCTGTGCCCGAACTGTAAACATTAACTGTAAGGTCACAATACTTATTTGCCCCTAATAAAGCATCCACCAGACACATCCGTCCTGAAGCTTCTTTGTTACACAGAGTTGTACTTAAGTATGTGATACTACAAAATATGGCACTTACCAGATGAAGATCCTGCAATAGACAACACCTTTGTTTCAAAGTCCAGGGGAATATTCTGGCAAAACATCCACATGGTGTTGAGAAACTGACGGCATTTATCAGAATCTGAGTCCTTGAAGTAATCCACAATGCCCAGCACCCTTTCCCTGAGGCTGGGCAGGTTCTGCAAGTAGTCCCGAGAACTACGTTCCACCAGGGCATAGATCTGCTCCAGAACATTACTCCTCTCTCTGCACAGAATGTCCACTATTACAGTGGCCTCCTCCGCCACCACCTGCAGAACATCCTCCTCCAAGTCCACGTCCTCCATCTTCATCCATCTGCTGTGGGCATCAGTTTTAATAAGTTGGTAATAACACATATAAATAATTTATTATACCTTGTAAATGTTCAACTACACAACACTCTTACATTATTTTACAACCGCAACAATTAAAACAGTAATGTTAAGTGCAGAGTGTGTGCATGTGTGAGCTCTGTTTCATAACATCAGCAAACTGAGTCAGGAGTGAAGCTGCTCGTATACAGCACATAGAATAGCTGCCATACAAACACTACTGCACTTACAACACATATGGAGGAATTTCTTATTTTTTACACAGGTCACACTGCAATAGTTTTTAAAAGAATAGCAACCTGTGCATTTTACACACACACACACACACACACACACTGCCGCAAATTGTACAAACAGTGAACAGAAAAAAAGGGAAAAGTGGTCTCTTACTTTTTTCCATGGCTGTATACATATATATTTGTGTGTGCGCGCTAAATAGTAAATGTACTTATGATACTTATGATAAAGGACACTGAGATTAACGAACTATATATAAACACATATATATATTTAAGAGTTCATTTACAAGAGTTTATTCATACAGCACAACGCATATGCCAGAGCTAACTGCTGAACAGACAGCAGTTAGCTAATGACAATAAAAGCCCTTAAGGGGTCTTGTGTTGTTATCAAAAGCCTGCCAGTCTCTATAGTCTCAGGCGAGGGGAGATCTAACACACTAACACTGTGAGAATTAAGACATTAACACAAAAACTCGCGGCGCCAGAGCTGCAGCGCGCGAACTCTCATGCCTTGTTTCTGCCACACCACCCCCATGCCAGACTGCTTGACCTCGAATAACCTGGCGACTCTGGAGACTCCTGATCCAGCACTGTTACCTTGTGCTACACTAAGAGAAATATTTGAAGAAATACAGCTTTTTTATGAATAGAGTGTATTTTCGGTGCTACTTACCAGCTTTCCCATCAGGTCGCATCCCACCGAGCGAATGAAAGCAAAACGAAAGTAAACCGGGCTTTAGTTTCGATTTTTCAATTCAGCTGCGAATCAAACTTATTACCGCTAGTCCTGCAAACCGAAACAGGGGGTCGTGTTCAGACAATACAAACCTAAAACCCACCCATATAACATATATATATGATAGATATACATTATTCTAATATATCCTTAATTATGGATGGGTTTAGGGGTTTAACCACACTTGTGGTGAGGGGGCAGGCCACATGGCCACAACTTGTAGCTTTTGTTATTACACTCAAACACTTCAAAAAGAAACGTTTTTTCACGGATATGCTCCTTTCTGTACAACAGATAAGGACTAGACGACTCCAGAGGCTCCTTGGCAAGTGGTTTATGATCAGGTGCGTTAGGGAGGATGTTCACTATCCGATAAAAAGCCTGCGTTATTAGAAAGGCAGTTCAGTACAGGGTCAGTTCAGGACATGTTTACGTGCGTTAACTCAGAAAACGTGCGGGACGAAACAGCACCACCACGCGGACAACACACTCACACACAGCTGACGAGGACAGTCCTTATTACATAATATTGTGTGAGTGTGTGGGAGAGACAGGTTGTACTTTTTATTTTATTAAATTTTATTCCCTGTAGCATTCTTATGCTACTACATTTGCACTATAACAACAACAACAACAATAATAATATTTGGGCCTTTCAGAGGAAAAGTCAGAGAGGCAAGACTGCGCAGGTTTGGACATGTGCTGAGGAGAGACTCTGAGTATGTTGGGAGAGGGATGCTGAGGATGGAGTTGCCAAGAAAGAGGAAAAAAGGAAGGCCTAGTCAAGTCAACTCAATTCAAGTAGGTTTTATTGCCATTTCGACTATATGCACACAGTACACAGTGAAACGAAACAACGTGCCTCCAGGACCATGGTGCAACTCAAGAACAGAGCAGAACAGAACACCACAAGACCACAAGTGCAGACAGGACGAAAGAGAGTGCAGGAAAAACACAAGAGCAACAAAACAACAGGTCAAGACAACATTTAGTGCAGTCGACAATAACTACAGTCTGGATGAATACAGTATTTTGACGGGTACTGTATCCTAGCGGCAGAGATAGTGTGCAAAAATGCAGAACAGAAGTTGCATGTTTATGGATGTGGGGAGGACATGCAGGCAGTTGGTGTGAGAGAGAAAAATGCAGAGGATAGAAGGAAATGGAGACGGTTGGGAGCAGCCAAAAGTAGATTATTATTATTATTATTGTTGTTGTTGTTGTTGTATTATAACCATATCAGCTTAAGAGTGACAGATAAAATAAATACATTAAAAACTGTGTACTTCTTTTCTTTTTATGTTTGATATGTAAACTCTGATCACGGTGAAAAGATTATACGTAAGCCAAACAGTATCCCATTTCCTGGGATTACGTCACAAACATTAAAACGGCACGAATTCAAAGCAGACACTACATTTCCCACAATGCACCCTCTCATTCAAATTCTAGTTACGCTGTGTGGCGGCGGTGTTAGCATGAGCTGGGCAGTAAAAAAAAATAAACAAATACAAAATTGCTCAATTGGCATTTACTTTTTGTCTTAAATTATTTCTTATAAAAATTTCTACATTGTCTTCTCTCTTCTGAGTCTTTTTCTTCTCACTTTTGTATGATTTTTAGCAAATAATGTAAGACTATTTATAAATTTTGTGAAATAATATAAGAAAAAACAAAGGCCAATTGGGCCATTTTGTATTTGTTTATTTTTTACTCCCCAGCTCATGCTAGCACTCAAAAGGAGAAGTTATAATTATTTTGGTAGGTTGCATGTGGTTAGTCTTAACAGAAGCGTTAACATGCTCTTGGCAGGCTGTTAAACATGACTGTTTTGCACATCTCTGCGGTTACATGTACACTATATGGACAAAAGTATTGGGACGCCCGACCATGACACCAACACCCCCCTTAATGACGTTGCATTCAAATACATAGACTTTAATGTGGAGTTCGTCCCCCCAATACTTTTAACCATGTCTATGCTGTTGTATGTCCATGTCCTCTAAATTGCGGACTGAGAACTGCACTGCGAAACTCAGAATTTTGAATGAGAGGGTGCATTGTGGATAATGTAGTGTCTACTGTGAATTCATGCTGTTTTAATGTTTGTGTCGTAGTTTATAACAGCAAATAGGAAACTGCCCCAGAAATTGGGTTTTGTGACGCCCCTGCACGAAGGGTTAACAGTTATCAATGAAGCAATAAAATTAATTTTAGATGTAGAATTTTTTTAATTGCATTTTTTCTTAAAACAAAATACCCAATAAGGTGAGATAATTTACAATTATTTAAAAGTAAAGTAAAAAAAACAAAACAAACATATATAGTGGTTAATATATTTTAACATCTGGAGATGTTGTAGTTAAAAGCATTGAATAAGAGGAGAATCTCCACTCATTCCAGAGTCTTCCTGAGGAACTCAACCAGCAGATGGTGAGGAAAACCAAAGTCCATCTGTATTATATTGAAACCCTGTAGAAAGAGAGAGATCATGATAATAAAGAATGTATGTTTACCACAAACAACCCAGCTACCTCACAAAGGTTTTTTTTTAAATATTTATTTGTTTTTGTATTGTGACTATAAGTAGGCTGAAGTGTGCTACTAATACAGGTACCACAAATACACAAGGATTATGTACTCCTTTGCTAACCATTTTATCAGAGGGCTGTTAATTTAGGCAATAAAAGAATAGATTTTATTCTCACATTTCGAGGTATTACTTCAGGGTTGATGAGGTCAAAGAGATTGAGCCCCTGCTGATTCATTAAAGCAGTCAGTTCTGGCTCTAGATCTGAGGAGAAGAGGATAGAAAGGTCACATATAAATATATACACACATTCAAATGCATTGTGCATGCAAATATGCACAAAAGAATGTACACACACAAGACTCACAGGATATGACTTTGGGGATGCCGATCTTTTCAACAGCCTCTTGCAGATAAGCATTCATCTTAAAGCAGAAAAAGAGATATCATAGCAGCAGAGGCATAATTACGAAAGGCTTTATTTATACACTATATCACAATCCAGCCTTTACCTCAGAAACTTCTGATGAGGTGGAAACCTTAGATATGGATATACTGCAAGCCAGATGGAAGACAATGTGTTAGAAGGAAATAAATAAGAACTCCTAGTTAAAGTAAAACTAGTAAAAACTAGAGTGGTACTCACTGCTTCGCTGTGCCATTCAGGATGAGTTTCTTATCAGCATAGGAGGCTCTTACAAGAACCTCCACCTCCTAAAGGGATACAAAACATAGTCTGAATGGCTATTTTCTATCAGCTACATCCATCATATCGGTACACTTCACATGTATTTAATTACTGACAACTTGTATGTATTAAATAACTATGGCCCATCTTTTACTGTACAATGTATCCCCCTCTCCAACTATTAATGGAAAGTTATGACAACAGGACCACCAATGACAAGATATTATAGGAACGGGGTTGGGCCATTCTCAGCACAGCAGTGACACTGATCAAATGGAATGGTAATGTGTGATTTAGGCATACCAGTGATGCCACTATATATGTTACTAGTATATTACTTAGCAGTAAGTTATTTATCTATAGTATTTACACCCCATCATTTTGTGTATATAGCGTAGTGTATTTCATACAGAGTATCTTTCAGAGTATTTCTGCAGAGTTTTTATTTGACTTTTCTTATAGACTTCATATTTAATATTGCTCTTGTCTCTGTGTCTCTGTGTGACTGTGCAGTCATAACATAAGCAGTTTCCTCCGGGATCAGTTAAGTTTTCTGATTCTGATTCTGAGTGCTGGATTCCAAATAGCCTTCAACTAAAGTTATTCAGTCAGAATAGGTCCTGTGGTCAGATACTGAATACCAATGAAGGACTAGATACTGACACAACCAGTGCATTGGAAAAGATAACACTACAGCTGTGCTGAAAATGATCCACCACACAAATAGTATCTGGTCAGTGACGGCCCTTAAATAAAATGTGCAGATGGGCTACAGTGATTAAATACATGCATAGCACAGGTAGCTGATAAAATGGTCAATGAGTGTATAAAGAAGGTATGATAATGTGCATATGTAAAAACAGGATAGGTCTAGGTTTCATATATTGTTGGCTGACCGTCTCAAGGTAAAGTGCAATGGCGTCCTGTTTAGCAGAGGAGAGCTCTACTGCAGCCACTGCTCTGACTGATGTGCCCTCTGTGGTTGTCCAGAGGTGGGGCACTGATGCACTCCACGCCTTCAACAGTGGCTCTTCAGAGGACAGCCACTAAAAGATAAAGTCACACACCCAAGCCCAAAAACACAGACACCAGAATAATTAAACAAAATCATACACATTGACAAAGGGCCATGGGACCAGGCTGACTGATTACATGCAAATTGTGTTTTTCTAACAGCTTAGGACTTTCATTATGGAACCCTTGCAGTGCAACAATGCTAAAAAGAACAACTGCACTTGTGTTTGAAGCAGAGTCGTGTTCATACCTTTCAGGATGTGGTTTGGAGGTGAGATAATACACAGTTTATGCAACAGTACCTTGCTCAGTAACTCAGGCTTGGCTCTGGACAGCTCTGTCTGGAACAGGCCCTGTGATCAAAAAAGATTCAACTTAACCACTCACCACAAATGTAGTGAATATGCAAAAAAAAGGTACGACCACATATAGAGGCACGTAGCAACTAGTTCAGTTATACACATATTCAAGTACCATTTTGACAAATTTCTGAACATTTTCAAAAGATAATACTTTTACTCAAATAGGAGCAAAGCAATCATTTCAAAGAGAGAGACAAAAAGAGAGTTGGTGAGAATGGCAAAAAAGATCTGAACACTGTTGGGAATTTCCAAAAACAATTAATATCTCCACATAGATCCCACAAATGGAATGACATACAGTGAGCTCTTCTCCAGAGATGTTTCGGACAAATCGTCCATCATTGTATGCTGCAGTCATCAAGGGGTCCACAATGTCATCAGCAATCCAGAAGTAAAGACTACGGTCCTCTTTGAGCTGGTCTGGGTTAAATACGGAGGAATTGACGACAGAGGTAGAGCCATTATAGGTCACTAGGCCCTGTTAATTATGGAAATAATGAGTCCGTCAGCTAGACCAGAACATAAGCCGCTTCCTGCATCAGTAAACACAATACAATCTGACATCTGACTATAAACGGAAATGCAGCCTCAGTGGAACCCTAATTAAAGTAAACAAAGTTGCATCTGAAGCTCAGTGACAGCCTTTTGTTACAGCTAAGTACTTACGAAGTGTAACATTTGTCATAGTGTTGAAAAGCAGGTTAGTGAGGGCTACCTTGTGGTACGACTCTATGTAATTGGAAGTGATGATCGGGGCAGAAGTTACGCCAATATCCACACGGATGTCACCATCGCTCAGAAACTGCCCTGCTCATCCAAAACGGGAAAAAACAGAGCTTCTATGTGTGTCTCTTACGTCACATGTGTGCATAGACATACAGTAGTCAAATTGCATGCAAATGCATTTCAGAAGCCTACCTGCTGTTTCCTGTATAAAGTCTGCCAGTATGTTTGCCACCTTATTTATTTCTTTACAGATCTGTAATTGACATGGAAAACTCTCAATATTATATTGTGCCAGCTGCCAAGCTAGTAAGAGTTCTTCTCTAAGTGAACACCACAGCGCATAGCAAACTTACTTACTTGTCCCTTGACAATCAGCTTCATTGTGAATGTAATGAAATCTGTGAACACCTTCTTAATCCAGCCAGGTCTGCAAAGGGCCAAATTAGAGAGTTCTCTCAAATGAACCATATAGACTGGGGAATAAATGGTACATTCTAAAAATTTATCAGGAAAAACTGTTTTTTCATGATACACTATATGGACAATATTGGGATTATTATTATTATTGGGATATATTGGGATTCACCTCTCAATTCAGGGTTTGGGCTAGGCCCCTTACTTCTAGTGGAAGACAATCTTAATGCTTCAGCATACCAAGACATTTTGAACAACGCCATGCTTCCAACTTTGTGAACACAGTTTGGGGAAGAACCTTTTTTCTAATCCAGCATGACTGTGTCCCAGTGCACAAAGCAAGGACCATTAAGTCCAACATTACTGCCTGACCTCATAAATGCTCTACAGAATGAATGGGCACAAATTCCCACAGAAACACTATGTACTGTGTGTATATGGTAGAAATGACAACAAAACCTACTTGACTTGACTTGACTTGACTAAAATCTTGTGGAAAGCCTTCCAAGAAGAGTGGAAGCTGTTACAGCTACAAAGTGGGGACCAGCTCCATAAAGGTCTGTGTATTTGAATGCAGTGTCATAAATGTCCAGTTGGTGTAGTGATCAGGCATACATTTGTCCATATAGTGTATGGGCCCTTTAAATAAAATTAAACAAAATATAGTAAAAACATGACAGAATTATTACCCAAACCATCATCGTCCACATCACATCTAGAGGACATCACTTATTCAACAGTACAATTTCATTGTATAGTACAATATACATAAACCATTACACTCTGGCATTTCTATGTTGTGTATTTCAATTTTTTAAATTAAATGTCGTGGTTGCGTAAGGAAATTTATTACAGCTTTCAGAGTCAGCCTAATCATCCAGGCAGCTGAGAATCAACAACAATTTAATATGCAAAATGGTTAATGTTTAAATGTACTAAAGATTTTGTCTGTGAGAACAGAAAAGGTGAAAGTGAATATGTACAGCCCATCAAAATAGAGTACTGTGACAATGCAAACATACCCTTACATTTATTGGCCAGAACCTTCAGAGACACATTTTGGAAAAAAAGATGTTGTAACTGGACTTGCAGTGCACATTTGTGGATAGTTACTACGGTCTGGATTAGTTTACTCACGCTCTGTCACCATGTAGCAGAAGCTGCAGCTTGTGGAATGTGAGGTAGCAGTCTGAAGTGTCTGCAGCCACTTTGCCTTTTCCACAATCTGGCACACAGAGAGAATAGACCGTCAATATCTCAGACACCATCTCAGCCCTCAGGCAGGCATCAGCACAGCCCTGTTCTCATGAGTTTTGAGAGTGCACCTACCGGCCACTTTACTGGATACACCAGCCTTGTTGAAAGAGAGACTATAGCTCATCTTTGTCTATGCTAAATAGTCACCCCCCAACCCCTTATCAGAGAACAGGTTCTGGCATCAGGGGCACTGCTGGCTGAATATTTTTGGTTGACTGTTCAAGCAGTGACACTGAAGTGTGGGCTGCTCTTACACTCGCACCAGTGCTGCACACTCTAACCCTCTAAGTACACTCATTATACCCAATAAAATGTCAACCAGGTGTAAAAGATTTACCAAAAAACTTACGTAGTTTGGAATTGATGACCAGATCAATCCTGGACTCAATTTCAAAGTCAATGGCATTGGCCACTGAGAAGCTGTATGGTAGAGAACATGGCATTAAACATCACTGTTAGCTTAGTTTCTAACTCATGGATTTATTCTGTTCTAGGTAACAGATAAATGTGGTGACAGTATGTAGTGAAAGGAAAGTAGGAGGTAGAGTGTGCAAGAATTTTGAATATTGACACAATTAGATTATAATGATCCTGGTCTCCATTTGTAATTTAGCACAACCAAGGACACAGAACTTACTCAAATATTTGGAAGGATTATTTATACCACATACAAATCACAGAATGTAGACAATCCAGTGTACCACATTTGTATAATTTAAAACTTTTTACATTTGGCTGCTTGGCCAGCAATGTGTGTTGTTGCATTATTTGCTGATGCACATGAAACCTAACAAATGATCAAGAGCTGATTGGAGTCTTATGCTGTTGTGCCTCGTGTGAGGGCCAAACAGAAAGGCCAGTAAGCAGGCTATCATGAAATCAGAATAAATCAATTGGAGGCTTAACCAAAACAAAAAGTGACTTCATATCAACTGTTTGGTATGCAGCAAGAATGCAGAGGTGAGCTTAACCATAGCAAACCAAATGACACACCCTAGTGGAATATGAGGAACAGACTGATGAACATTTTCAATCATGAACAACAGCTATGTAAAAGAGTAACCTATCCCAGGGTGTAGGAGTAGAGGTGTTTAGGATAACCATAATTATAAGAATTCATGAGCATTACCTCAGAGGTTACCTCAAGATTCAAGCTAGTGGAAGGTCTAAAAAACAGAAATTCTGGGAAAAAGCCTGTAGATTTGCAAGTTTAAGTCTGTGGACAGGTGAGAAGATGACAGACCTGTGTCAGAGTGATTGAATGAGGAAGGTGTGGAACGATCCAAAGCACCTTATCATGCAACAGGGTGGCATGGACATGTATGTCTACCGGTGGAATTGGCTGGCAAACCTCATTAAACATGACACGGAAAATCGTTATTTTCTGGGGCAGTGGTTATGGAGTTGCCCCTGAGATCAGAAGGTCGTGGATTTGAATCCCAAAACTGCTAGTGGCACCACTGAGGCACATTGTTCACACTGTGTGCTGTGCTGTGGTAGGGTGTGTTCATGTGTAACTGTAAGGGGCCACTTTACATTAATTCACCTACTGAAAAGAGGACGTAAGATGAGGAATTTCCAGTATAAGCAGGAACTGAAAATGCATGTGTTATACATTAGACGAGAAGCACCAGAGAAGATGGCTGGTTATGGTTCACCCACAAGAGTCATAAAAGCCATGGATTAAACTGATATTGCGCACTCAAACTCACATTCATTCAATGCTGGAGAAAAGAGACCAAAAAATGGGGGAAAAGGGTCGCTGTCCAAACATTTGTGGACTGGACTGTAAAAGGCATTGCGTTAGTCAGTTGAATTAAAGTGTGAGTATTTTGTATGTTTTCTTACATATGATAGTGCAGTGGTATACTCACATAGCACTCCCATATGAGTATTTGATGGTTCCCATAAAAATGGCAGAAACATTGGAGATATCAATCCCTATGCCTTCGTTTTCCCGTAGCTCAAAGTCACTCTTCCCAATCGACAAGTTATGGATCTCCAAGCTACAATTGAGGAGACCAGCATGAAAAAATGGGCCTTGGTCCTTGTCTAATGTAGTACAGAGTATAAAAACCAATGAATAATACATAAATAATAAAATTAAACATTTTGATTTGTTTACACTTATGTATGTGAAAAGTACTGACTTCTGGGATGATTTAAGACAGTAATGACGTCAGATAGATGTGGTATGTGCAACAAACATAATGAGTACCTAGGCACCGTTTTACCAGGAATGTTTGTTCACTTACTTGTGCAATCCGTACTCCAGTTTGCCTATGAAGGACATGGACTTCTCCCCCTGAATACTGGGGTATTTGGCATGCTGGAAAGCAGCCTTGATCACCTCTGTCGTCTTCTCATTTACTGTAGAGTTCAAATTTGTTATTATGTGGCAATAATACTTAGTAACTGGGGGAATAGTACAATTGGGACTCTAACAAAAGATTAAAGAGGTCATAAAGGCAAGTACAATGGCAGTAAGGACAATAATGTGAAATGAAGATAACCGTCAGGAGAATTGAGCTTGCAGACTAATAGGGTCGCATTTTGAGTGCTCATATTTTATTGTCCAAATAGGTTTTTCTGTTATTCTTAGATTTCCCAGCACATGAGACACACACTCTCAGTTTCAATGAATTTTGATCCTGAGGTCAATTTTAAATGTTCCATGTGTCAAAAGTGTACCGATTATATACAGCTCTAATTATATATAAATTTATATACTAACAATAAAAACATAAATTCAGAGTTCATTAAAAAATCTAGTCATTTGAGTGTGGGTGTGTGCAACCTAAAGGATGCACCCAGAAGCCTAGTTTTGCTCGAAAGCATTTTGCACAAAGACAGTGAGTAAGAAGAGACGTAGCAGTGAAACTGTCCCACCCAGATCTAGATCTAAGCTTGACTGAAAAGGCTTTTCAAAACTGCATTACCACTGACCTTTCAAGACCAGTCTTTACCTATATCCCTGAGAACTCATATAACTCATTGCAGGATTAGTCTTAGTGAAGCTTATTAAAGGCTACTCCACACTGTCACACTATTTCAGACCCATATTTGTAGATGAGTAAAAATAAAAGGAGATCTGAATGTCACCCTCTACTAAGAATGCTACTCACAGACTACAGCAGCAGGGTAGGTGAGCCGGCACACAGCTCCAGTGAACCTGTAGGCCGAAGCTGGATCCAGGCACAACTCTTCCGCTTCAGCTGAAGAGAAGAGCAGGAGCAGTCCTAGACCAAGCACTGCCACGTTTCTGTCCATGTCCTCATGAGCACAGACCTCGCTTTGCCTTTCTGATGTAACCAATACTGTCCTTCTTTCTTCCTGCCTCTGAAAACCTCTGTTTTTGAGGGAGCTGAAAGGAGGAGGGATAAGGGCATACTCTCAGAGAGAGTGGGGGTGGAAAGGGCCTCCAGGGGGCTGGCTTTAACGGTGTTCTGCTGGCTTCAAAACAAGCTGGAGGGCAGGGGTGAACTGATGTTTCATCCAGAGTCCACTAGCATCGACCAGCAGGGGTTACAGAGGGTTATTAAAAATAAAGACAACATTTGCCTGTACTACACAAGCCCACATCAACCAAGGAGAGTGCACCAGGCCAAGGCAAGGTCGGATACGACTGCTGATGATATGACAAAGGGAAACAGGGTTAGCATGTACAGTAGTAACCCCACAGCTCTGGAGAACGGCAGAAAACAAGTTCAAACCATGGCTATGCAGCCAGAACAACGGCGATCCTTCTCATTGCGCTTAGGAGAAAGCGTGCATTGCTAGGAAATACCACTGGCAAAGAACAAGTCGGATCTCCGTGACAGTCATTCCAAATATGTCTGCATTCTGATTATTTATCTGCCTGGCTGAAGTCCAGGAACAAATACACAACTAAAAAGAAACAGACTGTTAAATGAGAACAAAGCACTAACTGTTGCCTTAACAGGACACAATTATAATTCTTGGTTCAGCATCTTCTTTGGCAACGTGTAATCTTTTATCACAAAGCAGCCACAACTTTTTTGAAAGGAGTTTATTATTTCACTTCCTTGTACAAAGTTAAATAGGATATCTTAATAGCATTAGCCAGGCTGATGCCTTTTGAAAGGAAAACATATACTGATAAATAGCAGATCAAAACTTTAATTTATGATTGGTTTTATCAAAGTACTGAGCCTCGATTCCTTTCAGTTCTGTGCTATCTTCTTTTACATGTCAGCGTGCAGTAGCTTTATGTAAATAAGCTGCTGGATTTGAATTGAGGTTAGTCCTATTTTGATCCAGAGGTCACAACTTCAGCTCCCCTCTGCTTAGCAGACCACTTATTGTACTCTTAATATGGTATATTTCACCTTCTTCACATTATTTGTGTACATCCCTTTCAGCTCAAAGATACAGAAAAAGCAGTGGAAGATGAACATAATTGAATACAAAAAAAAAGAAAGAATAATCTTCTGAAACTTATACTGTCAAAGTGCCAGACATGGTTGCTCTCAGTCACAAAAAGGAATTTGAACACAAAGAACTGATGAATAGCCTTCATTGTCAATCATGCTTGAATCTTGAGATAAGCCGTGGTCCACTGGGTTTAATCTCTGGATCACTCATCTTAGAGCACTCTGAGTAAATGAAGCCTTGATGAAATGAGCCCTGTGCAACTCAAACTGAGAGACCAATGCTGTCATGGACATAAACTAAAGTGCTGTGCAAAACTGTACAGAAATATTTACATCTGTATCCAGCACTTATTTACATTATGTACACACGCAACTGTTTGGCCAAGGGAAGAGATGAAGTTTTTGGTCACAGGGCCAAACTGCTTGGAAGTGCTGAATGGGTGATTCTGGAGCTTCTCAGTGAAGAGTGAAGGCTCAACCAGGAATCATATGTTTGCAAAATTCCATCCAAATCACAAGTACTGGAGCAGTCTCTGTGAAATGTCCTTTTAAGGAGGAGGCAAGGCTAGTTCTTCCTCAGCGTGCATGTCAACTTTTGCCGTATCAGTCCATCTGCATGTAGATATCAGGTTCTACGGGACTCAGTTGGCTACACCCTGAGGAACCTCAGGGACGAGAGAGGCAAAAAAGGTTTTAAAGAAGACCCAGGCTGTCCAGAGAATGGGAGGTCTAACTGGAGACACAGGAACTGCAGTCACGGAAGGCTGAACAACAGCTTCTCCTGCTGCCTCGTCAATCTCCGCTTCAGCAGGGGCTGGCACCTTCAGGAAGACACAAAAAAGTGTCATGCAACAGTATGATGTATGTGCACATGAATATGCATTTTAGGGTGTGGTACTGGTAAGGTGCAAAAACATGGAAGGAAACGATACAAATTAGCAACCTGGAGGCTGTTTTTATGTTACGGTTTCTTTCTCATTGGGCTGAGCATGACCTTTTTACATGAAAAAAATACACAAAATGCATTAATCAAATGCACTTGAAAATGTATGGTTCAGCACAAACTCTCAATGTTTATCTTTTGGTAGTTATGTAACCGAGTTTGTGTTCTTCACTGTGACTTGACAAACTGCTCTTCTTTTGGCAGCAAGGAAACTCTTGAAGTGGATCTGTGTACAAGAAACTTTGCAATGCTAATTAGCCAATTTGCAGTAGATGTCATTTGAAAGTCATTTTGGGCAAAGTAGTTCAGTCGCAAACTACCACCACCTGTGCTCACAATTTCGCATGTGCTAATAGACTAGTTTTGGCTTTGGCTAAATCTGTTTCTGGAAAAATGGCCATACATATTTTTATTGTGTTCTGTGAGCATCTAGACCCATTCTTGTATTTGGATGAATCAATCAATTTCAACCCACAAAAATGATTTTGGTTGAGATGCAAGACTTTCACTGTCACCAAGGTTTAATACTGTATAATGTAAGGCATTTCACAATGTGAAGCAATACAATTACTATATTATTTTGTCCATATGTTGCAGGCATACAAGCTGCTGTTGCAAAGAATTGTATACATTGGATTTTATGCTGTAAGGATCCCTCACCGGCTCTGGTTGTCTGTCCTGGTGCTGGTTTTGCTGATTCTGAATGACTTCTGGTGCTGGCTGGTTTGGAGGCCTGACTTGAGCTCTATGCCTGAATGGGAACCAGCCTGCAGTGTGTCTAAAGAGAGCACAGTACAGTGGTTAGGGAACTACAAAATGGTACACACAACACACTCAGGAAATTCACTGCCTGTTACAGGACACCGCCTGTGCTAAAATAGCTCACCACGTGTGCAGCTGCTTGCTTCTACTTTTTGCAGCTAGACCATATTATAACTAACTGGCTTTACAGCAGCGCGGCTGGAAATATCTGCTGAGACTGTTTACACCACGAGGTCAAGTTTACAGACAGCACGAGAAGGTCAGCTTCTCTTTGTGCACTTTCATAACAGGCTAATCATTGCCTGAAAGGAAAGGCTGTGGAAAAGCCTGCGATCCGCAGTGCTACGTCTATATAGATAAAAGTTTATCTGAAGCTGCCGCAGTGAGTCCTTGAGCTGACACACAGTCCTAATCTTCACAGCACAGCTGGAGAGCAAAGAAGCGATTCCCAAGCTGCGTGTTCCCACTCACACTGCAGTAAGCGTGACACCTACCGCACAATCATATAGACGGAGAACAGTGATCATACTGACTGGAGAGAGGCACTGGACATTGGTCTGCTCTTTTTCTTTGTCTTCAACCTCTTCGTGCATGTAGGGGAATGCTTAGTCAAAGTCCAAAGTTACATAAAGATTCAGTGGATAATGGAATCTCTTTCTGCATTATAAATAAAAGCCTGTGTCCTCATCTGCCTCATTCTAGCCTAATAAACCTGGAATACCACTTATTTCCCAGCAGTGATCACAGTGTCTGGTGTTCATTAATGACATGGCATTTAAGCCAAAAAAGGAGAACAAGAAGACTCACTAATCAAACAGTCCTCTACCATAGACAATTTGCTGGTCACCCTGACATTTCCCTGCACAATCTGTTTACAGAAGAGGTTTGCTTCTAAATTTCTGATTAATCGATATGAAATGTTTTGACACTCACAGGTACATGAGGATAAGGCTGCTCATCACTAGGATGAAGCGACTCAGGTTGGAATAGAAGTAAACGATGCTCAGGAACACGGCAAAACGGGAGGCAGTGTACACCCAGTCGAGCCAATCACGTTCCATATCCTCCTCATCCTCCATTACAGGCCCACCCTGAGCATTCATCCGCAGATTCTGATTGGCCCCTTCTGGATTGATGAAGGCAGGGTCTGGGGCATTCTGATTGGCTGGTAAGTTGTCAATTGGGCCCTGATTGGGTAGAGCTGCAGGCACAGCAGCCTGATGTGGACCAACAGGAAGTGAAGAGGCAGCAGGAGGAGCTATATGCGTAGAAGAGGCAGCCGCCATGGCAGCATGGCTGGAAGGTAAATCACTGTGTTTAATATTCAGAAAGAGGGCAAAACATGTCATGCAGCCAACTAACTGGACATTAAGTCTATTCTAATAAAACGGATGATGAACATCATGCACCCTAACACCAAGTGAAGACAAACATTAATGAAAAGATTAGTACAGGAATAAACAACAATTAGGCTAATACTCACTACTGCATGTAGTACTGGCGAGCGTACATGTGTTGCAGCCACAGTAGTTGCTGTGGACTATAGAGTGAGTAGGTAGGGAAGGCTGGATTGTTCATCGCTGCTGGTCTTGGCCTGAACACAGAGACCATACAATTAAATGCTTATTTGTACAACTATACACTGGAAGTTTAGACTATCAGAGTTTAGACTGAAAGTAACTACAGAGGGTAAAATGTTCTTTCTTCTCTGTTTTTAGTACATTTCCCCTTAGAGCTTGTACCAACCACTGATTGTCATTATGCTGATTCTAACAGCCAGACAGAAAATGGCAGAAACTCACGCGGAGGTGCCTGTGCCAGTGCCTGTGGCTGGCAATGCAGCATTGGTCACAGCAGGGGCAGCATGACCCCGCTGTCTGAGGCCGCTGGTGGAGGGCACAGTAGGCACAGATGGCGCTGGAGTGGCAGAACCCGTGCTCTGCTGAGCCGGAGAGGGCTGCTGCTCTGCTGGTTTGACCTGCACCAAAAGTGAGGGACAAAGCTGATTTGAATACATCTAAGGTGCAAGAGGGATTGAGAACACACTGAACTGAAAATAACTAGTGGTTTCAGTCTGATGCAAAGCTGTGTTCTCAAGGGGATTATAATGAGTGCAGCTGTGCCAGTGTGTTCCCTGCTACCCACTGAGCTAGCATAACCCTCCCCAGACAGGCTCTAGCTCTTACTGATGCACAGCATGCTGCTGGGCTGAGAAGAACAACGCTGGTGCCGATCAGTGAGACAGAACCTTCTGGAGTGGAATGCCTGCTTTTTTGTACTACAAAAATCTTCAGCTCCATATTTTCTCTATATGTTCCATTCCTATTCTCTATATACTTTTATATATTTCAGTCAGAAAAAAAATTCTATAAGTTTTTATTCATTAATTTAGGATGACCAGTGAGTCATACCTTGGGTCTAGCCCCCTGCTGAGAACCAGGCTGGGGTTTGACAGCACAAACAAGGTGAATAAAGGGGACAGTGTCCATCTGTAAAGGAATGAACATGAAGTTAAGAGACTTTGAGATTAAATGACAAGATTCTCATAAAAGTGCGGATACATAAAGATAATGAGATCGTTATGTATCCACACTTAATCTTCTTAATCGTTATGTAATAATCTTAATAAAAATATCTTAAAAAAAGATCAACATTGGACCAATATTTAGATCTGACTGATATGCGATGCTATTTTTATTATACTCTGGAAGTGCAGAATGTGCAGATGACACTTGGTTACTGTGCTAACACATATGTAACCCCCCCCCCCCCCCATACTGCATTTGTAACCCTACACAAATAAATGTTAGGTTTTTCTATAATACTCATCAAAGCTAAATGTAATCGCAATTTCTAGATTTTACAAATATTGATGAATGGCCAGATAAAGACATGGAAAAAATCAGCCCACCGTTCCCACATGGTTGCTTTCCAGATTACTTTTCTTTATGAGTGAAGTTTGTGGTGCTAAATTTAAATTTGATGTTATAGAAAAAGCAGAATGATATGAAATAATCAAGATTAAATTCAAGCCAGAAAAACATGCGAGCAGAAACTACTCTAACAAATCATTTAAAGAAAATGAAATTCCAGAATAAATCGGTGAAGTTAGGGTCCTATCTGTGAAAACATTAGTCTTCCACATCAGAAGACAAGCATTGCTCACATGAGCAGTTTGCCTAAGAGGCCACATGGGTTATTTAGTGTGAAGCAGCTTTCCAGTGAAACAACAATACAGGACCTCCGAACTTAGTTAGAGGATCAGGCTGTTATCAGGATGCACAAGGGGCTTCTTTTGGGCCTTTATAGTGATGTTCTAAGACCCCCTGCACTGTTGCAGGACAGTTCAGAAATCCAAGCCCCGCTGCACATTACTCACAAAAACACAGGGATGGACTGTATGACCTCTACTCATGCTTCTATGAAGGCTCTTGTAATTTAAGCTTCTTAATTTGAGTGCAGCCATGATTGTCGAGTTTAAAAAAGCTCGACTTGAACAAATGTTGCTGCTATTAATTTGTTGCACAAGAAAGATGACAACATTAGGGCCAGCTCTATACCAATACTACTACTACTACTACTACTACTAATAATAATAATAATAATAACGATATGAAATTATATGTATGTATGTATGTATGTATATATACATATATATATATATATATATATATAAAATAACTATAAAATTATTTGTAACTATTATTATTCTTTTTGTTGTTATTACTATTACTTTTATTGTTATTATTACAGCAATTCTATTAGCAAAAACAACAACAGCAGTGTTTTAAACAAAACATAGCTGTCATCCAATATTCAGAACGTAACAACTTTGAAATAACATTTAAAAGTCTTTAGAAACAGTAAAACTTCTTACATTTCTGAAAACATCTCTGATATTCAGTTGGTCTGGAAGCAGTTTGCCTGAATAGATGAGTCTCTGGTCTTTCACAGCCTATGAGGAAGCAAGTAACAAAACATCAAAACAAATGGCACCTGCTCTTCTGGGTAATTTCCACAACTAAGCCCGGAAAGTAAGACAACCAGCGGGTACGTTAACCTAACGCTAATCCTTGAGGTCTGACAGTCATTTGAGGAATGTGCTGTAAACACGTTTAGCCGTGAAACATATGGAGACACAGTTAAGATCTAACAAAATATGTAGCTTGGCTATCTGTCTAGCCATGCTGGCTAAGTGACAGTCAGCTGACAGACAGGAGAACTGAAGGAATGCAAGTAGGCCAAAACCAACTCTTAACGTTAGCAGACAGGCCACAGCATATATTTCTAACTACAGAGATAAAGTGAGTGATAATAACAACTGAGACTACACCACGGCTAGCTTCATCATACTCATTGGAGAACTCAGTTCTATAACAGAGTAAACACCAGCCGGCTAACTCGAGGCTAGCCTCGGCTGATTTAAACAAGCTAACACAAGAGTGAAACCACAACAAACATAAAACCTACCGGTTTGGACGGATAAACACTCGCCAGGTGAGTTTTTAGATCCTTCACCGTCCAGTTGATATTGACACCCTCCACCAACTGATCGCCATGAACTTGGTTGGGCGTTTTTATGATAAGAGAAATCAGACCGTGTTCCGAGACCGTAGAGTCTTCCATTTTTCTCTCTCTTGTACAGCTAGCTAACTAATGTTAAACGCACGGTTACTTGAACACGTCCAAAAGCAGGTGTTAAACCCCCCAGTCGGCCTTAAAAAGCCAGGTGTGTGTGTGGAAACAGCAGCCTTGGTGGTGACGGAAACAGAGCAGCTCCGGTTTCATGAAGTTCAGCTGCCGGAGGGTGAAAATATTCGGGCGTGTTGTTTCCAAAACACAGTGTGGCCGCTCCTGATTGGCTGGAACGCGCTCGCGATCCGACGTGGAACCCGTGAGGAAAGCAGCTCAGTGCGCAGACTCAGTAGAGCACGGGAGGTGGAAACTTTTTCACAGTAACTTTTCCACCCTGACGGAGTTGCATCACGAGTTGCATCAGTTTAGTTTGGCAGGAGCGACATAATGAAAGAGAGTGCACCGCCACATCTTTATGCGCAGTTTCTTATTACGTGCAATAGTCTTACCATGTGCACTATCATGTGAAGTTTTCTAAATGTGTGCTAAATCGTTGCATTATGTGCAATATTTTATGTGCAGTAGTCTCAGCATGTGCAGTATTGTGCAATGTTCTTATCTGGTGCTAAAGCATTATCATTATGTGCGATATCTTATGTGCAGTGTGTGAAGTTGTCTAAATGGGTGCTGAATCATTTCATTATGTGCAATATCTTATTATGTGCGGTAGTCTTACCGTGTGAATATCACTACTTATGTCAATATTACTTATATACAAAGTACTCACATTCATTACTTAAGTGAAAGTACAAATACCACTGGTCAAATGTTACTCCAATACAAGTGAAAGTCGTACAGTCAAATTTTTACTTAAGTTAAAGTACTGAAG
>JBBPCZ010000019.1:14447374-14470576 GCA_037974445.1 Brycinus macrolepidotus | reverse complement strand
TATATATATATATTTTTCCCCAATATTGTAGTATGTGTGTATGTGTATGAGTGTCTATATATTACTGCTAATGGGCTGCTTCTGAACTTTCACCTACCAATAAGGATGAAGCAAACAGCAATGATGTAAGTTAAGAGGTAGCTTCTGTATGGCTCGTCATTCTTCCCGTAGCCCTTCCCAAAAAAGCCGATTGCTGGATACAACCTGTCCTTGCACAGACACTACAGGATAGGCCAGATAAAAGATCTCTTACAGTCGATGTAAGTTTGGATGGTTATCACATTTAAATATTTTGCCATGTATTTGTTGTTGTTTTGAGGAATACACTGAACAGGTGCAAGATTTTTATCACCTGAAAGACTTTAGGTGCTGAGACCAGGCAAGCCAATGCTGAAGAGAGAGTGGCCCCAAATATACCAGCCGCAATCAGAGGTGCAAATCCAGACACCATGCTCATAGTCTAAAACAAAAGAAAACAGACATTGCTTTTATAGTTAACAAATCAACCTGGGCAATTAATCTAATGAGATTAAGAAAAAGGTAAAGAGTCTGTTTCTACATGTATTGCATAAAATCTCTTATGCTGAGCTGTTTATGAATTACTGGTAAAAGGATCTGGGAATAGTATGCATAGAGAGTTACTGGTACCTGGTAATTATTACTAAGGCCATAGGTGCAGGTCTTGTTGGTAATGCATTCACTGAAGTTCCAGCCGTAGCCACAAGTGATCCCCAGGCAGTCTCCAGCAGCAGATCCAGACATTATGGTGTCATTGAGACTACCAGAGGCATCACGCACTACACATGAGCCTGATTCATAAGAGCATGAATACATTAAACTCATAACCAAACACAAAAATGCTTTTTGGTGTATCTCAATCCATTGAAATGGATAGTGACAATTAGGGATGTTCAACTGGACCTGGATGAAATCAGAATCAGCAGATATTTGTTCAAACTACTGCTAATCAGCCAGTTTATAATTTGGACTTCAGTAGCATAATTTTGCTGTGTTAAACAACCCATTAGCTCCTACCATCAGTATAGCACTTCATTAGATTTATGATATGTAAATAGGAAACTGACTCATTTAACTAAATAAAAATACCAGTGGGGCTCATTAAAGAGTGCTTGTGTGTCTTATGTATTCATGTAACAAAAATCAGCCAAATCATTTGTAAATTTGGTTGTAAAAAAATGGAATCAAATCCACACTAGGGATTGTTGCATCCCTAATGTAAACCATTATACATGTGTAAATGAAGAAATATATATTAAGTAAAGATTATTAAAATTAGAGGTTTGATCCATCAAGTTGTTTTACTACCACTCACCAATTGTAGCTGAGATGACAAGATAAGACACGGTGGTCCAGAAAATCGCCAACATTGTGCCACGGGGTATTGCCACATTGGGATCCTACTAGCATACATGAGTGTGTTGAGTCACTTAGAGAGGCCGAGAATAACAATTGAACAGTCACACAAAGAAAGCAGGGACATATGTAAGCCAAAGGGAGACTTACAGATTATCCAGATGTCACATGGAATGCAGTGTAAGGCACGTAGAATTTTAAACGTATGAACGTGTAATGGGTAATGGGTGACTGCTAGGGTGAATTGTGAGCGAGACAGGAGAAAAGCTAAACTTGCCTTCAGGTCACCAGAGATATTGGCTCCTGCAAGAATGCCTGTGGCTGAGGGAAAGAAGATGGAGAACATGCCAAAGAAGCTGCCCCCTGGCCCACGCCAGTTGGGAACAAAGTTTTCTGCAAAAATGTCCGCTGTTGGGCACAAAGAGAAAGAAGCATGTAGTGCCACACATGCGTTTATGTAATCTGCTGACAGAAAACATATGCTTCTCAATTCTGCCTGAGCACTAAAAGTATCAAAAGTGGAACTACAAAACTTGTAGAACATTTTCTAGAAGTGTGAATATTTTGAGGAACATACTGACAGCAACACTCTCTGACCTCTATAGCTGAAGAAGCCCTTGGCCTGCTTCTGTGGAGTGGCTGGGATGATGGTACCCACAATATAATTTGCAAAGGAGACCATGATGACCATGAAGAACAAAACCTGAGCCTGAGGTAAAATTCCAATGCTCAGTTTGGTTATTTCAGATGATGTCAGAATAATGTAAAATTAATGATTGTTTAACACATGAAGGTTATGTTCAGATCCTAAAGCATTTAATAACTACCAGAAAAACAACACAAAATGATTGAGGTGTTGTTGACAGGTCTATAAAGTTAACACACAAACCTTTGACTCCCACTCCATACCAGCCAGTGAAATGGCCAGCAGACAGGTGACAGTGATTACGCCGATGATCCGGATGTCATTGATGGGATCTACCATACTTGAACCACTCTCCTGATATTAGGTAAAAGAAAGCATTAAAGCAAAGAATCACAAATATACAGTCAACAAAGGAGATTTGTGAAAGTATGTCTAAACTAAATGTTTGAAGTGGTGCTAGACCACAATACCCACCTGCATGAGTGCTTGTACCGTCTCAGCAAAGCCCACAGTGTGCATAGCCACAGCCACTGCATTAGCAAACGCAAAGATGAGCCCAATGGAGCCTCCCAGCTCTGGGCCCAGACTGCGGGAGATCAGGAAGTAAGTTCCACCTGGGAAGAATCAGGGTGGAATTGTGCAACCCTTAGAAAGGGTCTCTGACTAAACGTGTTGTAGTGTGATGGGGTTGTAACTGAGCAATGGAAATGAATAACAGCCCTACCTCCTTTGACTTTGCCATTGGTGGCAATGGCAGAGGTGGAGAGGCCTGTGATTCCAGTGATGCAGGAGGACAGCAGGATTATAATCCACGTCAAACCTGAGGAGAACAAGAGAGAACTTGATTTACATTAATTTAATTTAACAGCATCCCGGGTATTACATTACATTACATTGATTTGGCAGACGCTTTTATACAAAGCAACTTACAATTTGAGGATACACTCAAGTTTCAGGACAGTGCATACATATTTGTGAAGAGACTACCCTATCTTCCCTACACTAGTTAACCATAAGCATTACTACAGAAAATGCAAATAATGCCAAAAAGTATGGATTACTGTTAAAGTTACGCCATAAAAAAAAATCACAGGAATTTTATGCTCACATAAAAATACAAATCTGTTACTTGATCAGATACCACCAGCCGCCCTTTTCAATAAAAGTGTCTTGATCACATTTTTATAAAGGGTTCTTCTAAGGTTTTTTTTAGGTAAAGACAAGGGTTAGAACCATGATTACTACAACAAAATATTTGAATGTTTACATGGTTCTTTGCCTTGTTAAATGGTCTTCTCTATGAAGGTGAACCTATTTTATATGTACACTAGAAAGTTTTATATGTGACTACAAGAATGGTCATAAATGGTCATTTGACAAGATCTCAAAAAATCTAAAATCTAAAAAAAAACCAACACAAAATCTGTCGACAGGTGCTCCCCTGACACCTGTCTTCCTCTCAGCTTTTGATGAATTGTCTATAATTAGGCACACAAAAGAGAAAGACTGGAAGGGTTCTGCTAACTGGTCACTTTGCTGCTTCATATGGCACCTTTGCACCTGTTAGATTTCTCAAACAGTTTTGAATGGAAGGTCTGTTTCTAGCTGTTAGAGCAACCTTTTCCCCCAAGAAAAACAGGGAAAAAAAGAAAAACAGAATGACCGTTACTATAAAAAAATATGGGTAAAAGGCAGTATGAGTTGACATTTTGCTATAGTTAAGTTTTACAATTTTTGTATTTTTGGCATACATCGTAAGTCTGTACAACAAATTTAAATGTTTATTTTGATAATTATTTATTAAGTATTTTATAAGAGCCAGTACTACCAATAGACCTCATAAGCTAAACCAAAAACCTAAACGGCCAAACTGCCTGAAACTATACAAAGCATTTCTACAAACTGCTTGAAACTGATGTATTCATAAATGTGACAAATATATATTATATAAATATTTTTGTTTAATAGGATATTACTTAGTATAGTCAATGTGAGACAGACTATATAAGAGCATGAACACAGGGTACACTAGACGCTGCAGCTGTTGCTGTAAAAAAGTGATCTTTTTTGCCTTCCTTACAATAGGTTCAACCATAATCAGCACCTCAGCCTCTCCTTATCTGAGGGTGTTTATGTTTCATCTTTGTCTAGATGTATCACTCTGTTCACCACATATTTGTAGCTACCAAAGCTCTACAGTGAATTTGAGGGGTCTATATACCACAGCCTGTATTGTCTGTTCTATTTAGTTCTATCGCAGTTGTTTAGCTCTATTCTGGATCACACTTCCAAAACATATTTGCCACTTCTTCCCAGCTATGTTGTGAGGTAAACTAGGGAAGAGTAGGCTACTCAATAAGTGTTGCTAAAACATCACCCAACTCACTTGAAATATGAGATGAAAAACATTCTAATGGATGCAGTCGAAATGGCCACTTATGGTCTAACAAGGCAGAAATACTCAGAACTTTTAATCTTCCTTAAAATTGATCTAATGTTAGACCAAAATATACACTGATTTAGAAAAAGTGAGAGAACATTAGATATGGAGGTAAAAAGAATCACATTTCACATTTCATGTCCGCCTTGAACTTTCTTGCATTAAAGAACCTTTTCAAAATGGTTCTATCCAGAACCAAAAAGCGTTCAATATTGTTATACGTCAAAGAACCCCTTTTGGGTGCTTTGTCTTGTAAAGAATGAAGGGGTCACAGAAATAAAGATGATGAAGACTAACATACCAATCCCAGCTTGGGCTGTGATCCAGGGAAGCCTCAGGTAGAGAATCACTCCCCAGATGTTGAGCATACAACGAACCTGCAGGGGAAAGAAGTCACAGGAGATCATGAATATGTTATTTTTATTATTATTATTATTGTTATTATTATGAATACTATTATCATCCAGCCCACTGCATCACTTTGGACACTTAGGCTTTTGTTCTCATGCAAATGATGTTTCACATAATGTCATCTTCACAGTAACTATTTTAGGGCCATGACTCTATATTGTGCACATATGTAGTAGCGGGTCCTTACCATGACCCCCTGTACCCATCCAAAGCGAGTGGGTTCTGGAGGAGGTTCTGCTGGTTCCTCCTCCGGGCTCTCTTTGTTGCCACTTGTCTCCTCATACAGGGGAGGTGGGGAGGAATCATCCTACAACAGAGGTATTTAAGTAAGAAAATAAAATGTCAAATAACCTTTTTTATTACTGTCTGATAGATTTCCATGTACCATATACCAGCAAGGATTACCGTATACTAGCAGGCATAAAACTAACAGATTCATAAAAAACAGATTATTTTCCCATATAGAAATAACACATGAACTAACATGATATTGTTCTTGCAACCATGGTTTAGGAACTAAACATACATTATATCACAACTGTACATTATTAATACACAGTATGTATAAATACGGGCATCACAAATCTCATTACCATTGCCTTTCCTACCTCAGGGTTAGAGTGAAGCTGAAAGAGAGATGGTCTTATTTTCCGTGTTCTACCAAACACTTCTGTGTTGGCATAGAAGTCATAACTTGGTGGAGTATCCAGCGTATCATATCCAGACAGCACTGCAGAGCTGCGGGAGGCCACTCCATTCACATCATATCCACCATTCTCCTCCACAGCATACCTACGGTTATCTCCACCACTGATTGGTGGAGAGACAGAATATTGGCCTCTGAACGTAGCGAGGTTGATCACCTCATTGGACTGTGGAGTCTCCTCCATGAGTGAGTGGAAGACAACGTGAGTGAGGGAATGGGCTGGGTGGAAGGGTTATATTGTACCTGAACCGGAAGGAACTGCCATTGGCACACCAGGGCCATTTGGGATTTTTTGAAACAGTCAGTAATTCTTAAAGAGCTGCCTGGGGGCCTTCAGGCTTGTACTTGAGCATGTAAACATGATTAGAACACAGTGTTAGAGATCTATGGCAGGATAACCTTCACAGAGCCTCTGAAGGGCATCATCACTTCCTCAAAGTGTGACCAATTCTCCCATTATGCAGAACCATAGAACTACAAAGACTAGTTATTAACATATAATCAGATCCACAATAATTGGCACTCTTGATGAAGATAGTAAAAACAAAGTAATGAAAAAAATGCCTTTGTGGTTAATTAGCTCAATCTCACAAAAATGTGAGATATATCTAATCTTAACTTGAAATAAATGTGATCTACAAAAGGAAAATTATGTCTAGGAAAACAAAAATTCTCATTAAGAAATCCTTTTTTAAACAAAACTACGTCACAGTTATTGGCACCCACAGAAATTCTTATGATTGAAATGTATCTGAAGCATGTTCACATTTATATTTCAATTTTAAGTCCAACTGAGCGTTCAGGAATTCTTTAGCTGTAATCTACGACTTCTGGGGTATATTTTACTGGGGTGTAAATATCAGGGGAAACAGAGGACAAGCTCCCTTCCTTTTTTTTTTATCAAAATAGGGAATATTTCAGAATTCACCAATGAAATGAAAAAAATTGTGATGACCTTCAAAAATCAGGCCATGGATGGTGGTCCCCAGAACCATGGGGCAAGCATGCATTTGCCCCATCGCTTTACTGGGGCCAGATTGGGTTCTGTCTGTTTATGTAATAAGACTTCTAACTAACAGGCACATACATGCAAACTTGGCAGCAGAACCAGTTACACTCTCAGTCTTCAGCGGGAGACAGTAATACATAAACTACTATTTATTATCAGGTCATAGCTTGTGTTACCATGCTGTGCAATATGTGAAAGGTTAGTCACTGTATTTCTGTGGACAGGCCATCCCAGTCCTCTGACCTAGACCCCAGTGAAAATCTGTGGGGTGAGCTGAAGAGTGGTCCAAAGGAGAGGACCTAGAACCCCAAGGATCTGTAGAGATTCTGTAATCTGTATGATTCTGTAATGGGTCTTTTGTTGATTTAGATTAAATGTTCTTCAATTAGAAGTACAGATTAAATTTCTTTCATATTTTCAGTGTTAAATGAGCTAATCAACCATAAAGCCATTTTTTCATGACCTCCTTTTACTCATCCTTATCAAGAGGGCCAATAATTATGGAACTGACTGCATGGGACTAGAGTGGATAATTGAAAGACTGTTAATCTGATGAAGGCTGATGATTAAAGATTAACAAGAGATAAATGAATGGTCCATAAATGTAGATTCTCTTCAATATATCTTAAAACCTGAATCTGAGGTACAAAAAATTAAAACACTGAAGACAGATTTAACTTTTCAATTCTGTCTTTGGTGACCTTCACCTCAGCTGGCCATAATGCCTTGTAAAACACACTGACAAATCATTATGTAGTTTCGGCTGAAAGACTTCCCCTAAGGCAACGACTGATCATTCTTTGAGTTCCTCATTAACTCACACTCAGGTCGACAAATACATGTGACCTAGGGTGCAGCTCTGGGTTAAGTAATTATTTCTCCAGAAATTGCTCTGGAAGCCCCAATGCTGGGGCCTTTACTGTGTAATTAGAGCAGATCTCACAAAATCTGTCCACAGGTGCTCCCCTGATACCTGTCTTCCTTTCAGCTTTCTGATTAATTTTCTATAATTAGGCACACAAAAGAGATGGAGTGGAAGGGTTCTGCTAACTGGTCACTTTGCCACCTCGCACAGTTTTGCAGCTCAAACAGCTTTGAATGGAAGGGGTTGTTTGAGTTCAAGCTGGTATTACTACTTTTTTCCCCAAAAATGGGGGAAAAACAGAATGACTGTTACTATCAAACATGAATAAAAGATGGTGGATAAACATCTTGCTGTAATTTTTATTTGAAATTCATGATTTTAATATAAAAAAGTACAGTATAAGCTCTTAAGTCCATGAGAAATGGAGGACATCTGAGGTAGATCTTCATCATGGCGTTGTTGGTAGCGGTGTGGGGCCACCCTGGTGTTGTGAAATAGCCGGGTTATCGCGGACGTGTGGCATCGGCCTGATTCACAACACCAGCTGCAGCACACACACCTCACACACGGGTCCCCTTGTCCACTGGCTTCTTGCTTGAGACCCTTATGTCGGTTTCAGATGGTCATACTTTCAATAAGGTGTTCATCCAAGTTTAACATACAACCACTCCTGACTGCACTGAGGATTTATAACCCACATAGGAAGTGGCCGCAACAGGTAGTCTGTGGTTTACAATGCTTGGTTGAGAACCTAAATACTGCACTGTAACTGGAAGTGGTGAACAGTAAAAAAAGTGAAGGAACTCCAGATGCTAGTGTTTAAAATGTAGAGCCAGCTTAGTTCTGAACAGGGGGCTGAGGCAAGGCAGCCAGGCGAGGCGATGCCAACACGTCCATCTGTGTATGCTACGGGCATTTTCTCCATAACTCACCATCTGCTGGGAGAATCAATGTCACACACTAAACACCTTCTCCAATACACTCTCAAGCACACTTCAGTGTCTTTCTTAGACAAAATGGCAATCTTAGCATTCTAAAGCCTGAATGAGGCCAGGCTCTTTTGTACAGCTGGCTTGTGGTCAACCAATTTGTTTTGCTATGACAAACTGACAGTTGTGTTATGACACATGCCTCCTGCCTCAAGAGTCAAATGTAGGAATATTAGGTAGGAATTAAGTAATGTGACGTAACTAGATTTATGTAACTGGACTGGTTTGAATCAACAGACTGGAATATACTTTAAATAATGTAGCATAGGATAATAAGTCACTCCAAAATAATAAAATGAATCAAATGGATTTAAAATAAGAAAAATTAATAAAAGATGGTATGAACAAAAGTCAAACAGAAACAGGTGAACTGAAAATTGAGATTTTTTTTTTATTTCAAAAGTATGAAAAAAAACCAAAACAAATTCACACAGGGATATGGAGCATGGAGAAACAAAAAAACTGATGGGGCATGGGGGAGGGTTGGAGATGTAGGACAGAAAGAAGAAGGCTGAGAGTGCAGACTCTCTTTTTCTCTCTCTTCCTCAGTTCATCAGGACCTCCATCTGGACCAGTCTGGCATTGGTGTCTCCTGCCATGCGGTATGGGATCATCCCAGCAAAGGTGATCAGCGCCCGAGCCTGGCTGCGGAGTAGCTGTGCATACAGACGCAACATACAGCAGGTGATCACAGCGTTATGAATAATTGCAGACACACTGCGTAAAAACATTACTGCTTCAATAGCAAATTGACATATATCCTTCTGAGCTTAACTTTACATCAGCAGCTCCAATTTACTGTTCTCTCGACTCCAATTTAATGCTATTTTCCCTTACCGAATCCCGATCCTCCAGTGTGCGCTGTTGTCTGCCTGGTGTACCTGTTGTCGCCCCCTTAAGACGTTTGTACTGAGTGTACAAAATGTTCATAGTAGCAAGAAGCACCTCTGACAAATTGTGCCTAACCTGCAGAGACAATAATGAGAATGAGCATGATGAGCATGAAGACTACTTGTATCATATGTCAAGTTAAAAAAACAAAAAAAACAAATGTAAAGAGCTGATGACCTTACCTCATCACTGAAGTTCCTAAATGCTGCCACCCTCTCTTCTACACTGTCTTGGCTCAAAGGAACCAACTTCAGTCTCTCAATCACCTGACAGACAGAAAAGTACATTAAAGAACCATGCATAATCACAACTAGAAACTGAGATGGTACTCAAAAGATATGGAAAAGATATGCCTTACATCATACGCAAGGTCAATGTGGCCAGCATGGTATTCATCAAAGAAGGTCATGAGATCCAGGAGGAGATAGAAGGTACTGTCCACTGACTTCTCTCCAGCTATGCCACTAGTGCGGAACCTGTGGGCATAACAACCCTTAGTTTAGCAATCTCTGACGGAGTCGTAGGCTCCAGAATGAGCATGTGATGGATGTATGATTTGGAGATGTATGATGTATTCTGTGAAAGTGACACAACAAGATACACTTTCCCAAAGGAGAAGAACATTACCTTTCAGCAATACCCACTGCCATGTTCTTGAGTCGCTCTTTGTTGGACTGTGGCGCACTGACTTGAGCAATTACTGGGCTTAGCAACCTATTCATCAACTCCAGCACTTTATCAGGGTTCTATCACAAGCAAGACAGAAAAAAAACAGATCATCTCATGTACAAATGTAAAATCTTATTTCTGTTTTAAATTCTCAAATATGTCAAACTCCTGTGTCATGGCTCTGCACACCTTGGCTAGCTCATACAGTTTGACGGCTTCCTCAAACAGGCCCTTGTTCTCTGCCTCTGAGGCCACTTTGCTGATGATGGCCCGCGTGTCTCCGGCAAACTTGTCAATCACGCCAGGCTGAAAGGATTCACACAATCCCTTTTTAGATCCGGGCAGCGTTTCAGGACACACGTTTGTATTTTAAGACGGCCGTCAAAAGAACAAAAGAACACTGTATTCTGTGAGCGCTGAAACAATAGCACATTTTAACATCCTGTGTAGGGCTGAATGGGTACAATAATGAACGAGTGTAAGTACAATGAGTCAAAATAAAGCTATGGGGGGAAGTGTTGAATAGACGTATGATTACTGAAAGTGTTTTTCCAGCTGCTCTGCAAGTTAGATAACGCTGCATGAAAGAGCACAGGAGCCAGAGGCATACCTTTCTGCTTCCATCTTTTTCCAGTCTTCCCAGAAGCATGTCGAACTATAAAAGGAACAGGCGAGTTAGGGATTCAAAGAAATGCTATAATGAACAGTAATAGTTGAAGGAGCAAAATGTCTGATCTTGCTCAATTGCCGCCCCTCCTTACCTCACGACTCTCAATGACCAGCTCACTGACGCAGCGCATAAACATATTCTCTCCTTGGTTGTCTTTCTCGTCCCTGCAATCAGTCAGCACAAATGCAGTCTTAAGAATAAGAATACATATAGATAAAGTGTAAAGTTGGTAAAATGACTTCTTCACTTCTTTAATCGTGAGACCAGCGTGTGAACTATGGAGGTATCTAAACTTAAAAATAAAATATTTTCAACAGATGCAGAACAAGTTCATTTTTTTCAATAACAGATCCAACCATGTGGTCTCCAAAAACAATGGACCAGGCTGCACATATCCTGGTGTGTGAAAATAGATTAATTATTCACGGAGATCATCAGGAGTCAGAAAGTATTCCGAAAGCAATCAAAGGCGCTCATGAATTATTAATCTCTTCTCAGAGAAAGCAAGTAGTTCTCACAGTGAAGGCAAAACGACCTCCAGTTAAACCACTGGCCCTTAACATGAAAAAAGCTCAAACCAAAGGTTTATTTAGGGTTGGGGTTCAGAGGACCTCGAATATTCAGGGTGGGCTGTACATACCGCAGGAAGTAAAAGTACTGCAAGGCTTCTCGTGGGTCTGTGGCCTCAAACTTTCGCGTGTAGAGCATGAGGAGGCGGATAAAATTTAACCGCCGCACCATTGGCGGATCTCCTGGTTCCTGACTCACTGAAAGAAAGGCAACAAATGTGAAAAGGAATAAACACACACTAACACGGCAAAGACCCACAATATATATATATATTTTTTATTCTTTGGATTTTGAAGTGCATCCTGCTCCCAACCTGACCCAACCCACACTACTACAATTCTCCTTTATAGAATGTCCTATATCAGCTGTTGTCTCTCAATTCAATTGAAATATAAAAGGTATTTCTGCACATGCTTTTCTCTATGACCCTTAGGTTAGATTTAAGAATATACGAATGTCAACTAAGGCCGTTTCACTTAGTCAGAAGGTGTGTGATTGTATGTACTGGTTGGTGTAGAGAGCTGTATTATATTACTGGCACTATCTGAACCCCACTTACCCAACTGAGCGCTCTGCCCTGATGACTTGAGGAGCAGTCTGAGCTCATAAAGGACCAGTGCCACATGCACAGCATGACTGCGCAGGCGCTCCACACGGAAAAGGAATGCCACAGCCGCCTCAAACTGCGCAGTTAAGAACAGCACCTGGAAGTACAGGAAGGGCTGCTGGCTGGCTGAGAAATGAGACTCGCCTGTGGAGGATGATCACAACAGCAATTAGAGATCCAAGAGTAAACAAACAGTGATGCTATATGAGTTTCAGTAACATGGGACCAATAAATTTGGGAGTGTTATGGAAAGCATAACTCATGCTTTTATGAGTACCCCAGGCACTACAATTGTTCTACCTAATACTCATGCAACATCATAGGACATCTGAACATATCTGAATATGTTTGCTTAATTTGGTGTGTGAGCTAATGGATAATCGCCCATGACTGGCCAGCCCTGTTGAACAACAGGAGAGAAAAACTAAGCCATTGTCACAGACTCCTGGCCACAGACTAAACCCTTACTATAGAATTATCACGACTGAAAATTTTCTCTAGTTTTAAGATTCTAATATAATCTATTTATAATCTAGCACAAAACAAAACAGACTTTCGACTTTGCTGACCACTAATGACAAGCCAAACATTTAAAGAAGAAAAACAATGCAAAATCTGTAAGAGCTGTACAACATATACATGTAAATACAGTGAGGTGGGGATTTGCACCTTAAAGAAATTCAAATGCTTCTTTAAGCGAGTAATAGGTTCTGGTAAAAACCTCGGCTGCTTTAAAGCGCTTAAATGGGCTGCTTTCTTTCCATTTGCATGAGCTGAAATAATCCACTCTCATTTAGGCTGCAGTTCGAGCTGCCGTCTTTAAAAAGAGCAGTGAATAGAGCTGCAGCTGGGAGTGCAGTAGCCCTTATCAGTGAGAGAGACTCTTTAATGTGGCCTAGTGGAGGAGCAGCAGGAGAGATAAGCCTGACTCATCAGGCAGGTGGGGAAGAAAGAAGTGCAATGCCTGTTAAATTACAGAAAGAGGAAGTTTTATACCAAAGAGAGTGAAAAAGAAAGAGAGAGACAGAGAGTACAGCACAAAGACATACTTTAACCTGGTACAGGCCAAATAGTGGTGAATAAATTTCCTACTACTGAATCTGTCTTTGTAAATGGTGACTAAATTAAAGCACGATAATTTGTTGCCTTGATGGCATGTTTTGGCCCAAGTGTCTAACACAGCATCGCAAATTTTACTGAGTAAAAGGAAAGTGGAAATTCTAAATCATGGACTCACCATAATCCTCCAGGAGCTGTTTCTGTAGCTGGGCCAGAGTTAGCCTGTCCTGTGGAGCACTGTTGCCATCATCATCAAAACAAACCTGGTTCAACTACAGGAGACAGGAACAGGCTTAGCACAAGACGATCGTCAAGACCACTAAAGATCCATTTATATTTAATTAATTTATTAAATAACTTAGATTAATTAACCTACACTAACACTAACTAAAATACAATCTCAACACCTCAACACTAACTGAAGTACAATCTCTAATCTTATCAACACAACTCCCTAGGAAAATGCCATCTCTGGAGAGAGGATGGGGTCTTACTTTGAGCCACAGATAGTCCTCTGTCTTATCAGCCACTTCTCCATGGTTGTCAGCAATGTCACACTTGCCGATGAGGCAGTAAACGGCGCGCTTGTAGGGATCGGCACTGTTGCGCAGTACACGTCGGTAATGCAGTCGTAGTTTATTCTCTGTAGCTGGAGACAGACTGACCAACAAGAGACACACCTTCACTCCTTACTGTTAAGCACATATACTAAAACAAATATGGTACTGTTACAGTTTGTAATTGCCTGTCAAATGAATATTTTTTATTCCACATAAAAAAGATTTTATTCCACACAGGGTTAAATATGTAAGAGGTTAAATATTAACAGGTTTGTCCTGTTAATATACAGGATACTATGTGATAATTATCTATTTATAGTAATTTCTTCTCAAGTTACTTGCCTCAAATACAAAGCATTTTGCATGTTATTATTACAATATACCCTCTCAATGTTACACATATTCCTACGAATCCATGTATAGCTCTGTTTATTGTCCTGAACACATGTAAAATACCTTAATCAGGGATGCTAAACTGTTCCTAGAAGGCCAAAACTCTTGTTTCGTTTCCAAACTTTTGAACACTATTGTATGTGAGAAAACAGTAAAAGCACAGAGCCAATTGTGTTATCTGTTTCTAGGTGTTCTCACCGGCGGTCGGGGCTGTTCATGTACTCTTGGAACCAGGTCTTGAAGTCTCCCAGCTGGTGCTGTGCCCGGCTCACTACTTGCATGGCTGCAGACAGGTCTCCACATCGCAGGCAGTAATAGATCAGAGCCCACACTGGGTGCCCCTCCACCTCGCCATCCTGATCCCCATACACACACACAAACGCACAAACATACCGAAAAAACACACACAGCAGGTTTCATCTTTTGGTCTTACTGCGTTCAGTTACCTTCTTTTCACCAACGCATCTGAACTAAGAAGCTTATTTGCTCATGCTGGGAGAATCTATTGCCATGCTATCTCGAATGTGCACATGAACACTCGAAAGCCTATGGGGCTGAGCTGTGTGTGGCGATACAGCGTTGAACAGGCTACACTTTGCTGCGCTGTGCAGTGTGGTGCAGTACCTGCATCCCTGGCAGTGGGCCGGGCAGCTTGATGTTGAGGAAGCTGTGCACCAACTGATAAGTGCCAGGCACTCCACCCAGCTGTGCCTGGTGCAGGTTCCCAAACACAGTCACCATCGTGTAGTTCTTATAGCTAACAAAAAAACAAAAAAAAAAGTATACATTGAGAGTTTAGTTAGAATTGATATAGTTAACTTAGCCTGACTGCAGTGAAAATAACCGAATACAGGAATAATCTTTTCTCTTAGGAATACATTGTTATAGTGCTTTCCTCTTCCTAACCTGTTCTCCAGGAAGGTCAAGGCTTGTCGGACAAAGGCCATCTGCATCTCCACAGCTACGCGACTTTTCAGTGTGTCTTTGGCTGGCACCAGCAGCACATCAGTCATCTGCTTCACCATCAGCCACATGTCGGACACATTCTATGCACACACACACACACACACAGCCATACACAATCATATACCTACAAAAGGAGTCAATATTCATTTTTCCTTTCTCAGCTAATAAGGCACTAAAGTGAAAACAATCCACAGAACATCATTTAGAATTGCTCACAAAATTGAGTATGTGGGCTGAAATTAAGGAAAAGAAATGACATGCTATGTCAGAGCCTTACCTTATCATCCAGGCTGTCGGCCACTGACGCACAAAGGTCCCCCAGATTGGGCTGAACGTGTCCGTTTACTATCTTCTCATTGAAGATGTAGATCTGAGAATGAGAGGGGAAAGCTCACATACAGACTTTCGTACTAAGGGGGGAGGGCCATTGACTAAGGCTGTGACCTAGCGGCGAAGTGATGAATGATAAAAAACAAAACAAAAACGATGAACACGTTTAGAAGGTCATCAAAAAAGACCACAAAGATGAGAAATAAGATCCCGCAGGCAATGTGACGGCACATGGTGACAGCGTAAAATAAACGTGAAGAAAACGACAAAAAACAATTGAAATAAAATAACAAAGAGGGAGGCAGAGAATGGGAGAGATTGGGAGATAGGGCTTTTCCTTTTGTGAACAGACAGAAAGATTACCCATAATGCCCCTTGTCAGCCAATCAATCTTTGGGATCAATCGCTGCGCTTGGCTTGCATAACATGACCTGATTTCACCAAGGCAAACAGTACATAGACGAGCAGTTAGCAGAGGACAGCCCAGAGCCAGAAACACCCCAGGAACGTTTAGAAAGAGCATGCGCTGTACATGCCTGCTTAGACTAACACCTTAATGCATGACATCAACTTTCACTTCACTGAAACAGTACATATGCTATATTATATTATGCCTTAAATGAAACGCCTATTGGTGTTTAAATTATGTTAATAGCACAGAGAGTGCTTTAAATTGACTGATATAGTATGTGTAGATATACGTAGGTTTATGTATATATGCAGGCTGCTTACCTGTCTGCCATAGGCCACCTCCACACTGTCCAGCGCACTGCGTCCAGGGGCTCCCACTTCACTTACAAAACTCGGCTTCATAGAAAACACATTAACAGCCTGTTTAATTCATTCGCATGTGAAATTATACAATGAGAAGGTACTAGAATATTGTGAGTTTGTGTACATATATGTATGTGTATGTGTGGGAGGGTGTCTGACATTGCAGAAGCCTGTGTTATCTCCAGTATGTGTTAATCTAAACACAGTGACCAATGTAGCATGAAAGCCATTGTGGAGAACATAACCCACGCTTGACGGCACATTATTCAATGGTGTGAGTACGTACACACAAACACACCTCAGGGCAAATGAGAACTAATTCCTTCAAAAGAAGTAAGATCAAAAAATTCTCTAGAGAAATGCTTAGAAAGAGTCTAAGAATGTGCAACCTGCAGTTGCACATTCTCTGCAATTTGCCATTAGAAAATCAAAGATGTATGTGTATGTGAGTGTGTGCGGAATGTGATCTGCACGGAGAAAGAAGGAAAGCAGAGAAACAGACTGGGAACTGAGTTAGGGGATGATCCTGGCACAGGAAGTGAACAGCAGGTCACACATGGAAAATTTAACTGCTACTTAATAATTAAAGCAACAGAAAAAAAACAGAGCACATGCAAACAAAAACACACACACCAAATGTGTCTCTCATAGGATAATGAAACAGGTCAATTTACTGAACACTTCAGTGTTTTCTTTGTCCTTTTTTACCATTTAGAAGAGTGTGGGAGCCATTTTATGACTTCGTATTAACCTACATATTCAAGTAGCTTACATCACACCAATCATCTTCCTCAATGTTTATCAAAGGCTTTACTACTATCAAATATATATACATATATATGTAACAAACATCTAGTATATAAAGTAGTAATAACAGAGTATTAATGATTACTTTCAAGGTCCTCACATTATGCAAATGCTCCAATAGTTAATGTAATCTGCTAAATTACTCATACCTTGGACTCAACGCATCAAACCTTATGATGCATTACAGCACTAACCTCATGGGTAAAACAGTGGGAGAAAATTTCTTGAAAGCTCAGCCTTCCTTAAAATTTTTCTCCATTCAAAGGAATTCATTTTCATTATTAAAGTCGTCGTATTTAGCATGAGGCCACAGTTCTCCCTAGGCTGGCTTATAGGCTAATAGGATGATCATACATAGTGGATCAGCACTGGTAACATCAGTTTTCTCCAACAATGACTGAATGAGAACACATGACAAAGTCTATATGATAGCAAACATGATACATTTCTACAGGAGGAGGTCATTTAGAGCTAACATTTCATTCCATCATACTCGCTTATGCGTTTAACTGCAGTGAAGATCCAGGCCACACAACAGCCTGAGGCTGCTTACATGCAATACCTGGTCATGTACTATATGGATGGATGAAAAATTAAAAGAAAAACCAACATAAAGTGTCTTAGTAAGGTGCCACTGCAAGCTTCCAGAAGAAAAAAAAAATCAATGCACTTTAACCTAGATTTTACAAGTCTCTGGAACTGTACTGGATGGATAGAACACCATTCATCCAAAACATATTCCTCAATCTCCAAAATCTCCCATAGGTATTTTCATACTTATCAAATCGTACAGTGATGCCTTGTATTCTGTGGATGGAGGCATTATCATCCTGGAATAGATTACTCCCATCAGGACTGAACTACTTCATCATAGGATAAGTATGATAAGTTAGAATAACTTTGTACTGATTTGCAGTGACCCTTACCTCTGAGTGAACAAACAGATCTAAACCATACCAACAAAATGAACTCTAACGGAGACCCATACATAACATATACATTTTTGTAATAAGAGGTTTATACACTGCAACCCTACTATTATATCCTTATCTGTGTAATTGTGGGTGGACTATTCTAACTGCCAGAGTCTGATCAGGGTTCTGCATTTGATCAGGGTTCTGATTTGGGAACTTGATCCCAAATCGAGATAAAATGGACCTGCTTAACATATTTATACATTATATATATTTATACAACAGAGCATGGTAAGATGCTACCTGTTCGTGAAGTACATTTGTCTATCTGAACACTTCCATGTTTCTCCACTGACTTATTTAGGTATTCCCTTAATTTGTCAACCACATATGTATATTAAATTGAATTCACATTTTCACATATGGACACAAATGGTCACACTGTTTGACTGATGTCTATGTGTGTGTACATGTGTGTGTGTGTGCCTGCAGACCTCCACATCCTGGCTGAAGTCCAATGCATCCTCTCCTGCTCCCAGCAGGGTATGCAGTACTCTCTGCTTCACCTGCTCCCACTGCACCAACATAGATTCGCGGTGGTACTCCTCTGCCAGCAGGAATGTCTGAGAGAGAGAGAGGAAAGGAGGGAGGGAAAGAAGATGAGGAGATAGAAGAAGGGAGGGAAAGAAAAAAAGGGGGGAGGGAGAGCGAGAGAGCAAGAGAGAGAAAGAGATAGATAGAGAGAGAGAGAGAGAGAGAACACACGTGAAGGAGAACAGTATGAGAGGGACTCAAAAGCCCCATTGAACAAATAGGTTACCCACCATGTGACGCATTAAAAATAGCTGGCAGAGTGAGATGGGAGCAGCCTGGACCTGCGAGTTTGCAGCGCACAATAAATACTGACAGCCATTGCCATTTCCCTCTCCATCTAGGTGATGTCTTTCAGGGCTATGCCAGGGAGACAGACCCTGGCTTAGAGGATCAAACTGGGTCTGGTCCTCTGAAGCTCAACTATGTGAAGGACTGTCTAAGGGAAGTGTGCCATTAACTGGGTCTGCCTTCATGCCTGCTACCGATATAGCCCAGACCCTGATTGAATCCAAGGACCTTTTGTCTATTTTACTTGCTCCCAAAGGATCCATGTGTGATAATTGTGAGTGTTCTAATTAAACCAGCTTCTGAACTGCAGAGGAAATGATTTTAGAGTTGAATGTAGACAGATGAGTGGGGGGGGAAGATATAATATCAGCAAGAAAAAGCTTGATGCGCACTGGTGATGTACAGCAAGATGGGTCTTCTTTCAAGAAAACCACAGTCAGTCAATTCAAATTGGGGAAATATGATGTAAGGATCTCAATATGCCAATAAAAACCAATAAAATAAAAAAATAATTTCAGCTATTCTGCATCATGACAAAACAGTTAAGTTGGTAAAAGCACAACTTGCACTTGCTGCTTCTGGCTCATAACTGTCTAAAGAGAGACTCCGGCACAAAGCGCTTCTGTATCACAGAGAGGTAGCGTAGGTCTTATGACTACCCTCTGCTTTCCGCTTTCCTTTGGCTGCGCCTCCACCCCTCACATATCAGAGAACTGAACAGATTAAGTGGGGAGACAGAGGGGATATTGACTGGGCAGAGGTCTGCTTTCTGAGTGGGGGATAATTGCAGGAGGGTGCTTCCTACTCCAGAGGAAATGGGTAGAAGAGACAACGACCTAAAATCAGCTATGCCATGAAGCCCTCTCTAGCCCAGAGAGAGTGTGGAAACCTTTTTTAATCAAAAAGACATTCAGAGAGATGTGTGATGTACCTTAATAGTGAAAAACCCTCCCTGTCTACATTGCTGGTAGGACAGGATATAAAAAAACATTTAAAATAATGTTAATAGTTGATTGACAGTTAAGTTAGTGCAGTACAAATGAACAAATAGATCAATGGCGAAATGAAGCCAGAAACTTACCCTGCGTCGAGACTCCTCAATGGCAGACAGCAGTGCATTATCTCTCTCGTTCTTCAGAAAGCCCTGGAACAAGAGACACGGCCTGGAGGTTAAACGTACTGCAACCTACTTTTCCCCTCTCCGCATGCAGAGCACACGCCCTCTCTCTTCTGTCTCTCCTCTCTCGATCACTCTGCCTTCATCCTCCAGGGCGCAAGCGCCACAGGCCAGAGATGGAGAATTGCCATCATTATCACAATCACTGCTAAAAATGTGCTTAGAATCGACCCTGCGCCATACTGTAATTCCATTCCTTCAAAATGGTGGCGCCAGACCAGCCTCGGCTGCTTCGGAAGGGCTTCAGTTACATTCTAGAAGGCTCTAGAAGAACTGCGTACTTTCGACAACCCGCATTTGCCCAAATATACGCATTTACATATTGCAAGCTACCCACAGGATGTCTAATTGACATTCCACAGAATCAGTTTGGACAAGGCTGATGAGACACATTACATATATCATTACATGTCTTGAGAACAATGTTAAAAAACATCTTCCATCTGGGTGGGTCTTCATGTAAACCACAAATTAAAATTAATCTGCAAAATAAAAAATTCCATAACCAAAAAAAGAGCACATAACTGCATGTCACCTAAGTCTTCATTTCAGAGGTAAAAGAGGGACACTTTCACCAAACATACACTGATTTATCAAAGGAAAATCACACTTTGGTGAAAGCTACACCAGGCAGACTTAAAAGCAGCTGACCACAAGAAGATTCGTAAAATTTGACTGCGAAGAACGTAGTTTTAACATAACCACGTATATTGAATGCACTGATGCAGATGGTCCAACATACGTGCGCAGTTGTTTGCACGCCTGCTCATTTCAATGGAGCAGTGAAAACCTGCTTGCTGTGCCTGAAGACAGAAAAAATATTTTGCAGATAAAATGAGCACATTCACTCTCAGAGCAGCGCCATACACTGGCACAAAACAGCCATCTGCAACATGCACAGTGGGGGCTGGGGGGAGGAAGTGCTACACATTACTAAAGGCAGTTGGCACTGGTCAGCTTCGAGGTTACAATAAAGAGAGTCAAAAAGCGAATGGGTGGGGTTGTATGGCGAAGTTTTCAAGTACGGCCATGTCACACATTGTGGATCCCTCGCAAAGTCTTCAAGCAGGTATCCGCTGCACCCGCAGCACCAGAGCTGAGGATGTAGGATACTAACTAATCACGTGCCATTCTATGGTCTGACTCATTAAGAACACTGTCTTCTTAACGAGTACCACTCCCCTTCTGGTTCTGCTTATCAGTATGTTCAACTACGTATTTTCCCTAAAGCGCTTACTCGTTTAAGCATTTTCTAAAGATTTACATTTTACGAAGACCTTTCAGCATGAGAGCTGATGAACGTATGAATTCATTCATTCATTCTCTCTGCTGCTCTAGCTTCAGGACCAGGCTGAAGCTTGTCCCACCCCTCCCCCCCTCCCCACTCTGTTACTTCTCCTTTCACCAGCCCCCTCCCCCGTCGCCTCAAACCCTCAGCTCCCTTGCCTCAGATTCCCCTGTGATGGACAGCCGCAAATGAGGATTGATTTATTGTGACTTGGGGAACGCAGCACCTAAATGACACATGTGAATGAAGGAGTGAAGCTGATAAGGGAGAGAGGTGGAGTACATAGGCGCTTAGAGACCTTCTCTGGGGCCACAAATGCATGCAGTTTCTCAATCATTCCATACTAAAAAATTCAAACAAATTAAAAATGATCTCCGGCTAGTTTTCAGGCTGACTAATTTCTTGCTCAGTCATTGTAGCCCTGTCCTCCAAGCATGACCATGGGAGACACTAGTGCCATCCACTGGCCATGAGGCTCACCCTTACAGAACAGGTTCTACCCAGTCTGAACCCCTTAAAAAACGGAGCATTTTTTAATTCACCGGGGATTGGGTCACAGCTCAGCAGGGACCGACACCTGAGGAAACTGCAAGAACTACAGATATCCCCTTTGATACTCACTGGTAGCATTACGTTAACAGAGTGATGTTCCTTATTAGGGCTCTATAAAGTAATATCAAATACATTTATTTAATGCCGCATTGTAAGTGAAAATATACATTAATGTAGCTTACAAAGAGAGCAGTTCACACCCAGGCAGCCATGCACTCGAATAGACTACAGCACGTAGGTGGAAAAAGGGTGTAGCAACCCATATGAAAAGACACTGGTAAAAATTTTTTTTAAACTATCAATATATGAACTCATATTGGACAAAATTCATATTCTGATCTCTATGATAGTTCGACAGGATATGCTATGTCTACGCATGTTCCACAGAGCTGACACATTATACGTAGTCCATGGACTACAGCATGAACTGCGTATACTTTCTTCCTGAATAGTCTTTTCAGATAATCAACTCGCATTTTTAAACAACAGTCTGTCACTAATATCATGCAAACATAAAGCATATAATCAAACATTCCAAAAAAAAATAAGTTTGGGCCAACAGAGATTTAATACATAGACAGCTTGCAGGAAAACGGCATGAAATATACATACAGATTTGTACAGTCATGTTCATTATGCAACTGAATCCGTTTTCTCAGGAAGATCCAGTTTAAATATTACTTCTCTGCTTTTACTTCTGAACAATGAACAGGAGAGGAACCCCACCCTAATGCCACCACTTCCTGTGTGGCAAATGAGCCTTCATCATCATCATCATCACCATCACCATCATCATCATCATCATTCTCTTCTTGCTCTTTAGAGAACACAGGGTAAAAGAAAGGACAAAGAAGAGTAATCTGTATGACTTTTCAGATTGTGAACTGCATGTGTGCGTATGTGAGTAAGTGTGTATGTGTTCTGCACGCATGTGCAAGCGTATGTGCATACAGCTATGTGTGTGTAAGCGATACTCACTCATGCTGTGGCTCAACCTGTCGATGCAGAAGTGCAGCGAGGTGCAGGTAACCGGCAGCGCTGTGTGTGGCTTCTGCCAGTACCTTCTCTCCTCTTCCCCTGACTCAGGAAGTGGGCCAGCGCCATTTGAGGGCGTTTTCTGACCTCGCCCGCTGCCGGCCCGGGCTCTAGTCTGCCACACATACCCTCCCACCCCACTCTGGCCCAGTGGTCTGAACCCAGATATGTGCCACAAGCGGGGCTCCTGTGGGCTGCTTTATTGTCGGAGGAGGAGCATACCAAGTCGGTGCTTAGACAAGGGGGGATCCGAAGAGGAGCGATTATTCAACCTCAGCCGTCTGCCGCTCTCCATCACCCATCCACCCCCTCCCTCTTCCCTCCAGCATCCCTGCCGTCCTCCTCGTTCAGTCTCACTCATTTCTTCCTTTTTTATACATCTCTGCATCCCCCCCCTCAGCGCAATGCAATTATGGTAATGGATTTTTTTCTCCCACTCCTGATGGCTTCCGACATCCTGTCCAGAAATTGGGCTAATAATCCTTTTAAGAGTCATGTTTAGTTAATGAGAAGAGTGCAGTGGCTTTGGAGGAGCAGGGCTGGCCAGGGCACACACAAGCACATGTACAGCTATTTCACCCTCCGTGCCGGAGCAGCAGCATTTATCACTGTGTGTAA
>JBBPCZ010000019.1:14439874-14444874 GCA_037974445.1 Brycinus macrolepidotus | reverse complement strand
AAAAAAATCATGATTTGCAAAAACAGAGAGATGCTTCAGATATTTCATGGAGTTACTATATACTGTTACTGTTTTGAACAGGGGATTCTGAACTACAGTCCCAGAGGACTCAAACACTGCACTATTGTGTGATTTATTTGGTCTTATCACATATTTGAAGCCTTATATTAACATGTATACAAAGCAGATATCTAGAGATATATAAGAAGTGAAATACTAAATAATTACTTTCCAAATGTTACTAAAGTGGTAGCCTACTGTTTCAGGCTAAACCTGAAGTGTGTAGCAAAGAAAGCTGGTTAATATTTTAAACCTTTTTAAAACCTTTTTTCACAGTTAACTCCAAGTTCCTCCTACTCTCTCGAGGAATTTTCATGACCCCAGTGACGGAGAACAAGACAATACACAATACACCCTGGTGCTATGTCCCATCACGCCCCCTTGTGCAGCCGGGAGGGTGTACAGTAGTTTAGACTGTTGCAGTGTTAAAAACAGATGTCCCTTTATTTTTAATGAGAAGTACCGTCTCAAAACTGAGAGACCATAATGTGAAATACAGGCTGCAAGTTACAACTCACTCACATTAAATGAAGTGCTGACCAATCACAGACTGACAAAATACAATGACTAGAAATGCAGGGTGTACATCTAAATGCTAGGGACTTTTCCCGGTGTTCAATTTCTGATGTAATAATGTGAGCAAGTCTAAAAGGCAAACTCAAGTAGAAAGTACTGAGTAATCAATGCCCTTCTCGGCGTTTTTATCTGTCCTATGATCCCACAAAAACAAGGGATGACAGAGGAGGTCCACATATGCATCATCTTGGCAGGGTGGTACAAATGTTATGCAGTATGAGAGACCTACAGCAGAGAAAATTGCTACAGATTATGCTGGGAGAAAAAAATAAAGAAATACATTTGGAAAAATAAATGTGTAATGAGATAAATTTCAAAAAAAGAACAGTAAATAAAGGAGCATTCTTAGCCTAAACCAGTCCAATCCAGACCAATCTTATCCTACAGGACAATTTTTTTAGTATCTCTTGTTTGCTTTGTAACATAAGTGCCCCTGAAGTAACAAATGCCAATGAAAGCTGAAGTGGCAAGGATAAAAGGAATTAAGATGTGACAGGACTGAACCAGCTTCCAATATGTGTAACCTCCTAACCTCTCATTCAGCTTATTCAGCTACACAGCAGCAAGCTGTTATTCATGACTGGGAACCAATTCAAATGTCTGCTCCTCCAGTGTCAGGCAGCAGAATAAGTCTTGTTGAACCGTTAAGAAAAAAAAAAATACACAAGCACAATAGGCTTTAATCTGTCTGGAGCAATCGACAATGGTCACTGTAAGCAATGATTTGAAGTGTCGTGCAAACGCACAAAGCTGTATATAGAGCATTTGGTGGCCAACACTAGTATGAAAAATACCACAAAGGTTTGCAAAATCCTCTGAAGGATCTATTCTAATATAACACCATCATCATGTTCAAGTACTACACTCAGCTTTTTCCATTACCGTAGCAATGTCAGTCTCTTATTTAATTACTTCAGTCAGCACTGGACATTCCAAGGCCTAAACAATAACCTGGTTAATGTAGGAGGTGAGCATTAGTCATATCCAAATGAAACACTGGCCTTTTCCCAGCAATGCAAAACAACCAGTTCCCACCCAAAAAATATGAAGTAGTACTGTCCAGAATCTATCTAAAGAAAATCTAAAGTAAAATCCAAGGGCACATACACAGCTAATGTGTCAGCTGAAAGGGATAGGGGCAACCCGTAAAACTCTACTTATATTACACTAAAAACTGCTGACAGCACTGCAGTACCCTAACAGACTAGGCAAAATTTTCCACAATAATTCCATGTTCTGTTGTTTTATAGGGGTATAATGATGCACTCAGTCAATGATTTAAATCGATTCATGACACTGAGCTCACGGTTTTTCATTCTCATACTTGTCAAAATCTGAACGAAGGAAACTGATGACTGTACTAAGTTGTGGCATAATCAACTAATGAGACTTTCAATGGGAGGCACGTCTATGCTGCACACCATTTTACAACTGCAAAACCACGGCATACATTTTTCAGTGCATTGTTATACCCTTAATATCTCATAACATTAATGTTGTGAAACACGCTGATGTCTGCTTAAAATACAACTTACAAAAACACACAAAGATAAATGTTTTCAGTGAAGAAAAACATAGCTTTTGAAACCAACTAAAACCGTTATCAGCCAATACCGATATTCTGATGATATAAGCAAAAATCTCATCCATAAAGCACCAATAATAAGAGAAGTAGCTTGTTTTGTATTGTAAAGAAACATGTAATTAAAGAAAGGAAAACAAACATTAACTAAGAAGGTTCAGTGGTTTTCAGGGATGCACCAATGTGTATAACTGCAGATCCTGATATATAAACATTTCTAAAACGTATAAACTGGGACTAAACTTACCAATATTAGTATTACAGAGAAACCCAACACTTATTTGTAGAGGGTTACAAACGCAGTAAAATTTATGAAATGCTAAGGTTTCAGTAGTGTCACCTAAATATTCTGCTCTTCCCAGGAATAATAAATACTTTAACTACTGGTTTAAAACACTGGTCAAATTTAAACCATCTGTGTCCTCCACCTAAATAATAACTAACAACACAAGACAAGATGATATTCTAAGGTTTATCATATGAAACGGTCAAATGTGTTCTCTCTTTCTTTTAGATAAACACCAAATAGAAATTGAAAATTAACATAGAGGTTATTAACATAAAGGTGTGGTATGGGTGTGTTTTACATTTTATATGTATAAACATATGAGGAGAAGCGACAAAAAATTGTCTTTTTCTTACCATATTAAATGATATCAGCCACATTTATCAGTTATCAAAATATTTAGCACCTTAAAATCATTATCAGTCACATTTTCCACATTGGCTGGACTCTACAGATAACTACAACAAACATATTCACATGTATTTCTCAGAAACCATTCAAATCAGAGTTTAATCATGAATATCAAAAATGTGACTTTCTATTTGGTCAATGTGTGTTTCCCTAAAAGACAGAAAGAAAAGTTGTTACAGTGCTTTATATCATTAAACCATAGACTATCACCTTGTCTTGTGTTGTTAATTATTATTTAGGTGGATGAGACATATAACTGCAATTGAAAAAATCAATATAAACTAATAACAGTTTTTATTATTTAAAAAAAACAGCCAAAACATACTTTGACAAAAAAAGTCAAAGTGAAATGCAACACAGATTCAATTCATTTATACTCATTCTTATACTAAGAAAATCATTTTCATGGGCAGAGTTACCAAGGTGTCTTTTGTTAGAACTGTCTTACACCCAAAATCTTAACCAAGTCATAGCTTGTACACGACTGGTACTATACTTGGTAATTTTCTCCTCAGTTTCACCCACTAGCTACGACATCCCCAGTAACATGAAACCACCAATAATGGGCGATGAGTTCAATGACGTGCTTCCTCTGACTCACATGAAGCTAAACACAATCTTTTCAAACTGCAATGCCAGTGCATGCTGGCAACCACAAGTTCTTTTATATCAGTTCTACACTGGCTAACATCATCCTGTGTGATTGGGGCTGGGCAAGCCTACCCAGTCACAGAGAGCAAAACTCCTGAATTTCTGGCCAGAGATGGCTACAGCATCACCAAGGATTGAAACTCACAAGCTCCTATTTAATAGTGCTCCCGAGTGGGGCAACTCTTAAACGGTGACCCTTTCAGTCTTTCTATAGAGATCTACATCCCTCACCTGGATATCTGCATCCTTCACTGGTTCTAGTGGCTCAAAGGTTGTGGCTGCACTCAGACTCTCCAGACGCTGTGAGATATGAAAGATGTCCAGACCTCTGGAGCCCAGCAGAATAGATCTGAAGAGAACAAGAGAAATTACCTCCTTATGTCATCAAAACTGGGGTCATTCCTGGTTAAATTATTCAAAGAGGAACCTTCCAAGAGTTTTGCTTTAAAATTGACTTTTTCTTGTGCTTTGAATCTTTGTCTTGCTGAATAACCCAAATAAGCTTGATCTTCAGATCACAGAATGAAGACCAGAGATTGTGGTCCTGTGGTATTTTCAGTTAAATAGCTGAGTTCAGTCAGTTATGGCAAATCACCCAGGTCCTAAAGCAGCAAAGCACCCCATCACCACCACATTACCACCACCATGTCTGACTGATGTTCTCATTGTGAAATGCTGTGCTAGCTTTACATCTGACCAGTCCACAAAGCTTTAATTTAAAATAACCTGCGAATCATCAAAGTGTTTTCTGGCAAATGTGAGATAAGCTTTCATGTTCCTCTTGGTTCGCAATGGTTTTCTTCTTGCAACTCTCTGTATGGTAGGGTTGCAACGGTACTCGGTAAAATACCAGACTGTTCGGTACGCGCTGCACGGTCCGGTACGCCCTTGTGTACCGCGGTATTTCGGTTTTGCACTTCCTTTTGAAAATGGCGCTTAATGCTTACCAGGCTACTGTTACGCAGTGAGTGCCGGTGAGCGAAAGCCCTCCCCAGTGAGTTACTGTCCAATCACTGTTGTGGCTCCACCCACTCGCCCTCTCTCACTGACATAACTGGAGCTGAGCTCGCGGCTCGGAACGCAGACGCGGAAAAAAGAGAAACAAACAGGCGTGGCCAGCACTAGCGGAACAGCTTTTTTCGGTACTCTGACTACTGTGTTGTGTTTAGAGCACTTTAAGAGGCACTTTAACATTTTTAAAGTGTTTTTGTTTACATTTTGTAAGTTTGAATTTTATACATGTACGTATACATATTTTATACATGAATAAGAGGCAGTTTACTATTTGTTTTGTTGTGTTATTATTTGTAGTGATGTGTTTAAACTAGTGCTGGGCAGGTTAACGCGTTATTGTCATGTTAACGCATTATTTACTTAACGCCGACAATTAATTTATCGCGCGTTAACGCAGTTTTTTTTTTTTTTTTTTTAAAT
>JBBPCZ010000019.1:14426546-14439774 GCA_037974445.1 Brycinus macrolepidotus | reverse complement strand
AATGAATGAATGAATGGGAAGACCGGTGCAGAATGGGTGCAGGTGGCCTGCTGTATCCAGGGCCTCCAAAATCCTTGGAGGTTAGCTTCCATCAATACTTATGGCCCAGTGTATACATACCTTGCAGATTTTTCACAACATCAACATAATTTGTTTATTATTTATTACTCTTAACAGATCTACAAAGATCTGAAAGAGAAATATGGCATACATTTTTTATGATCCAACCAGGTAGATAATGTTAAGTTTTAGTAACAATAGCAAGTAAATATGCAAATTAAATGGTTATATGGGGGGTCAATTTTTTTACACTAGGGCCTGTAAGGTCCTAATTCTGCCACTGATATAAATACTTCTTTTTTTTGCTTTCTTTAGCGCTGGCAAAATATTTTTTTCCAGTTTTAAAAACCATGTGTAGATTTATCTTGTCTTATCATACTATGATTAGATTGCCTAAACAGCAATAACTAATTTATCAATCAATACATTAATACTGTGGTATTAGAACTTGTTTTGTGTTGTTAATTGCAGCTGACAGTGTTTTTATGAACGACTGAATGAATCAAATCAGGCCCTGGGTAGGAGTACCCTGTGCATGAAATTTGATGAGTGAAGATGTTACGAGGTAAACCTGTGTGTGTGGTTCAGATCAAGAATTAGCCAAATTGCGTAGAAATGTAAATATGAAATTGCATTTAATATTGCTGCTTTCCAGGTATTCATTCATAACCCTCACACTCGAGGACAGAGGCAAACGGCTCATCGACTGAGTCAGAGCACACAAGACTCCGATATATCCTTGCTTAACATTAACCAGGCAGTAAGTTGCCTGACAGCAGGCACTCTGGGACCCAACACTACAGGAGACACACTTCTAGTGGGCTCGCAAACCAATCTGCTAGCTTATGATGTACATGACAATGCTGATATATTCTACAAGGAGGTGAGTGCAACTGTCATAATGTTTTTACATCTTTAATTTTTGTATGAGGTGAAATATTTTTAAAACGTTCCTAGTTTTGAATCTGCTAAGTGTAGTGGGTTATTAACAAAATACAAGTAATGTAATAAAGAAATAGTTTCTCACCAAAATAAAATTTTCCACGTTTCCCAGGTGTAGCAAATCAGCCAAAATATGTTTGAAGGTTTTTTTGTATTTAAGAATAACAATGGTGCTACAAGGCTGACATTGTTAACAAACACTGGAAGTCTATAGACACACACATCTTTTCTGTAAATACATCCCCAGATCTTCTCTCAACCCATGCAAACTGCATTCAGCTCTTCATTAAGGTGGCACAGACTTTTTTATTGTGGTATAAAGCATAGTATGATTTTTTTTTTTCTGAATCATTTCTTTATAATATTCAATAAAAAGCTCACTCTGATGTGGATGATTGCAGGTGACAGATGGGGCCAATGCCATTGTTCTGGGAAAGTTGGGGGACATCCAGTCCCCTCTCGCCATTATCGGTGGAAACTGTGCTCTTCAGGGCTTTGACTATGAGGGAAATGACCAGTTCTGGACAGTAAGGCACTTTGCAGTATCATTTTGTTTCATTCTCAAGGATGTTTGAGGAGATTAAGCTGTAAGTATGTGTTTGTACTTAAAGGTGACTGGAGATAATGTGCGATCACTGGTGCTGTGTGACTTCACGGGTGATGGGAAGAATGAGGTAAGAATCCTAGTTTCTGTGGTGTGACTTCTCAAAAACTGAATCCAAAGCCTAAGATTGGTCCCTGACCAAATAACATTAATAATGGAGATTTGTGTAGGTTCTTTGAGTCTCTCCACTTTTATCATTGCTGTTGTGATAAAGCAACAAGAACCTTATCCTTATCATCATAATTTTTAAGCTTAACATATACACATTACTAAAATGGTATATGAACAGGGACAGCTAAACTATTAGCTAACTCATAGCTTCACAGCTTTTTTGCTGTTGTAATTAGAGCAGGAGTAAAGTATAGATTTGCTGCATACTACTGTAAAGCATAAATTAAATGAAATCAAAGCAGACACAGTAAAGAGTGCTGTTTTTGTTAGTGTCAGTCTTACCAACAGCAGAACATCAGCAATACTGTACTTAGATAAACCAGGTGTAAAAATTGATATACTGTATTTTGAAGTGGGTATGTCTAAAAAGCTATTTCCATTCTTTTAATTGTCTGTATTGAAAGCTTTATGAAAATAATGTACACCTTTCTGAGTAATATTTGTTAAAGCATAAACTTTGACAGATGTTCCTGTCACAAAACAGAGGGACAGTTGAGGGCCTCTATTACTTAGTACATTAACATACACTTTCAAATAAGGAAACCTATTTAACAGCATTGAGAGATTTAATAGTACATGTTTGGCATATTAGTCTGTATAATTAAAAAAAAAAAATTTGCATTGCAGCTTCTTGTGGGATCAGAAGACTTTGACATCAGAGTATTTAGAGAAGATGAGCTGGTGTCTGAAATGGCAGAGAATGAGGTAATGTGTAGAAGTAAATTTATAATAGCTGATTATAGCATGTTGGGCTGTCACATTTGTGGGGAAATCCTAAATGCAAGATTGCTGGTTGTTTTTTGTTCCTCTCAGACAGTAACATCGCTTTGTCACATGCATGGCAGCAGATTTGGTTACGCTTTGGCTAATGGAACCGTGGGAGTGTATGACCGCACTGCCCGCTACTGGAGGATCAAGGTATTTTTTGAATTGCTCTGAGAACTTACTATTCACTGCTCAAGACACACATTTAGCTACCCCATGTTAAAGTTTAAGGAAGATGTCATCTCATTCAAATTTCTCCTGTTCTTAGTCAAAAAATCATGCGATGAGCATCCGTGCCTTTGACCTGAATGCGGATGGTGTTGTAGAGCTCATAACTGGCTGGTCAAATGGAAAGGTGAGGCTGATTTTGAACATCTAACTTGTTTCCTTATAGTCACTTTTTGCAGTTGCTATGAGCTCATTTCTTTTCACTGTCTAGATTGATGCTCGCAGTGACCGCACTGGTGAGGTAATTTTCAAGGACAACTTCTCCTCATCAGTGGCTGGAGTGGTGGAGGGAGACTACCGCATGGATGGAAAGATTCAGCTTATCTGCACATCAGTGGAAGGAGAAGGTGATACAAGAAGGCCATTATGAAGTACAGATTATAACATTCTATTTTTTAGTTTAACATTATGTGATGGAATGGGTCATATTTTTTGCATGTAAATGAGTCTATGACTTTAAGGCAGAAATACATATAAGTACAAGACAAAAAATAGAACCATATAATATGATATATGGGGTTAAAGACTCGAGTTTAATTATTAATACTTTTAACATGTGTTAAGTCCATTGTGAGACTACCACAGTGCATTTCTTTGCATTATCGATAATTTTATACTGCTAAAGGTTTTTGCTAGGGATGAGTCCTATTTAGGAAGGAATATGAAACACTGCTATAATATACCTGCAAGAGTCATTAAAATTAAATTCATTTGCCATTGTGAATTGATCTAAAGTTTTCTTAAATACAGGGTGGGATAAGTAGCCCGCCTCTGGCGATAGTATGACAAGATGAACGAACAAGCGGATTGTTTTTATTCACTTACCTGGCTGATGTCGCGTTTCGTAATCGTATTCCAGTAATTTTAATTTAGCGTGGCAGCGGTATTGGTGGTGGGCTACTTTTCTGTGGCCCACCCTGTATCTACAGATGAGGCCCATTTTGAATTTTACTTTGTCTACTTCACAAATAAAAGCATCTGCTTAGTATGCCATTGTAAAGTTTTTTTATTTCATATTTCTGTTTTGCTTAAAAAAATAAAAGTAATAACTTTCTTTATATTTCTGTTTATCACTGTGCAATACTTATTGCACTACATTATTTAATAGAATCATATAGTGATTTATGTATCATGATAATATCGTATAATGTGGCCTGTAGTAATTCCCGCTCTGATAAGTACAGTCCTTTATAATTTATAATACTGAAATGCATATTCATTCACTGCATTTCTTTAGTAGTTTTTGTGGTGTGCAAAGCAATGTGCATTTATGTTAGATGCAGACTGCTGTTTTTCAGCATAGTTTTTATTTTGTGTTGCTTCACAGTACGTGGCTATCTACCAGCCAGTAAGGAGATGAAGGGAAACTTAATGGACGCAAGTGTGGAACAAGACCTTATTAGGGAGCTAAGCCAACGCAAACAAAACTTACTTTTGGAGCTTCGCAACTATGAAGAAAATGCCAAGGTCCAGATATGTATTAAAAGTTTCATATAATTAATATATATATACAAAGTTAAATATAAAATTTTGTCATTATGTTAAAACTCCACTCTGTATCCATTTGTTACTCCATTTTAGAACATAAGCTGCCCTTTAAATTGTTTGAGTATTCCATGGCCCAAAATTCATTGGAATAATATTGTTACACAAACATACACCAAACTTTCATGCTTACAGTTTTGTCGGTGTAGATGTTGGGCTGTTGAATGTTTAGCAGTGACAGTAAATGACTGTTGCAGGCTGTCCCTGGTGCCTCTGAAGGGGAATCTCAGATGGGCGTAATCCCTGCCAACACTCAGCTGCAGACGGCCCTGTCTGTGCGAGCAGCCACTGAGAACCAGAGAGCTCACATAGAGCTCAGCATCTCCACACCAAATGGTAAGATGCCCTGTCACTGAAGACACATTCTGTGGACATAGACAACCCTGCAACTACACGACTTACTACATAGTGCTGTATTGTGTCTCCACCCAGATAATTCACAAAGTTAAACCATATATCTCTTAAATGTATCAAAGACAAACTGTGCTTTAGTTTTCCTGGGCCCTAATGTTCTTGCATATTTTTCTGTCTTCACCCAGAGACCATAATTCGAGCTGTGCTCATTTTTGCTGAGGGAATTTTTGAAGGGGAAAGTCATGTGGTTCACCCAAGTGCTCAGAACCTCTCTGGCTGCATCTGTGTTCCCATAATTCCTCCTAAAGACATTCCTGTGGATCTACACATCAAGGCCTTTGTGGGTGGGAGGACAAGGTACGTTTTCTACTGCTAATGAAAGGCTAAGTGATCACACTGCTTCATCTGTATGTGTCATACGTAAAATTACATGGATAAAACAGCACAGTAAATGAATAAAAGTGACTAATTGGGTTATTACAAATACAAAACTGTTACTGAATGAGCAACCATTGCCCAAAGTGAATGGTATTTCTAGATGCAAAGCACCTCTTGGACCTGGCTTTTAACTCACTCACTCAGGCCACATTTTTGGTGCTTCATAAGATCAGTACTGCAGTATTGCATTAGTGACACTATGTGTCCTTGTATATGAGTGGCGCTGAAAACTGAGTGTCTACTTTCTGATTAATAAATGTGTGCAAGCTTACTTTGGTTTTACAAAGTACATAGTTTACGGGCACCTTTTTTCTGCAGGAGCCTGTTGCAATTTTTACATAATTACCTGATTGCAGTTATTTGAGATGACTGCAATTATTTTAATCAGTTGGGTTGAAACAAATAAACATAAATGGGAAAAAATAAGAAAAACATTCAGGCCCATTGTTTAACAGTATATATTGAAAGGACCAGGCAGAATAATGGATGGTTTATTTGTTAGCTGGGTAGCTGATGTTAATGTTTGTATAAAGTGATTTTTGCTCATATGTTTGCACTCTAAAAAGAAGCAAGTAAGATCTGCTGACTGTGTGATTGTAGACCTTTCTGTGTATGTACACAACATTTCATCTTAGTGCAACATGGAATTTACTACAGAGATAGCTAGCTAGCAAAAGGTTAGCTAATTAGTTTGTGGATATGGTGTTAAAGATTAAAGGTTGATAGGGAAAAGCAAAAAAATGGATTTGTGTGAAAAATGCTGATTACAGTAGCTTTCTCTTTCCTCCTCGTTTCAGTACACAGTTTCACGTGTTTGAGATAACTCGTCAGCTGCCTCGCTTCTCCATGTATGACCTTCATGTTGATCCCTCAGCCCCACGACCCACAGGAAGAGTCACATTCAGTGTCAATGACAGGCCACAAAGGGTAAAGCAATCTCTTTGCATGGCATTTTCATAATGCTAACAGCAAGCAGAGTTTCAAATCTGTACCTCAGTGTAGTGCTTTATACTTCTGCAGTAAAGGTAGGCTGTTGTTAACCCTATGTCTTTCAGAGAGGGATTGAGGTCTCTCTATTGGCATATTGGTTAAGCTGCACTTTCCTGCTGTTGCTAAAGCAGTTTGTTTGAATGCAGGTGGTCATGTGGCTGAATCAGAACTTTCTGCTACCAGAAGGCATCAATAGCCCAGATGTGACATTCACTTCACTGCGTGGAGGAGGCCTCCTGACCATCAGCATGCGCTCCAGTGGAGAAGTATGCTGGCTGTGTTTGTGTGTATATGTAGAAACAAGTAGAATTTTTGGCAAGTGTCAGTGTGGATCATTAACACAAAAAAAGAAAACCTTGAAATAAATGATTCAGCAAAAACATTGCACAGTTTTCCACTTACACCAGATATAATCGATCAACCAAGACATGCTTGGAGTACAAATTCTGCTGCTGGAGCTACAAGGCCAATGTAGCTAACAAACACTAGAAGGAAACAGTCACCCAAATTTTATCCATAAAATTATACCACTACAGGCAATGACCACATTAATTAGTCTACACCACATCAATGAAGAACTGGTTGTGGTTTGCGAGATTTGAGAGAAGGTTTGGGGATGTATTTCCAGAAGAGATTTGATTGACTATTAAGCATGCATAATATAGACATGATATTAGTATTGCAATTATACTGCTACAAATTGCGATGGCAATGCTGTTCAGTATATAAAACGGCCCCTATGATCACTTTTCTGGAACTGAAAAGGCTTTAAGTATGTAAATATTGTTAAAGTTTTAAAATGTACAGTCACTCCCCCATCCATACAGTCCATTTATAAAATCTAAGTTGCAAAAACAACCTGTTTTCAAATAATAGATTTTGTGATGTCAAAACCCAACACATTTCCATATATCTCTGTATTCAGTTTATTGCAGTTTAGCCCCGCCCATTCATGCTGAAGTTCAAGGGAGTGATTTAGCCCAGTGCTGCCTTTTGAATGAGCTATAATACATGGCAGCCAATCAGAAAAGAGATTATTTACATATATCAGGCTTTAAGGCACAGTAACAAAAACAGTTTAATTCTAACGGATAAACAGAAGTTGGAAACCTTTAATGGAACAATGAATTGTGATGAATTATAAATTATATTTTTTGGTGCACAAACCCACACAAACATCAGGGAAAGTGAAATGAAAAGAAAATGTAGAATATGGGCCCTATAAAAAAAAAAAAAAAAAAACCTTGACAAACCAGTGTCTTTGACTTATCATAACACCCAGTGTCACTAACCTGATACTGAGTGTCAGAAATACTGATTGATTAAAGGCTTATCTGCATATTGCAGTGTTCTGTGATATCAGCAGAGACCAATATCATAATGACGATTTATTTTTTGTGCAGCCTTAATGACTGTTTACTTTTAATGTTTGTTAGGAATGTTAGCCACATAATTACACCACTAAACTAAAGTAGCCTAAAAAGGTCTTGGATGATTAACTATATCTGTGGTAAATGAAAAATCGAACTGTTCCTTCAGTAATATCCTACAATTGTCGTTTTCTGAACTCTTAGATAACACTGAACACAGATGACATTGACCTAGCAGGTGATCTGGTCCAATCATTGGCTTCTTTCTTGGCCATTGAGGATTTACAGGCTGAGGCAGATTTCCCCACCTACTTTGAGGAGCTTCGAGTCACACTTACAGAGGTTAGTAATAGTATGAAGATAGATATTATTTCTTTGATTGTCATGCATTAGCAGAGAAGCTCAGGAATTCAGGTATAGATAGCTTTTGGGTAACTGTGAAGTATTTTTTAGTGTTATATAGCTCCATAAAAATTGAGAAGAACACAGAGAAAAAGTAATAAAATATGTCTTTGTGGTTAAGTAGCTCAGTCTCACACTGAAAATATGGGGGGAAAAAAACCCTAACCTTTAATTAAAATACATTTATCCCAAGGAAACAAAAATACATAATTTTAAACAACATGACATGTCATACTTATTGGCATTCCTATAATATATCCCTGGGAAACATGAAATGCAAAAACACAAAACCTCTCAGACTTTGTTTGTTTATATTGAGATTCTTTGTCAGATATATCATGTTCATAAATGAGTCATAACAGAACTTTCTTTTACATATGTTAATGACACACAGCTGTTCTTATCCAGGACAGAATTAAGATTAGTCCTTTTTTAAGGACTAGAGTCAGAAATGCTTGTAAAATGCTGTTACTCATTTTTGAACTATTTATGTAGCTTCGAGTATTGCACACAAGACTTTTTGGGACTGGAATTATCCATTGATTTAGAAACTGATGGGGCAAACTTAAAAAATGTATTAATAAAAACTGAATAGTATTCTTTTAGTTTCATTGCTGTAATAATAGTGTTGTGAAATCAGGATGTGCAAGTTGTATCATAATCATTTTAATATGGACTCCTGTGATAGGTGGATGAGTTCCACTCAGTGCATCAGAAGCTAACAGCAGCCATGGCAGATCACTCCAACTACATCAGAAACATGCTGGTGCAGGCGGAAGATGCCAGGCTCATGGGAGACTTGTAAGTGTGTGATCTCTCCTTATCGCTTGTCCTCTCACATATTAGTGTAATTGTGTTTTCTCTCATGCCTCTCCTTCTCTCCCACATTCTCTCATGCAACATTTTTTCCTGTACTTGTCTCACAGAAGGGCCATGAAGAAACGTTACATTGAGCTGTACGACCTCAACCGAGATCTGATCAATGAATACAAAATTCGTTCTAACAATCACAATGCACTTCTGGCTTGCCTTAAAGCTGTCAACCAGGCCATTCAACGGGCAGGCAGGCTGAGAGGTACGTAGAGGGGTGAATGCTGGTGCTTTGTTCTTTTTCTGAATTCCATATATACAGACAGCAAAAAATGATTGTATGTGACTTTTACACAAAATATTATTTATCCATAACATTTCATTTTCAGAGGGTCCAAAAATATCCTGCTGTTCATTTTTTTTCTTTCTTTCTCTCCCTCTTGCTTGCTTGCTCTTCTCTCTCTCTCTCTCTCTCTCTCTCTCTCTCTCTCTCTCTCTCTCTCTCTCTCTCTCTCACACAGTGGGAAAACCAAAGAACCAGGTCATCACTGCCTGCAGAGATGCCATTAAAAACAACAATATAAATGCTCTCTTCAAAATCATGAGAGCAGGGACTGCTTCCTCCTGAGGAGGCCCTCTTGTGGTCCCATGCACTATTTGCAAGACGAGCTCTGGCTCTAGGGAGATCAGACCAAGTCCCCTGCAGGGGAAGGTGAAACAAAACACTGTGTGCAGATAGAGAGTCCAGTAATCTGCTCGTACTGAGTAATGGAAAAGCCTGCAGGAGGGAATATCTGTCCCAGGCCTTATCACGACAGCAGTTGTATGTAGAGGAGTAACTGGATGCTGTAGAAGTGTCAGCTGACGATGCTGTACTTCGTGTGTTCAGGGAACATTCGAATGTATACTGTATGTCCACATCTGCTCATCCAACATTATTAGGGCACTAATAAAGGGTATACTAACAAAGGTACTGGCTGGCATTGGGCACAGCGACCCTGGGCTCCTCACATTCTATTGGTAGTACTTTTCTGTGGAGTTAATACAAACCGTGCCCACAATTGAACGCCTATGCCACCACCGTAAAGTAACTCAATTCACTTATTGGGTACAGTTTTGGACATACAGTGTATGAAAATATTGAAAATATCGACTTTGTGTGTATGTTGAAAACGTAAAATGGGATTAAATTATTGGATAAACATTTTGCTGGTCAGATGTCTCATTGCAGACTGCAGTAATGCTGCTGCTCCTATGCTGCAGCCTTATATTCCTACTCGCTCCCTCCGCTCCTACACAGAACATCGTCTGGGTCTGCCACCCCTACACACAAGGCAAACCCAGTCCAGACTCTTCTCTTTTGTGGTGGAATGAGCTGCCTAAACTGACAAGAGCAGCAGAGTCCCTCTCTGGCTTCAACATGAAGACTCGTGTTCAGAGGGCATCTCCTCTTCTAATGCCCTATATCTTCTTGCATTACTCCTATATAAAGATTTAGCACTTAATACTCTCCTCTGGTTCTCATACTGTCCTGAAACTTGAGTGTTTCCTCATATTGTAAGTCGCTTTGGATAAAAGCGTCTACCCAAATGTATATAATGTAATGTAATGCTGTGCTGTTTAGCACTGTTGAGATTCAAGTGCCAGCCCAGGTTCTCAATCTCTGTTCATCCAGGCCTTGGGCTGCTGTGCTGGCATCTGGGTCACGTGACCTGCCCAGCCTCTTAAAGCGTTGCCTTTCCCAAAAATCTAATCTTTGCCTTGGTGGTTTACTTCGAGTAGACTCGCTCCAGGACTGGCTTGGCTCGTTGGGAAGGGTTTTTTACGTTCTACACGAGATCTCCCAGCTTTTCAACCTAAACCTCCGTGTGTGGACGTGGGAACTGGTCGTGTCTGGCTGGAGCTTCTCTGGTGAGGTTCTCCTGTCTTGGTAAGTGCTGAAGATGCTGTTACAGAGTATTACAAAGTGGTAAAGTATTTTATTAACATGTAGAAACATTGCAGTGCTGATCCGTCTGTATTCAGAACTAAACGCGAAACGTCAGAGCCTCTGGCTACAAAACCCGGGCAGGAAATTTAACATCTGGATCCTCTGTCTGAAGGAAAGTGCTTACTCTCAGACCTTTCATGCCCAGATGTGCCCTGGTAAAGCAAATATGCAGGACTTCCTCCGTAACGTTGGATCGTGCAGATATGAGAACATCACGAGTTTTATTCGAGGAGAAACTTCGTGTTGCTCTTCAATTCTGAACTGCGACACGTTCCTCCAACACGTGCATGTTTCCAAAAAATGTAAGATTTTTCAAAGACAGAGTAATAAAAATTTCGACCCACACAAAGACAATCTGGTTTCTGCAGCAACTGTAATTCTCACCTGGATTTAATACGTGCAGACTGCCATATTTTAACCACTTCTCAATAATATGTTAACTTTATAATCAATAATAAATAGTAGTTGTTTCATAAGAATTGTACTTGGCTTCTTATAATATCCTTTGCTGAAGTAACGAGCGAGATATGAGATGAGATGATACTGTTTGGCAGCTCTTCATGGAAAAAAAGGTCTCATGAAATAAAGTGAACTTCTACAGTACTGGGATTCAGAAACCAGTGAGAGGAGGTTTAAAAAAATGAGATTCTAAATAACCCTGACTGTAAGTACACAAAAGAAACTGCACAAAACAGTTGCCACGTGTATCAGAATGCACTACTGTACTTACTGTATTTTAAAATGATTAAAAATATGCTGCACACTCTTACAGCAGTGGATGAGGTGCCATTCCTTGCAGTTCAGTGTCATTAATGACAATAAAGCTCAACACACGTGTTTAACAGTTTATTCCATTTAGTGACTTTATAAAGTAATGTTGTACATGAGCTCCCAAACGCTTTAGTGTTTTTTCATGCACAACCGATGAAAACTGAACACAGACTGAAAGTAGTAAGTTGACTTTAACCTAACATTCAGTAAGCTGGTAAAAGATTGCGCCAAGACCACTAAAAGATTTAGCCAAGTGGCAGCTAGTGGCCTAGTGGTTAGAGAGTTGCCCCTGCAATCAGAAGGTCGTGGGTTAAATCGCAGGACTGCTAGTGGCACCACTGAGGTACCCTTGACGAAGGTACCATGCCCACACACTGCTCCCCAGGTACTGTGTTCCTGGCTGCCCACTGCTTCACTCGGTGAATGGGTTAAATGCAGAGAAAGAATTTCATTCTGTTCATAGTGTGTGCTGTGGTGTGTTCACGTATGATGAATGGACACTTTTGTCCATGGACACTATTTACATTAAAACAAACACGAAAACTTAACAGGGACTGTTCATAATTGTAGTCATTTAGTGCAAAAGTGTTTTTTCCCTTTAATATTACTAAATATACTAAATAAAACTAAAAAGGATAATACAAATAACATTATACAGTAAATAGTGATTTTATGTACAATATATACTATATGGACAAAAGTATTGGGAGGCCTGGCCATTACACCAACAGGGACTTCAATGACATTGCATACATAGACTTTAATATGGAATTGGTCCCCTCTTTGCAGCTATAACAGCTTCCTTTCTTCTTGGAAGGCTTTCCACAAGATTTTGGAGTGTTTCTGTGGGAATTTGTGCCCATTCATTCTGTAGAGCATTTTTGAGGTCAGACACTGATGTTGAAGGCCTGGCTCGCAATCTCCGTTCCAGTTGGTCCCAAAGGTGTTGGGTGGGGTTGAGTTCAGGGCTCTGTGCGTGCCAGTCAAGTTCTTCTACACCGAACTCATCCAACCATGTCTTTATGGACTTTACAGTCATGCTGGAATAGAAAAGGTTCTTCCCAAACTGTGTGTACAAAGTTGGAAGCATGACGTTGTCCAAATATCTTGGTTTGCTGAAACATTAAAATTGCCCTTCAGTAAGGGACCTAACCCAAACACTGAAAAACAGGTGTGTCCAAATACTTTTGTCCATGTAGTGTATTAGTGTGTTCCTTGTGGAAGCCCATTATTACTTGTGGTTCCTGTCAGAAACCTGGTTTAACTCAATCAGTACTTTATTAAATTAAATCAGGAGCTGCTGATGGAAAACCTGTGTTCTCCTCACCAGCTCACAAAATATCAACTACTTTCAACAAATAAAACAAATCTTGATACTTTTGTACTGCTTTCTTGTTTGTTTGCATTTCCTCTAATGTTAACTTTGCTAGCAGAAAGATATGATGAGAAAAATGAGTTAAAACAATTTGCCGAAGACTTTGCAGAGCACTGTATGACAGTTCCATATGAGCAATTATTATGCTGTTATGTTGTCATATTTGACCAATTTTAGCTTTTGATTGCAACTCAGATAAAAGACAGCTTAACATATATTTTTTAATGGGAGTGGTGGTGTTTGTGCCAACTTAATATCCTTGTCTGATACAAAAATGAAGAGACTGTAGCTGCTCCATTTTGCTACAAACTAGTGATAGTCAGTGGTGGAATGTACCAAAGTATTTGTACTTCGTTACTGTACTTAAGTACATTTTTACGTATCTGTACTTTACTTAAGTAAAAATAATAATG
>JBBPCZ010000019.1:14406339-14426132 GCA_037974445.1 Brycinus macrolepidotus | reverse complement strand
AAATTTAAAAGTAAGTACTTAGTACTTTCACTTAAGTAAGATTGTTGATGTAGCACTTCTACTTTTACTTGAGTACAAATTTTGCAGGATACTTGTATTTTACTTAAGTACTAAGCTTCAGTACTTCCTCCACCATTGGTGATAGTCAAAAGAAATGTCTTTGGCTATAAACTCCACATAAATACACTGGATTTTGTTTTGGAAACACATTGCAGGTGTCCAGTATTCAGTGACAATTTGCTGTCTTATTTGTACCTAATGCAGTACTGTATTTGTTTTTTTTATTTTAGGAAAAGACAAAACCCCTGAATAAATGGAAATCTTCAGTGCCTGACAGTCCTACGTGTAGGAGAAATGGTCAGAGCTGAGCGCTGTGTTACAAAGCATGGAGACTGCTATCTCTCTGACCACTTATAGCAGTGAGAAGAAGGGGTCTCCAGCTGGAAGCAGTCAAGGTCACACTCAGAGAGGGATAAACATTTCTCCAAATGGAGTCTGGTTGGGTGGGAATCGCTAGCAATGAGGAAACCCTCATATCATGGTAATATTACAAGCTCTGTGGTTTCTGAGCTTTGTACGTGAGAGGCTTGTTTGACAGAATGAGGAGAATCCATATAAAGGGAGACGTGCTCTGCACTCTCATCCTGTTGGTGCTTTTCTGCATACTGTTGTACGTCCACCAGGCTTTGACACCTGTCTGGGGGACACTGCGTATCGAGCATAGCTCTACCAGCTCCAGAGCTCTTTTAGGAGCCCCATCAAAGGAAAGGTCTCTCCCCTCTAATCCACCTAATTTGCCCCGGTGTAATCCTGAGCCCAAGTTGCAGGGACAAGCCAAATCAAAGTCCCAGAGTAAACCTAAAAGGCAGAAGAACCAGAAGTCAAAGCAAAAAGATAAGAATAAGAAAACTGTTACCACAAAAGCCAATGTTGTTCCCACTCGCCCTCAGTTTGACTTCGAGGACTACCTTCGCAAGAAGGACCAGCGTGAGTTCAAGATGCTAATTGATCAACCAGAGAAGTGCTCGGGCCCCACAGGTGCCCCCTACTTGCTGATCGCCATAAAATCAGTTGCTGCAGACTTTGACAAGAGGCAGGTAGTGCGACGCACCTGGGGGAGAGAAGGTGTGGAGCAGAATGGAGTGAACATCATGAGCGTTTTTCTTCTTGGCGTGCCTCAGAATGTTTCAGCGCTTCCACTGTGGGACAGGTTGTTGGAGTACGAGAGCCACACATTCAGGGACATTTTGCTGTGGGACTTTGAGGACACGTTCTTTAACCTGACACTCAAAGAAACTCACTTCCTCCAGTGGGTCAACACGAGCTGTTCCAAGGCGAAGTTCATTTTCAAGGGAGATGCAGACGTCTACGTGAACATTGAGAACATTCTGGAGATGCTTCGTGGCAGGCAGGTTAACAAGGACCTTTTTGTCGGAGACATCATCTTGCATGCAAAGCCCATTCGCAGACGAAACAGTAAATACTATGTGCCTGAATTTATATATGGCCAAGGGGTTTACCCATCTTATGCAGGGGGTGGAGGCTTTGTCATGTCAGGTCATACTGCCCTGAGACTGCACATGGCCTGCAAGGAGGTGGAACTCTTCCCCATCGATGACGTCTTCCTGGGAATGTGTCTGCTCAGGATTGGTCTTCAGCCGACGCGCCATGAGGGCTTCCGCACCTTTGGCATCGTGCGACCGTCTGCAGCGCCCCACCTGGAGGTGTTTGACCCGTGTTTCTACAGGGAGCTGATGGTGGTGCACAGCCTAACCGTGCCACAGATCTGGCTCATGTGGAACCTACTCCATGACCCTAGTGTTCGCTGTCATTCTAACCAGAGTCCTACAGCTCTTCCTTTTAAGTGGAGAAATAAGATTTCTACAGGAGCTAAAACGAAGTCAAATGAAGATCTGGGAAAACATGACTATGAAATGCAAGTGTTTGTAAAGCATTGATCATTTCAGGCGTGGTCTGCTGATACTGTGAGGTTTAAGTGGTGGAGATCTGAAGACTTGAATGAAGACAGTGAACTCTTAAAGGGAGTTTGATGGTATAGACCGTACAGTAGGTTCAAATCCATTATTCCCATTAGATTTGCACACAGTAAGACTTGAAGAGAAAGCTTGGAATTTTTTCAAGGAACTGCTGTTCCTGAGTGATGAAAATGTATCATTTTGGTGTCATTCTTGGCCACAGATGACACTGCTAAAGTTTCTCAAAACGAGACCAAGGACATCATGAATCACATTTTGATAGTAAATCTCGTGAGAATTGAGCCCATTCGGCTTTATCAAGGACCACTGGCTAACTATGAGCACTAATGAAATAATAGACACTGACGTTTCTCATAACTGAATTATACCACTGGTCATTCATTCTGTTAGAATGAATTTGTTAGGAGTTTGTGCTTATAGGCTTTCAGTTACTTTTTGTTTTGAAAGATCTGCTGTTTTCATATTGTGAAAGTAGTATTTTCTTTTTGCTTTTGACACTGCTCTAGATCAGTTCTACACTGTCAGAAGAAAGTACCTTTTAGGGTACAAATGCTGTTGCTGGGGTGGAACCTTTAAGAGTACATCCTTACTCCCTTTAGTTAGGGAACATTATTGTACCATATTACATTGCAGTTATATTGTTGAAGTTGCTTGGCTTCATCCGCCCTGTCTAAGACTCATTTTTTTTATTTAATTTTTCTGTTTGAAGTTCAGTTATGAAGAGGTACACATTATGCTGCTTTCCCCTGGCAACGTGAATGTAATGTGCCTTTTAAACTCATTTAAGTTACACATTTGGACCTTAAGGACTATGCTGTTTGTACTTTGGGTACTAACATTTACATAGACACTACCTTTTACTGACAGAGTAGTGATGTCTGAAAGTAAAGACAGTATTAATGCCAGGACACTGAAACACACTGATTGTCCGTGCAAGAGAAGCATGTATGTAATTATTAAACCTTGTTTTGGAAAAGAAGAAAAAGCAAAGCTCTGTTGTTTCCCCCCATATTTATTATATCCAGTCTTCAAATATTACTCTTGTTGAACACACCGTAGCAGAACATTTAATGAACAAAATTCAATGCAGTTTATAAAATTGCAAATATTGTAGTTTCAGTAGACTAGACGAGAAAAAAAACTGAAGTCACAGCATTTCTGCGTGGGTTCAGAGGCTTTGTGCAAGCTTATACCTGACCCTTTTGATGAATTATTCGCCACAGCTATAGTTATTGCTTTAAAAACAAATAAACAAATAAAAAAAAAAAACAACAGAATATATGCCTGATAAATACTGACGTTAACCACATGTTCTTTGATGACAAAATATTAGAGATACAAAACACCACATTGCAGTTAATCTGGATTCACAATTTTTTTAATTAAGGGTCCCATTTCCAGAAATGGGCCAAATATACTAAATCCACAAAAAATAATCACTTTGGAGGATAGGGGGAAAACTTACAATATTTAAGGGATACATAGCATTATGCGCATTACACTGAATGGAAGTTGTCCATTTCTAAATACAATCTTAAAGGACAATCATTCATTCATTCATTCACTCACTCACTCAAAAATAGGATAAAGTCTGAAGAGGAAACAAAACAAGCCAGAACCCACTTGATGAAAAATTAAGCATTCACTTGCTCCTGGCGTAAAAAAAAAAAAAATCCACCTGAGATTGGGCAGGCAATCAGCCCATCAAACCACACGTTCCTAACAGTAACATTCCCTAAATTGTACTACTGCAGTGGTTGTGCTGCTTCTTTTCATTAATTCCTGGAGGATGAGCTTACGAACGTGAGACTCCAGTTGTGCACGTAGGTCCTTCCTCAGGACCTAAAGAATAAATCTGAAGACACAGGTATGGTAAAACCGCATACAGGTTACATGTTGCCAAATCAACATACTCTTTTATGAATGCAAAAGCTATTCATAGGAATTTTAAAGATTTTTTTTTTAAGAAAGTGCAAGTTTGGTTTTGTAGAAACATCACAACCACCAATATGAACTTCAAGTCATGGAGGGCTGTCAGTCTGGATGAGAATTTTAAATTGGCAGCGAGTCAATTCTTGCTACACACGTGAAAAAAACATGCATTGACCACAACCAGGACCTTAATGGATAACAGAAGACAATGGTTTTACTCTGGTTTATTCAGGCATCTAATTTACAACATACATCCCATCAGCCCTTCATGAGAGGAGTTCAGAGACTATGAGACTTTTTTTTCCTCATACTTCCTCATTATTTAGGTATATTTTTGGAGCAAGAGGACTGTGACTGACTTACTGACAGTCCATCTGTTTAGTTGTACATGCTCAACCATTCACAAAGCAGTTCAAACAATTTCATTTACAGAGAAAATCAAGACAGGCTCGGTGGGAGATGAGGCACAATGTTAACAGCGGTTCCGCTTTAAAGTTCTGTCGTTTTATTTTGCTTGGTTTGGAACTTGCCATGAGAGAGGGATAATATTAAAAACAGCAGCCTTCTGTTGCAACTCGCTATACCAGGTAAATGCAAACAAGAACTAGCAATGCCCAAATAAGCCTGCATCACATACTGCAGAAGCTTGGAAGGGAGATGGAGACTGAGTGATGCGGTGGTCAGTATTAGTGGGGGTTGAAACCTCACTGTTCTGAAGGGCCTGACAGCACAGTGCTGAGAGTTTTTAGGAAAACATGCTTAGAACCTCCAACTGTACTGTCATCTCCACCGCCAAGTGTTCGTCTCAGTTAGTGATCGAACACGGCCTGCTCCCCCCCCCCCCCACGGTCCAAGTCCCTTTAGGACCACGTCGGTGTGAAAACTCAGAATTCTCTTGGTTAGCAATGACAATATATTTAACAACACAAGAGAATTCCAAACTTCAACTCAATCTGAACCTATATGGTACTGTGAGCTTAAACGGACAAGACAGAAAAGCACGCTATTTACAGGTCTGTACATACACGGGTAGGGCAGCAGAGTGCTGCGGAAAGCCTCGCATCTACCTTTTACAGAAACACCAGACAATCTCCAAAGAGCAGAAACCAAGAAATAAAGGCTCTGAATCAAAAAGCAGAGAGCGACATAACATAGCATCTCCTCTATTAAAATGCATTTAATTTAAGCGTTAGAGTATAGAAAGGGGAAAAAAAACCCTTTTGGGGAGTCAAGGAAACAGGTCAAAAGGGAATGTTCTTGCTTGCTCTTAAATTAAGGTCACATCTGATGAGAAAATTTAAAATGGACAAGCTAACTGCTGTTATTTCTTTGGCTAACATTTTGGCAATCAGAAACAAGAAAAAAAAAAACAAATTAAGGATTAAGAGTTGAGAGAGAAGATTACGAGCTCTAATCTTCAGCTGAGGACACCAACACGGTGCAAGAAGGGAGCGGAGAATGTAAATGAGTAGAAAGAACAGCTGGAGATCCAGAGGGTGGCGGAGAGTGTAGGACCAATGGCTTTTCTGCACAGTCAGAAAATCAGCCTCAAGAACTCCAAAATCTACAAGATACATTTTCTTTCATTCCTCCACTCTCAACTCTCCCTTTCACACTTAGTAATCCCAATGGTCTTCAGTGGACAGAAGACAACTGTCAAGTAAATAAGGTGTATTTTTCTTTAGTGCAAATGTTAAAAACAATAATAATGCTATCACCTTACCTTGCAAAACAAAAGATGGTGGCCAACTTAATGTTAAGTTGAAGTTTTGCACTGCACAACACTTCAATGGGAGGTAACCAGTGCTGCTGACTTGGTCACAGCATGAGTGTACTGAACCTGTGTGTGAGTGTGTGTGCGTGTGTGCGTGTGTGTGTGTGTGTAAATTAGTCTGTGTATGCAAAAAACCATGTTCACAGCACTGAATCTACAAGTCCACTCCCATTCTGGGCAGCCAGTTTGTGCTTGTAATTCTATAAGTCACATGCTCCTAGCCTTCAAAAAATCCATAAATTAACACTTTATTCATGCAATGGATGCCAATGTTCATGTACATCTGCATTTGAGTGCACTCTCTGCAAGTGCCAGCCACTGCTGTTCTGAAATGAACTCGACTGAATGTGTGAGTGTATAAAGTGTTTAACGTGCAAAAGAGGAAACTGTATCGAAATGCATGACATGTATGCCCTTTGGTGTCAGTGTCTTGTGTGGGAAATTTAGAAAAAGAAGGCCATTTACAAAAAAAAGCTTGTTGGAGCTCATTAACATATGTAATAGAGAACATGTGTCCGTGTGTGAGGAAAAAAACGGATCACTGTGCATCCATTGCGCTATGGTGACACTGACACAGACACTGGGTCGAAGCTGTGGCTGAAGGAGGTACGCTGGCTAGAGGGAGAACGCAGGACGAGCGACGTACTGGCTACTTCCAGCCTAAGCGCAAGGGTGGGTTGCCAGGAAGAAGCATCCATGGTGATGTGCAGCAGAAGACTGTCCTCAGGGATTTTGGGGAGACAACTCCCAGCATGTGGTGCTTTAGCTCGTGTGATGGCAGCAGTGATGGAAGGCACACTGCGCTGATGGGGCAGGACGGGCTCTGTGGGCACCTCAGTGGGCACCAGATTCAGTGCGGGGCAGGTTTCCGGGGCGAGGGGCTCCGTACAGGGTCACAGATGCTATGTGGTTGTTCTGCATCACCTGAGGGGGAAGATGCTTCAACTTAGAATAGTTACAAAAAAATGTACAACTACATACACAGTTAAGTGCTTGTGTTACTAAGTTAAACGTGGAGAAAAAAAAAAAATAGCACAATGTTCATAACTTTGGCCATAGAACAAATGGAGTCTAGCAACATGTGGACTACAATCTGCTAGAAATGGCTATGCAGCATTTTGGACAATTATAGAAGTGCACCTATATGGTAAGTGGACCTGATGAACTAAACAATAAGTGTAGATGCAATCAGTGCACATACATGTCACCATCTAGAAAAGAGTACTAAAGTATAGAGAGAAATCAGAAAGATGCCATTCAGCAACATATTAAGATTAACTAATGAGTAGCAAGCTGACTCTCACACAATTGTTAGGTGGTGGGTAAAAGTTTCCTGTAGTTAGCCCTGTAGTTCCAGAGCAAAACTAAAGAAGAACACTTCAGTCACCAAACATGTCTTGGCTGATCATGGTGCATTTGTGGTAAAGAGGATATTTTGTAAATATGCCTTTTCACCAAACTGTTCCTTTAACAAAGCATCAAGAAGCAATTTCAACCAGCAATGCTTGCAATGCTTAATTCAGCAATGCTACTATCTATGTATAAAGGATTTGTGTCTTTCTATATGCAGACACAGAACACCTGCAGAAAACATTGCAAGAATACAAAAGTCCAGAAAGTGAACCATTTACTTGTTTACATAGTTTAACTAACACAGTTTCTCAAACATATTGTGAAAGTAAGACAAAACTTACTCTCTTTTTATACCAAACACATACACATCTCTCTTACCTCGAAGATCATCCTCTGCAGCCCAAAGCAGAATGTGGATCCGAAGGGGTTTGTGTTATTTGCAGATGATGACCTGAAAAGTGGTGGATCATTAATCTACAGGATCAAAACCAGATTTCCAACTCAAACTGAACAGCCATTGCAGAATTAAATGAAAATTAAGACCCACTTTCATGGTAAACGGTCAAAATGTACATCCCATTTACAATGGCAACACTACTACTGAACATGCCAGGCTACACCTTGGCAGGTTATAGCCTTTTCGGTTAAGACTACTCACATAAAATTGTACTAAAATTAACTTATGATAACTCCACAATTACCCCCCTTCCCAGTCTGTAATTCTACGAAGTCAGGTTTGGTCCAAAGTTGATGCCTCCACCCCCAGCTAAACAGACTGTAAATCTAATCTCAGGTGCCTAAGGCTTTACACTTAAGACTGCTTAAAACTAATTTCAGACATTCTTTCTGTCTGAAAATGTTCCTTGAACTCTCTCTGTAAAGCTCTGCATCTTACCTGTGAAGCACCACTGGTTTCTCCATCGGATGTCCCAGTAACTCCTGTATCTGATCCCACTGAGCAGGGGAGAAAAACATTCAGCAATTCCAATAACAGACAACAATAGTCTTGCTACTAATACATCAAAATAATAATCAACAGAATGAAACTGAAACGTGTATAACCATGCATGTGTATGAGCTTGGTAGTCACCTTGCTGTAAGTGGTGAGGATACAATCTTCACTCTGAGCATCAGCTGCATCTGAAAAACAAACAGGCGTCTAAGCTCAACAGTGTCCAGGCAGACCATCTGGTACAGCATCCCCATTACTAGCTATTAGTGTCAATGCACTGGGGGATGTATAAAAATATCTTCAGAGAACAGTTGCAGGAGCACAACAGCACCCACCTTTTTTAATGATGAGCGGAATCTTAAAATCACATCGATGGTATCTAAAATGGAATCAGAAGAATGATGCACTAATTTATCTGGAGTTTGATACAGACAATTTTTTATGCAGTGTGGTGTCTGCCATGTTGTGTAGTCCGAGCAATCTTGGTATTTTTATTCAACGATCTAACATGTAGATTTATCACACTTTAGATAATTCTATACAGCCCAGACTTAAAAACAGAAAACAACAGCAGAATGAACTACTGCAGCCACTGGTCAGTCACTCTAATTTGACAGTCACCACTGGCTGACATCTTTTAAGAAGATAAACACAAAGTCTCCTTAGTGTACAGGTTTAACAGATAAACGTAGTTTCTTATGAAACTTGTTCTTTTACCAGAGAAACGTCCAGAAAAACAATTTATCAATTTCCCTGACATCCATTCTCAGCACTCTATATTAGCCTACTACCTCCCTCAGCGTGGAAAATAATAATCAGCCTAAACAGACAATGTCTGCACACTTACACTGCATGTAACAAAACAGGTAAAAGCAGCCACAGAGACACTCACATATTGAAATTGTAATGGCCAGGATAGTTAGTGTGAAGAACAAACTTCTTTACCAGGTGGGTCACAGAGTCAAACAGTATGTCCTGAGGGCAAAAGAGGTGGAAAAAGTATCATTCAGATAAGGAATAAATTGGTTTCTCTACATGATCTAAAATCATGCCAAAAGCCCCGGCACCTAGGGCTATAGCCCTGAATGTTTTATTAACATATCTGGATCTCTAAAATAATCATAACACAAAAATAAAAAAAATAAATAACATCACAGCTGCACAAATCTAATGTGTAAATGAAAAATTCAAATGCAAAGCTAACTTCATTCTCGCCTAGTGAGTAAAAACTGGACATTACATAGAGAAAATTGAAAAGCAAGGGTTAAAAAGCAAGAGCTGTGACAAAAACAGTATCACGTCAAATTTTGGAGCGTGTTACAGCAGTACATCATGCGTAGTGTCAGACTTAATCATACAGCAAACTCCTGTCATCCTGTTATAGGATACCTATAGAATGTAATCAACCTAAAACAGAATCAGAGATTTAATTCCCTGTCCAGGCAGCTAGGCCAGTAAACTTGCTTAGGCAATACTCCTAATGTTAGAGTGGTGGGTAACACAGCAAAAAGGTGTCGTAATTCAAAAAACAATTCTTCGACATGTCAAGATGTGTATTTTTTTTTTTTCCATCTGATAGGCAGAAACTTAACTAATCTAACAGTTTGAGTATAAATGATGTTTATTCAAATGTTTCACACACACACTGCACTAAATTTAATTACTTATTCTATGTTTGTAATGATTGTTCAGTGTTGATCAGTGTTCTTTCGGAAAAGCAGACATACTGAGACAGAATTTATGATATTTATGCATGTTGTCATACTTTCCAGTTCTATAACATTACAATATCCTTTGAACGTCACTAGCCTATCTTTAAGTTTTAAACTGTCTGACATTCAATACACTTCTCTCATGCACCGATCAGTAAACTTTGGTGTACAAACACCAACTCTGTTATGAAGCAAATGTTTTTTTTTCCCTGTGTCAATATGTGAACATACTATTAGAGTGAAAAGAACTGCACTGGCTGCATCAGGGCTGACTGCTATAAAGGAAAATAGAAGCTTTTCTGCAATCAAAACTTACCACTCCCAGGGTGAAGTAGTTAAAGAAGTAGTCGTTACACTTGGACGGGACTTGCTTGTGAGGAGAAGGAGAGTGGATCTTCATCTAAAGTAAAGGTACAAGGAAGTTAGTGTTTTAATCATTACAAAAAATCAATTAAGCAATGCTATATAAAGAGAACTTCATGAGGAAAATTCTTTAGACTTTACCAAACATGAATCAGATGCTAATGAAATACAGGGGTATGCGGTTCTGTGATTTTTCAGTCTTCAAGCTTCATTACCTTGTCCTCAGACTTGTAGAAGACCTTGTGTGGAGAGCCCAGAGCACTCAGTACATCCTGACACGAATCCCCAAAGTAGATGTTCCTTTCCACGGCCCGTACTTTCGCATCAGCCATTACTCCTGGGCCACACCCTGAGAATAAAAACATAATCTCTGGAGTTCCACTGATCCACTGCTAACATTTTGGGACACAGTGCCTCCCATTGGAGAGAAGGAAAATATTATATGCACATTTGACTTCTCATGAGAAGTTCAATTATTTAAGGAGAATTCATCAGATTTTAAAAAAAATGCCTTTATAATTACATCCTCGAGCTGCTAATAATGTTATCTGATGTGATATGCTGTTCTAGGGAAACAAAGCAACCTGAGGTCTGAAGAGTTTAGTGCTTCTGAAAGCAAAATGACAGAAGGTAATTACATTAAATAGTTACGAATACATTGTTTGCAATAGTTTCGAGATCAGATTTTGGCCTAAAATGTATTTTAAAAGCCACGGCAGAAAGATACACATATGAAAGAAAATGCACTTCTCAGATTAACCACTATTTTACTATTAACATTACATGTAAAAACTAATGCAAAAAGAAGATATGTGTGGCTTCATAAAGAAACTAGGATCAGTAAATTTCTCTGCAATGCAGTTTCACATCAGACCTCCCTCAATCCTTTTTTTGTTTTTGAAAAATCAGTGAAGTTACCCTTTATTCAAGTGAAGAATGTGAATAGCTTAGCCAACCAGTAGGCTGGAAACAAGTAGAAAAATACCACATTATAGTACCAAGTCATGAAGAGTAGACGGCTATAACGTTCAACTGCTGTATTTTTATATATATATATATATTTTTTTTTTCCCTGTAAAGTGACCTTGAGAGTCATGAAAGGCGCTGACAAATAAAATGTATTATTATTATTTATATAGTTTTAGAAAGTGGAGTTTGGTGTAATTTAATAGAATTAAGTGTTTTGACATTCCAGTCCAACTCCAATTCCTGGGAGTGAATTAGAATTTTCCATGCAGTTTCAAGTCAGTTCATGAAAGGCTCAAACCCTGACTCCGCCCCCTCTCTCTGATGGCACACTTGCATTGTGCATTTCTGAGGGTGCTGCTACCTGCTGGATGGCATGAGGTCATTTAGAAATCTGAGCAATTAGCATTAGCAACTGTTTAACTTTTAGATTTCTTTTTGATGTGTAATTGTTTTCCCTGTTTAATATAGGTCAAGAGATGGAAGACTTGAGAGGGGCATCATCCAGCTGAACACCCAGTCTAAGATTAATTCCACTCTTGACTGTTACAGTCATCCATGCATATCATTCACCACCATAATCCATTCCAGTGTTCTCTTAAACCACAGCAGGGTTAGAAAAATTTCACATACATTAAAAACCAAATTGTGATAAAAGATGGCAGAATGGCAGATTTTTATTTAGTGTACTTTAACACTGTGCAGAGTGTGTTAAAACAGGAGAACTGTGAGGTTTACACCTTTCTTACACTAATTATGTGCCTTACCTTAGGGTGGACCCGTTTTAACTCATTACACATACACACACACACACACACACACACACACACACACATAATTAAGGGTATTGAACTGTTTTACATGCTTTCAAATTTTGTAAAGAAAAAAAAACGCACACACTTAAAACAATCTGAACACACAAAAATCTAACCTGTGTTGTATCAGCAGGTTTGTGGATATTTGCTGCAAAAAAACATCACCAGTCCCTGATTCTTGTTCACCTTATGAGTTTTCAGAGTTTTCCCAGCCCAATATTCGCAAAACATTGAATTTTTGGAGAAACTGGATCCTCCTGGTGGCTTTTTGTCCCAACCAGTCATGAATGACATGCAGGGTTAGCGTACTTCAACAAAAAGATTTATTTTTTAAATTCTTATTTATGATTTTGAAGTTTACAGTGGCAGCTCTGAGTGCGACCATGATCTGTGACCCTCTGATACATGCTGTGAATATTTCATGTGTACTAGAAATATACTTAGATCATTCTTACTGTGTGTTTGATTTTATAATGAACTGTGTGACGTGAATGAATCTTAAACGTGAAACTCTAAAAAACAGTAACAGTCTGATAAACACACATAAGAATGAACATTCTTTTCTGAATAGTTTTGCTTTTTTGTTTTAGAAGGTATAAAGACAATCATTCAAAATGAGAGAGAACATTGATAAGACCTCTGGTATCACACTGCTTTTTTTTCAACTGAGAACTGCTTTTAGGCAAGATAGATCTTTTTAGATGCTGTGGGTTTTCGTTTATCTCTTTTGTAGCTTATTTTGCAATGTCACGATGCTTAATTTTTTATTTATTATTTTTTTACAAGTGTAACAGGTTGAAATGAACACTTATGTCTTAATGTATAATTGCGCAATAGATTTAGTCTGCATTATAGTTTTCTTTTTCTTGTACACCGCTTGTGAGGGTCCTGGTAGCTCCTCCTCCTCCCCCTTGCTCTATCTGTCTCTATCCCCCATCCCTCTTTCCTGTTTTGATATTCTTATAGATAGAGGTAGGTTGGGTGATATTAGCTGAGAATCAGTCTGAGAACTATTAATATTCAAAAGTGTCATCCATAAGTTTATTTTCTCTCATTTTACTTATATTCATTTTATGTACTTTATTTTTAGGTTACTTTTGTGAGATGACTTTTGTAAGTGAACTGTTTTTCTGTCTTGCCGCATGTGGGGGTGGGGGTGGGGGTGGGGGGGGGGTGGGTTGTTTTAGGAGTTGGAGGTGTAAATGCAGGTTTGTGGAGAATTGCATTTAAGGTGAACTTCTTTAACATTCTCATTGCTAAATGCATTCCTTTTTTAGTTTTAACTTTTTGTGATTTTTTTTATGTGATGGACTCATCTGGGGAATTATTAATATAATAATGATTCATTTGATACTAAACCAGCAACTAAACCATACATGAGTGCCCTGTGTATCACTGGGGACTTTCCTGTGTCATCATGTATGAAGTGGGGTCATTTTGCCAGACTAATTCTTCAATTTTTGTGTAATACTATTAAACCTCAGAACTGGTTGATTTATAGCAGCACTGACAGGTTTATGACCACTAGAGGGCAGTGATATAATAAAACATTGTACAATGTGGTTGTTCAATTGTTGCTTTTTACACAAATTTGATCCTTAAACGTCTTCCTTTCTTACTTTGGTAGTGTGGGATCATGAGACATTTTAGAAATGCAAACGAAGAAAAGTAGGAAATTGTGACGTTTGCCTTCTGAATATTCAAAGCCATAGAATGTTCGTCTAAATGCTAAATCAATACTTCACCAGGAAGTACATTATGGTACAAGAGGTCTGAACTCGACTGTACCCTCATATCGGGTGCGGTCGGATTGGGACATCACTTATAGAATATGTCTTCTGGTACAGTGGCTGTCTAGATTAAACCTCTTGTCAGATGAAATCAGATGTTCCCACCCCCTCATAAATTAATCACATGATTATGTATACTTAGATCACTGGTGGGTGCAGTCTTCATTGATACTCATGTGTCAGATGCTTCAAATGGCAAATGGGCACAAACATTACTTAGACAATATTAGTAGGTGCTAAACACCAGTAGGCGTTTTGTTCATTTTTAAAAGGTGGGATGGCCCAGTTGGAGCCCCCCTGCCTCCCCCCCCCACTACCAAAAACACACCAGGGCAGGACATGATGGCTCACCACAACCAGTCTGACAGCACCCATCAGTACAAAATGAACCAACGGGCTGTTGCTCCTGCTTAAGTTTTATCTTTTATTATTCTTATTCATTTTAAAGCTGGAATTTGGTGCCTCTTCTTCTCCTACAGTTTTTGAAATACGGGTATGTTTCCAACATCAAAACATCAATTCATATCCCCTTCAGTGCACATGTACACAGCTTATCGATCAGATAAACAGGGGCAGAGTATTGTTTGGTTAAAAAAAATCAGTTTTTGTGGTTGAGTCGAGAGAGAGGACAGTCATGTCACCTTTAATGTATGTGTCGGGAGAGAGTCTATGACATCACGGGTTAGGAGTCCGTAAAAGGACAAAAAGCGAACAAACCCAAATGCAAAGAGACAAACTCAGAGCACAACACATAGCAGACTCATAAATGGACTTCAAGACACTTAAGCTCAGGTCATTTATAAGAGAAACAGACATATCTCACTGTTTGTTGTGGTTTAATTAAAACTAATCAGCCCATGAACACGGCTATGTGTGCTTTCAGCCGTCCTTACCCATAAATGGTCTTATAAGAGCGCATTCAGTTTTTACAAACTTTTATTTACCCATAAAACCAATGTTTGGGTGTTTCTAAACACTGGTTTTATAGCAACCACGCAATCACACTTCGCATTTTCTCGCGGAAAAGCATCTAGTTTTTATTTGAAAATTATAAATAAAGTTATATTGTCCCCATGGTGTGTCCAAGGTGTGTCAGGTCACCAGGAAAATGCCCAGTATGCCAGATTACCTGTCCACCTCTGGAGGGGTATATCCCCTACTCTAATCCCTTACTCTAAATAACTAATGGTAACTTAGCCACATAAGTGGACAGCAGTAATCCAGCTTATGTAATTTGAATTGAATTGAATTGAATTTTTATTTAAAAGAAAAAAAACACTAATGGAGTGAATGTGAAACTGTTCAGTTTATATGACCTGAGGGATAATGTGATATCCCTAGTTGTTTGTTTTGAATATGGGACCTTGTATATGGGACTCTTATTTTGAAAAGATGTGTTAATGTCAAGCTTCACGCTCTTGGTCAGGTGTCTTGTGTTTTTTGTTGAGTGATTGCCCTAGATGATTGGTTTATATCTGAGCCCTGTGTGTATTTATAGTGCCTTTGGTTTTGTTTCACTTGTCGGTCAACCCTCACTCTACCAGTTCCTCCTGTTTAAGTATGTTTTGAGTTTCGGGCCCTTGTGTCTTCTTTGTGTTTTGAGTATGTGTTTTTTGTTAATAAAATCAAATAAAAGGAGCCCTGCATTTGTGCCTCGCTCACAACCCCGAGCACCCCCCAACGTGACAGATAACAAGGCCAAACATGTTGTGTCAACAGTCGCAATCCCACGTTTACTGTTGCATTTGCTTATTTAATTGTAAAAACCATGTAAAATATATGTAAATGATTAAATATTAGTTACATTCTGTTCTACATTACAGGGACCTCAGAACTATTGTCCCAAAAGGTTAAAGGAATTGTTCCTGTTGCACAACTTTACACTGACTTTCATTTTACCTTCACATTAACTGTTAATCCTGGAGGTTCACAAACTTCTGCCCATCACAAATCTGTAATACTGGATCATTTTCCTCATGAAGAAATGAACAAGTGTATTATTTTTATCTCATTTAATTTGTTTTATGTGGATCATAGTTTTGTTAGTGAAATACTAACCTATTTAAAAGAAACTGACGTAACCACTTTCTCGTTTCACTCAAACTTGTTTAGCAGGAAATCTGATCTGATGGTTCTGATCTGATGCTGCACAGTTTCAGTTTGTGTTGGACGTCCTCTAGTCCTTCATTAAAGCTCAGTTTCAGGACAAAGGACACTGTTGGTTGAATATTTTGGATAGGTGGACTATTCTCAATCCAGAAGTGACACTGTGGTGTTTAAACAGCACTGCGGTCTGTGTGATACACACTCATACTATACACCACACACACTAACATGCCTTGTCTATGTCAATAAATGAGCCCCTGCTCAGTGGCAGCCCTGATTATTGATGAAACAGGGGTTAAGGGGCATCTGTATGGTCAGTGGAGCTGATAAAATAAACAATGAAAAACACGACTGTGAAGGAGGTCTTTTGATATTGAGATGAACTGGTTTCAGATGCCACTTTGGCTAGAAACAAGATTTTGCCTAAATTACACCCAGAAAAGAATGGAGACAACAAAGCAGAAAACGTGCCTCTCAGCATATGTTGCCAAAAGGAACCTGAAATATTGCAAATTTTATCAAACATGCATATGCACATTTTAGTAAAAATGATAAAATTAGCTGAACACGTTGGACCGTGCAGATGCATGTTCAGCTGCTGTTGTTTCTAGTAAAAACTTCCTTTCCAATGTTCTGTATGCATTCTCATACTAAACAGTTTCATGGAAATATATAACTGCAAAAGAAAAATGAGGGCTGCCTCATGTCTTTAACGCAGGTTTGATCTTTGTAAGGTTTTGTAAATGCCTTAAACAGGCTTCTCAGTCAGAAAACATCTGATTGGAATTTTCCCTTTAGTTTCAAAGAACACTTCAGATTTCATAAACGAATAGACGCATTAATGCAGTGATTGTGAAACTGAACAGTGTAAGGTGATCTGAGTACGCCACCACATGGGAAGTTGTATAAGACATGTCAACAGTCAGAATACCATATTAGCCTTTTGTGTTTATTGTTGCAGCTACAGATTCACTTGCATATTCTATGTAATTATTTGTTCATTTTTTAATATTATTTACATTTATAGCTGTGCTTGGAAGTTTGGGAACCCTTTAGAATGATTAATATTTCTGCATAAATATGACCTAAAACATCATCAGATTTTCATACAAGTCCTAAAGAGAACATGATTAAACAAATAAGAAAAAAATATTATACTTGATCATTTTCCACAATAAATAACCAAGTATTATAGATCTGTGAGTGGTGGGATCAATAACGTTTTCTGAAGTGTGTGAACCGTTGCTATTAGTATCTCTCGTGACCTTCTTTAGCAACAAATTCAGGTAAACATTTCCAGGAACTGCTGACCAGTCTTGCACTTCTACTTATCATACAGAACAGCTTCAACTCTGGGCCGCTGGTGGGTTTCCTCACATCCACTGCTCACTTCAGGTCCTGAAGCACCATTTCTATTGGGTTAAGGTCAGAACTTTGACTCGGCCATTCTAAAATATTATATATATTCTCCTTTATTCATTCTCTGGTAAAACGATCCCTGTCCTTTTTGTTGAGCAGTGGCTTTCTCCTTGCAGCTCTGAAATGCACACTGCTGTTGTTTGGTGCTCTCCTGAGAATGGACTTATGAACATCAACATTAGAAAATGTGAGAGAGGCCTTTAGCTGCTTAGGAGTTACTGTAGGTCCCTTTGTGACATCGTTGACTATAATAAGCCTCTTGTAGTGATCTTGTTGGTTGACCACTCCTAGAGAGGGCAAAGATGGTCTTAAGTTTCCTCCACATCTACACGGTCTGTCTGGCTGTGGATTGGTGGAGTTCTTTAGAGATAGTGTTATAACCGCCCCACGTTGGCGCAGTGGGTAGCACTGTTACCTCACACCTTCAGGGTTGGGGGTTTTAATCCGGTTCCTGGCCTTGTGTGTGCGGAGTTTGCATGATCTCTTCAGGGGGGCGTGGGTTTCCTCCAGGATCTCCAGTTTCCCACAGACCACAGACAGGCGCATCAGGTAAACTGGGGATTCACCGTAGGTGTGAGTGTGTGCGAATGGTGTGTGTGTGTGTGTGTGCCCTGCGGTGGGCTGGGACCCTGCCCAGGGTAAGTCCCTGCCTTGCGCCCGCAGACCCCGGGATTATTCCCAGGTACCCGCGACCCTAGTAAGGATTAAGCGGTTACAGAAAATGAATGAATGAATAGTTTTATAACATTTTCCAGCCTGATAAGCCTCAACAACTTTTTCTGAGGTCCTCTGAAATCTCCACGATCCACTTTCACAAACTGTGAAATGGCTGTGAAGATCAGACTTTCATGGATCCCTGTTTTTTTTTTTAATACAAGAGTCAGGGAAAGTACACATGCGTGCTTCTAAACAGAGCAGAATATATTCTCATGACTAAGCTTCATCAAAGTGTGTCTAAAAGTCAGTGTTTATATTCTATGACTGCAGTGCTGCTGTCCAATCACAATCCACTCTATTAGACACATCTAACCTGTCAGTCCACCTTTCAGATGTAAAGCTATTGATGATGGTTCTGCTCTGAAACTGCAGTTGTACTGGTCATCCTCTAGGCCTTCATTAGTGGTCAGTTACTGAACACAGGCTTGATGGAGAATTCTCAGTCCAGCAGAGACACCTCATTCCTGTGTGTGTGTGTGTGTGTGTGTGATACATTCTATACAGCACACACACACCAATACTCACATGCTATGTCAGTGTCACTATAGTGCAGTCTACCACAAAAGCATTTATAACAAGTCACTGCAGGCGTCGGACATCTTTACTTTCACTTTTAATTCCCTCACTGGCACAGTGAGCGCATGGATTCAGGAGGGTAAGTCTGAATTTTTTTATGGATTGCTTTGATAGGCATTAATCATCATCAGTCATGAGACTGTATACCGTCCAGATGAGCAAAAATCAGTAACTTTGCCAGAGATGGCAGCAACATATTGTAAATACAACAAGGAATCAGAGTGCAGAGCTCCGATTGTCCTACTTGAAGTCAAGGACTTTTCCGAAGAGCATGAACTTCCTATCATTAACTACCTCTAATTCACAAAACATGTCACAGAACAGAGGTAAAGGTGTGAACACATAAAATATATACATTTTAGGCTTCCTTTAGCTGTATGTGGGTGTGTGTTTATCCTTACATGATGTGGCTTCCTGTGGTTCTAGAGGTTAGTCGTTGTTGAACAGGCTCTAGCTTGTTGTATGTGTCTCAGTACAGCCTGTTTCAAATGTGTTGTGGCTTCTTTACAACTCTGTTTAACCCTTACTTTTAAACAGAGCCTGGGCTGAAGTTCAGACTTTAAGTAGCAACCATGAAAATGAGCCGTTGGAGAATAACTCACTTTCAGAGCGGATTTCTAATACAACTGCCAAAAAAACAAAAACACAAAGAAAACTCTAAAAACACATGTAGAAGCATTTTGGCCGCCTTTGAAATGTTGTCCTAAAAGATCAATGTTTTAAACGGAATTCAGAATGATGTTTGGGTCTCTGAAGAACTTTTCAACTGAGGGAGTTTAAATAATACATTTTTATAGTAAACTGTGATTTTTATTTTTTTATCTGAGTGTAGTGAGAGGGAAAATTTACCATCTGTTGTTAATTTTACTAATTAATTAGTAAAATGTAGTAATTATCACGGCTTGCATGAGTATATAAGGCCCTTCTGTGCCACTGAGTCTTTTGTGTTTGTGCACCGCCTCCTTACCCTGTGACGTGGCTTCCTGGGGCCCCGGTAAGTTTGTGCCTCGTGAGCTTCACGCCAACTTTTTCTTTATTTGAATGAGTTTTAATCTACTGACGTTTTTTTCCAGAGCATTACAGCTCCCGTTACCAGCGCAGCAGGCAAGGGAAAGATTTGCTATGGCGCTGCTCTAGTCCTTCACGGGTGCGAGCTGGTGGCCTAGTGGTTAGGGCGTTCGCCCTGTGACCAGGAAGTCGTGGATTTGGTTCCCAAAAGTGCTAGTGGCACCACTGAGGTTCCTTTGAGCAAGGTACTGTCCCCACACACTGCTCCCCGGGCGCCGTGTTCCTGGCTGCCCACTGCTTCACTTGGTGAATG
>JBBPCZ010000019.1:14388748-14400174 GCA_037974445.1 Brycinus macrolepidotus | reverse complement strand
TATTATTATTATTATTATTATTATTATTATTATTATTATTATTATTATTATTATTATTATTATTATTATTATTATATAGGCGTATAGAGGTGTGTGTGTGTGTACAGTATATGTAGGTACATGTATATATATCAGAATCAGAAAACTTTATTGATCCTGGAGGAAATTGCAAAGACACACAGAGACACAGAAACAAGAACAATATATAGTCTACAATATAAAGTCTAAATAAATCCAGTTTAAAAGATCTGTAGAAAACTCAATATGAAATACAGTATGATACAAACACAAATGCTGGGTATAAATACTATAGATAAATAACTTACAGTTAAGTGAATTTATATTTATTTTTAACTTTAAGATTTATATTTTATATTTCTTATTTTACCTATACATATAATGTTAAATATTAATGTAACCAGCAGAAGTGTGGTATCTGTGTGTGTATCTGGCGCCAAACCATTCCTAAATAATTTTTGCAGTGTGGCATTATCCTGCTGAAAGAGAACATTACATTACATTACATTACATTACAATCATTTGGCAGATGCTTTTATCCAAATTGAGAACGCTGTCATTAGCGAATACTGTCACCTTGAAGGGGTGTACTTGGTCTGCAACAATGTTTAGGTAGGTGGTACGTGTCAAAGTATCACCCACATGAACACCAAGGCCCAAGGTTTCCCAGCAGAACATTATCCAGAGCACCACACTGCCTCCGCCAGCTTGACTTCGTCCCATAGTGCATCTCTTTTCCGTGTGAGTGACACATACACACACACACACACACACACACACACACACACACACAGCTGTCCACAGGATGTAAAATTAAACGTAAATTATCAGACCAGACGACCTTCATTCCTGAGTTCTGCTCAGTCTCTCAGATCTTTACACATTTTTCCTGCTTCAAGAACAGACTATTCACTTACTACCTAACATATCCCTCCCCACTTCACCTATCAGTGATTTTAAATACATGGCCTAATAATAATTTAATTAACAGAATTGCAATAACTTAAAATAAATGCTAACTTTTTTTTTTTTTTTTTTACTGTTTTACTATTTTATTTCATGTTATGTTTGTCTTTGTCCACTGTCATGAACTTATGAAGTAGAATCATTAAGAGATGAAGTGATAGAAGTCTCAAATTCATTTTAAAATATAATAGTTTTATCTTAATTACTAGGATATTTTTAAACGAAAAGACTATAAAATGATGCATTATGTAAAACCTAGATGACAAACTGATGCAAAATTCACCAGTCCTTCCTTTTCCCCCCATCAATCCATCCAGCTATCTATCCATCTCCACCAGAGGGCAGCATGTCATAGACAGCTATAGTGAAAGACATGCACCCTAAAACGCAATTAAAATGCAGTTTGAAAAAGAAGCAGAAACAACAAAACATCAAAGTGAGCATCTGTTCTTTGGGCCATCATACTCTAGAAACTACTGTTTCTACAACAGGGCTCAGACTCTTACGAGGATTTTTTTTATGTGAACATATGTTTTTCAGTCTTGCTTCTGGAGACCACCTGCCCGGCACAGTTTAATCTCCCCTCAACACACCTGATCCAGCTCAGGGACTAATTGAAGGATTTCAATCCAACAACGCAGAATTTAGTTGCAGCATTAAGCCATCAGAGCTAAATCTGATGCTAAAGATAGTAAAATGAAAATAATGTTGGTAGCCCATTGTTAAAACACTATGATAGCATGGCAGAGAAAATACATTTGAAGAAGTGAAAAACTGACTGAAGGTCATTGAACTTCTTCAGATGTTCAAACTGAATTATCCCAGAGCTTGATAACAGAAAACAAATACAGGTTAACTGAAAGCACAAAACAAGAGCTGGCTGCACTCCATCAAACATTATTTATTAAACAAACTTTAATTATTAAGTTAATCATTAATCAGTCTTTTTTTTATTACTGGCTTGTCTAATGACTGTGATAAGTCGGATAATAGAACTGAGCAAAAGTTTCTAACAATTATACTGCACAGTTTACAGCAGCTGTCAAACTGCCCAAATTATCTCCGTTTATTATGATCACTTTGGTTTTCCTTTAAACTTGAGCCGTTTCGCCATTACATGCAGCCTACCATGTGCAATATTGAGCAGTATTCTTATCAGGTGCTAAAACATTAGCATTATGTGCAATATCCTTTGTGCGGTTGTCTAACCATGTGCAGTATCACGTGACGTTTTTCTAAATAGGAGCTGAAACATTTCATTATGTGCGATATTTTATTCTGTGCAATAGTCTTACCATGTGAATATCACTACTACTGATCTCTACTAAGTGCAATAACGTACTCCTAACCACCATCTGTGTCATTAGATTTCACTCCACTGTTAGTTACTCATCTATAGTATTTATACCCAGCACTTGTGTATATAGCATTGTGTATTTTGAGGTTTTTGTACAGATTTTTATTGGATTTATTTAGACTTTATATTCTACATTGTCCTCGTCTCTGTGTCTCTGCGTGTCTGTGCCGTCATTACATAAGCAGTTTCCTCCGGGATCAGTAAAGTTTTCTGATTCTGATTCTACGTCTTGATAAAGAGAGAACCAGATAAAAAAAGATCATCTGCAGGCCAAAAATTCAGGTGACTGACAGCAGTCAAACAGAAGAACAGGCCTGGTCTGCACGCGTCCAGGCTCACTGCTGTTGGGCCTGGCATTTTTTTTTTTGTCTAAAACTTTATGAATCACTGTCTGGGGAGGGAAAAGTCAAACTCAGGAAAACTTCTAAGTTTATTCACTGAAACCTCCAAACACGTAATGTAATCACGGGCCAGCTGTGTGCACTTGTAAAGTTGTTATAATCCCCCTCGCTCCTATAAACAGGAAAATACATAATATAAAGCATCATGCACACATCCACAAATAATATAGTTTACCCCAGCGTCCAGCCAAGTTCTCCTTTTTTGGAAATGGCTGCTTTCATAGTCTTTTGTTGACCAGATCCTTGCAACTTGGGATGCTTCATAAAATGTGCACCTAGTTAAAGAGCATGAAGAAAACTACATCTGTACATCCGAATCTGCTCTGCTTTTGTGGAGGCACAAATGAAAAATCAAAGGATGCAACAAATGTGAATTATGGTTTGAAAAGGGGGGGGGGGTCTTGGGGGTTAGTGTCCCTGAAAACATCCTGCATCTCAGGAGCTCGGTGGCTGACAAAGTCAAAGAAGAAACGGCTGAAGTTATTTCCCCTCATACATACTTTGTTTTCTTTCCAGGCAGCCCCCAGAAAGAAAGTCCCAGAAAAAAGGGCCCGGTCGTGTTTGCTTGTTCTCTCTCTCTGTGCGAGCAACTCTCAGCGTCGAGGGGTGGACGTGATATTTCAAACATCAGATCAGCGCGTTTATGTATTGGGTGCCCGGAAATTTTTCCAAATAAACACAGCTTGATTCGACTTGGGTGGGCAAGACTTATCAACAGCCTAATTCTGTAAACAAATGAGGGGAATAAGCGAGCACGCCATTGGCTGGCTGCAACGGGACACGCGGGCTGAGAGCATGGGCCTTCGGACCCCCCACCTACCCGTATTCCGGCAGGCCCCGCCCTCCTGAGCCACGATTGGTCAGGAGTCCAACGCAGGGATTGGCTAGTAGTTTATACTCATGAACAGTGGACGGCTCGAGAATTGGGAAAGTATTCAATTCAATTCAGTTTAGTTTTATTTATATAGGACCGATGTTGTCACAAAGCAGCTTTACAGAATCCAGGTCTGAGCCACTAGTGAGCAGACAGAGGTGAGGAAAAATTCCAATCATCCTCTTGTCGACCCGGAGAGAGAGAGAGAGAGAAAGAGAGTATTTACTACCAGCCGCTCTTACTTGGGAGCTTGTCGCAATACTGGTGGGGAAAACCAACAAATATAGGTGGGAAAAGAACAGACGGGTGAGTTGTGAATGCGAGCCACTCACAGCTCAGGAGGGGCGGTCCCTGGGCTATTGAGGGCGGGGCCTAGCGCAATACGGGTGGGAAAACGAACGCCCCTGCAGCGCTCTGAAATGAAACTTTAATTAATGTGGGTGGGCTTGAGAACCCAGCGAGTGTTTATCATAGACAGTTTATTTTCCAGCGCTAAGTCAACATAAAACAGCAAACGTACAACGATTATTTAACATTTTTCAGGGAGGCAGCGCGAGCCGCTCGGCCACCACCGGCCAGCTGTATGGGCTCGGGCTCAGAGTGTTCTGGTGGGCTGAAACTCTCCGGCTGGTCATGAGTCTGTACCACCCCCGGGCAGCACAGGCCGGTCTGGGCCTCGGCGGCTCGCCCCTCATCTACGTGTACGGCGGAGAACTGGGGGGCATGTTCCCCGCGCTGGGTTTCGCCTCGGCGCGTCGGGAGCCCCCCCAGAAGCCCCCCTACAGCTACATCGCCCTGATCGCCATGGCCATCAAGAGCGCGCCCGAGGAGCGCGCCACTCTCAGCGGAATCTACCAGTTCATCATGGACCACTTCCCCTTCTACCACGACAACAAGCAGGGCTGGCAGAACAGCATCCGGCACAACCTGTCGCTCAACGACTGCTTCGTCAAGGTGCCGCGCGAGAAGGGGCGCCCGGGCAAGGGCAGCTACTGGACCCTGGACCCCAAGTGCCTGGACATGTTCGAGAACGGCAACTATCGGCGGAGGAAGAGGAAGGGCAGGGGGCCGGAGGCGCGCGACGACAAGGCGCCTCACAAGAGGGCCCGGGGTCACGCGCCCGCGGGATCAGGAGCGCGCGCCGCCCGCATGCACGAGAAGAGAGAGGGATTTGGGGTGGAGGGGAAGGGAGAGGCGCGCGAGGAGGAGCGCGGAGAGAGTCTCCAGTACAACGGGGAGGCTCGGGGTCCGGGTTTGGCCGCGCGCACTGAGAGCGATCCGGCCGGAGACCCTGGCTGTGACGCGCGCTCCCCGAGGCCATCCAAAACTCAGTCGTACCCTGGAGCCCTGAAAAGGGATGACACGGACCCGGGGAGCCCCTCAGCGCGCGCCCCGCTGGCCGGGAGCGCGCCCGAGCAGCGCAAGGCCACAGACAGAGCGAAGGCGTTCAGCATCGAGAGCATCCTGGCGCGCAACGTCCCGCGGGGCTGCGCGTGCTCCCGGTCCGAGGGGGCTTCCGCACCGCCGCCCCCGCTTCTGCTCGAGCCGCTGCGCTCCTATGTGCGCGTGACATGGCCCACAGACAGCGCGCGCTACAGCGACGAGGCTGAAGAGAAAGTGTACTGACGGTCAGATGTGGACACGGGCTGAACTCAGGCATTATGGAGCACCAGGTAATAGGGGACACCTCAAACAACCCACCTCGAGCTGATGTGACTCGTGTGTTGTTTCTAAAGGAAATATTTTAAATAAATAAGCTCATTCACTTCCAAAACTTCCGTTTCATCTGAAACTGAAAAAAAAAGAATGGTTTTGTCATCCATGACCCATATCAGCACTGCCTGTAACGTCCACCTGAGTCCATACACCAAAACATGTGGATATGATTTACAGTAACTGTTATTTAGATCCTATAATGCGTTTGTTCCATAGTAGCATCAAAATGACTGTCCTGTGTTACCTGATGACCCATAATACGCAAATCCACCCCATATCGTGGCTTAAGAAGTAAGGCAGCAAATGAACTCAGCAGCCTATAGCTTTATTGTAATAACTGGATGGGATTCAGTAACATTAAATACTTTAATTGTAACAATCACACAGATTGTTTGTGTGTCTTATAAATAAGAGCTAACGTTATTATTATTGTTGTTGTTATTATTATTATTTAGCCTTGGCACAGCCTGGGTGGCCCATTTGCAAGTTCATGCATGGCTGACAGTAGTTACTCCTGTTGATGTATTACCAGCAGAGAGCCGGCCGAGGCAAACCCTCACGGATGTTGCTGTGTAAATGTAAATGTTTATTTGAACTATGGTTTTATTATGCTCCTTTCTGTGCTTGTAATAGGAATACAAGACAAATTACAAATTGTATAATGCTGTTGCTTCTCTGCTCTCCTTAAGTACCTCATGGATGAAAACAGTTGTGAACATTTTTGGAAAACAAAAACATAACAGAGGTGAGCTTTCTATGGTTTGAATTTTAAGGAAAGAAAGACTGGGATGCAAACACAACTGCCTTAAATAATGCGTATTGTACAAATAAAATGTTTTTTAACACAAGTAAAACACTTTGTTCAAATCTCTGTGTAATTACCAATCCAAAAATGTTTTTCAGTCAGTCTTTTGGAGAGTTTGTTCATGATTAGATTTTAAAAGAGATTCAGAATGCTGTAATGTGGAAGTGAATTGTTTTTTGTTTTTTTTCAATAAAACAAACTATCTGGAGATTTTTATTATCAAAGGCACTTTGGTTGCAGATTAGGCCTAAAATTAGATAACCTCAACCTGAAGTTGAACTTGGACCAGTTTTGTCTGACCAAAATAATGAAGATGAAATTAGCTTTACAGAGAATCCCTTGACTAATCACGTTTATCTTACATTTATAGGACAAAGTCTAATCATAGTAGGAAGAATTAGCCCCTTCAGTGCCCACCAGGTTCGCTGCCACTATATATAGCCATGATTCTCACTCAGCGCAGTGGCCTCACACTGCAGCCTCGGAGAGTGCGAATCAGGAATGCTCGTGGAAATAAATAAACTTCCCCACATTTGAGCAAGGGGAACTCACATTCACAAGCATTTCCTGTGTATAGGATTCTTTTGGTCAGAAGTGTAAATAGAACGACATCCACCCGAAGGTTTGGAGCGAAAGAGAGAGGCAGCGTCTCTCAATCAGCGGCTTCCATCTGTCCTCCTTCTCGCAGATGGGCTCCTTAGATGGTGCAGGCGGGGATGTTCACTGCTCTACAGGCCCGGACCACTAAGCCCACTCCACAGTCAGCCAGTAAGATCTCATAAGCCAGTAATGAAAGGAAAATGATAGTAATTTCAGCTCATTAAGGTTTGATGTCAACATTTACGCCCTACACTCATGGCTATAAATTGTACAGAATGCTCTTGACTTTTGATGTCTAATAAACAGTGACATTGGGGTTTTGGTTAATGACTGAGCCTGATTGCACTGGACACACTCTTAAAAAATAAGGGTGCCCAAATGGGTTATTTGGAGCAGTACCACTTATGGATCCCTAAAGAGTCAGTTGGTGAATATAAATGAGATGAGCAAGAATAGAGAACCTTTATACAGTTTAAAAAATCTTCTATAAAATGTTAAGGTGCATTTCACATTCTTTGCAAAAAGGCTTCTATATAGTACCAAAAATGTTCTTTTTGACTTGAAACAATTGTAGAGACAATTTTGGCCAGATAGAACAGTTTCTTCAACACAGAGAAGAACCACTTAATCACTAAAATGATGCTTTGAGTTGTCATGGTTGAATATTTAACCCTTGCCAATCATGGATCTGTGAAGAACCCCTTTTCTAAGGTGTAACACCATAGGTTTAAGACAATGAACCTTAAAGAATATAGGTTGCAATCGTCTATTAATGGTTAATCTGTCTTGGCATAAAACAGCACATTACACTCTTAAAAATAAAGGTGCCAAAGGATTATTTGCAGCGACGCCACTGAAGAACCAAAGGAACCTTTCAATGGATTTTCCTTTTAAAAACTCAAAATTTCTGGTTAACTGGTTAATAAACACTAAATTAGAAGTTTTTATTAGGGCAAAGTTTCAGAACCCTGGTCCTGGAGTCATGCTGCCCTGAACATTTTAGTGCTTTCATTGCCACTTTAGCTCAGTAAGGGGTTGTTAATGAGCTAAATAGTTGCATCAGCACGTTGGGTGCAGGGAAAATGCTTCTTCTATGGCATCTTCTGTGGTCATAAAACATCATAAATCCCTGTGATCAAACCTTTATCAACATAAGCCGATATGTGTAATTTCCACCCATTCACGTGATTGAAAAATGCTTGTACTTATATAAACATGCCTGCAGGATGTTTTGCCAAAAGTCCAACACCACCACTGTTTTTAGGCCAGAGTGACCTTATCTGGTCTTTTCTTGGAATGAGTATTCCACTGCAAAAGTCTATGTACCAGTTTTACTCTGTTACACAAGTGTGTACCTGAAATAACACTTGCCAGTAGTTTTAGCTTTAAGGATTTGACTAAAATGAGTTTTATTTAGCAAAATGGGCATTACTGTAGATGTAAATCAGGCCCAAACTAAACCTGCTTTACCTGCACATCATCCACTGTTCAGAGACTAATTACAGCATGAAGTCTTTTCGTGACGTGTGCCGTGACTGTATAAAGACTGTTAATAAAATTTAACAAAGCAAGAAGTAGGCCGTTCAATAATATCATCAATTTGTGAGGTACAGATTTAACAGCACTAGGGAAAGGGCTGTTTGAGCCATGCCTCAGTCTTCCTCTTCTTTCCACAAATACGGTATTGCACACGGCAAATGTTTTCTCAACAACTCAAAGTTGATGGCCTGCAGATTAGAGGGAAAAACTTGAAGAACAACATTTTCAGTTTGGGTTCACTCTTTCTGCAGCTTCATATTAAAATAAACACGAAAAGGAAAGATGATCCTCCTAAGTGTTTAAACTGAACAAGATCCACGTTTAAGTCCCGGAGAGGGTCGTCCCCTTGTTCTCATTTATTTTGATGGGAAACAGAACGCTCTCTCTTTCTGTACTCATAACCACAAGTGCTTCAGTGTGAGAAACGTCAAATACAAGTGTGAGGCCTTTTTTTCTGCTCATAGAGCAGCGAATACACGGAGCAGTCTGCAGAACTGGACTACTGGAGTTTCTCAGGATTTCAGTAAAGTTTCCAGTGAGAACAATCAAGAAAGACTGTAGAGTGTGGAGAACATCTAGCCAATTCAAATATTTATTTAAATCCAGAGTGAGAAGTCTAACCCCAGGTTGAAGCAAAAGCATTGTTACTTCAGTGTAATAATAACTCACATAGAATTTAGTCTCAGAACGACAACAAAAAAGAAAAAAGATGAGGCCTATATAGAACTGCAATGGAACTTCTTAGTACTTTCAACATCCATCAGCACAGGAAATGAAGTTTGTCAGCCAGGGAGTTTGCATTATGTGGGTTAATGTGATAAACAAATGAATACATTTACTCATGCACTTTATCCTTATACCTATTTTAGGCCAAAACAGGGCTCTGCAGCTCAGACAATCAGGGTCAGAAAGGCCTTAGAAAGGTCAAGCTATAGAAGAAAGACCTTTACGAGTGGCTCACACTTTTACTGGCCCTAGATCTTCCCACATAACTCGTCCAGAGTTGACTAGACCTGATAGATGGTACTCAGGCTGGTTACAGAGGGAGAGGAATGAGGCGGGCCGCTAGAAGTGTCATCACCCTTGTCTCATGTGCAATCACAGCTTCAGACAGCATTAAATCACATCGTTTAAAGGCATGGTCTTCAAAAGGGGTTTAATCTTGCTGTTTGTTATATATTTTCACTCTCTGCATAAACGGAGTTCACTTGTCCAAATACGTGCTCGGTGCAGTGGGAGGGTGGGCCTTTGATGAAGATTGATGGAATTGCTGTGAGGAACGTTCCCTGCTAATCAAGTTACGCTTCCTGGCACATTGTTTTATACATCATTATCCGCATGGGGAGAACAGTACACCAATACATGCAACTAAATTTCTTTGGGACACACATACACACCGATACACACACAGTGATATAAGCATGTGTGTGTATTCTCAGGTTTGAGATGTACAGGAATACAAGTATTCAGAATACAGAGATGAAGAATCAGTTTACGTGCTCAGAAAACTGGTACTATTTACATTTTTTGGTGAATATTTTTAGAAACTTACCCACTAAACTGACTGAGGCTCAATCAGTGGAGAAAGCACATGATTAAAGAAGAGGTGACATGGGAGAGTGTGGAAAGCAAACCCTCAGCTGTGGTCTCTTGGAAAGCAGGGAATGTGCAGAAGTTCACCCATCATTTAATTTCTAATACTTTCTTACACATCCCAATCTTCCAAACTGTGAATTAGGATTGAGGTCTGGGGATTTCCATCATGTCTGCTGAACAAGTGTTATGAACTGCAAAGTTAGCAGAAGAGTGGTTTAAAATGGAACTATTTGAGGTAACTGGTGAAACGCTTACCTGCCAGGACTGATACTGCTCTTAAATCAAAGGGACATGTAACCAAATATTGGAGACAAAATGATGCATGGGAGTATTTTTGACTGGGCAGCTTATTAGACCAGCTGTTATTATGGCTATTATTAATCCAGTCAATGTAAATGTTTTGTTGCTCAGCGCTGGATTTTGCTGTTTTACTGTTAGGCTTCTGCATATGTTTTTGCCATTAATGTAAAGTCTCACTTTACCACAACAAACTGCTAAAGAGAAATACTGTGCCTAACTTTTTTCCTGGATCTGTAATATCCCAACTAAAAATTAGAGTCAAGGAGTCTTTATGCCCAGGAGCCATGACTACATCACCTTTATTTGTGGGCCCTCTGGCAGTCCTGCTCAGGGGAATTGCAGGAGAAGCAGTGGACTGAAGAAGGTGAGGACAGCTCTCCTAATATGTACCAGGGACTAGAGGAAGATTTTGTTCAGCAGCGCAGAATAACTAATTCCATGACACCGGTAGGAACCTGTATGTTAATAAATGGGACATGGAAAAAGGCAATTAAAGGAAATATAATTATCTTGCCTTGACACACACATATGTGCATATAAGGATAATAAGGGTACAGATGTACAAGGGTACAGATAACAGAACTGCCTTTTCTGGTGGGCAAGACAAATCCTCTAGAGAAACCGAACCTTGAGCCCCCCCTTGGGGGGGGGAGGGGGGCTACAATAAGTGAAGTAGTAACCATAATTCTGAGGGTTTGCTAACTCAGTAACCCAAAATAGAGCTCATAAAAGGGGAAAAACTAAACTAATTTCTTGCTTCACGCACAGCAGTAATAATGTCTAAGCTTTTTTATTTTGTCATCTATTCCTTCGGATTTAAGTAGCCACATTCACAATTAGGTAACTGTTGTAACCACAGTGATTCTAGAATTCTTTAAACATTAGTATCATTTTTATGTTTGCATAGCTCATTTTATTTCATCTGGATTTGAATTATCACACGCTTTCTCGCATCCACAGTCATATCTGGAGTTTTGTCATTTACATCCCCAATTGCTCTGTACATTGTGTACATTTTGCAAAAAAATACACCCAAATGGTTCGAAAAGGGTCAAAATGAAATCCGGCTACATCACCTTAAATAAAAAAATTTAATTATTTTTTTACCATTTTGGACCGTGTTTCTAGTTATCATTTAGCAATGATATGCAAATGTAAATGCACTGGTAAGCACACACACACACACACACACACACACACACACGATTAATCATCACAAACACTAAGATACACTCACAGGTCTTGTGTATTCAT